>VXBI01006657.1:9720-46794 GCA_013397375.1 Toxostoma redivivum | reverse complement strand
AAAAAAAAAAAAGGGATAAAAACTCTTCACGGAGTTCTTTATGAACAGTCATAAGCTTAAGCCTGTGTTTAAATTAAAGGTAGGCGAGAACTGGATATAAAGTGGGTTAGGACTTAGGAATCAATTCTCCAATATCAATCCCATGGGACCAATAACTCTTTTGAGGTCCAGCAAAACTTACAGCAGGCTACAGACTGACTTCATAAGCAAGGGGAAGCACAGACAGGTTGCAGCTCACTCAGCCCATCCTTTCTTCCCAGCAGCTGAATGTATTTCTGTGACAAATACTCAGTGATGTCACCCCAAAAGACAGCAGAAGTATCTTTGTCCATCACAATCTTCCCTTACCAACACCTGTTGCCACTTTTCGAAGTGAGGAGTTCCTAGGGCGGCCCTCTGGCAGCTGGATGTCCTGCAGGTTGGGCATGCTGATCACCATGCGCCGGCTGGCCCTGCGCTCCGCACTGATGCGCTTGGAAGCCATTTTCTCTATTGTCAGCCTTCTGGGGGTGGGAAACATCAAATCTAACCTGAGGAAAATAAAAATAATACATTACTAGTTTCAGAACTTATAAATGTGGTAACTGCACACTTAATTAGTGGCTTGTCTTAATTTTCTTCTTTCTTCACTCAGAGTCAGGATTAAAAACAAAAAGGAGACAAATTTTCTTGTGTTTGGGCTTGATTGTTTATTAAATCTTATCTAAAGTACAGACAGTTCTGCAACACTTCTAGTTACCAGATAAAAGTGAGCAAAATGGAGGCGAATTTAGCTAGTTACAAGGTCTTTTAAAGCTAAACAGTCCAATAAAGAACTAACATCTCTATTATTTATACTTTTAACCCAATAACCAATCTCCTGTAATCCACAGTGCAGCACNTATTTATACTTTTAACCCAATAACCAAACTCCTGTAATCCACAGTGCAGCACTAACTGTCCAACCAGAAGCTACTACCTGAAATTATGAAGAAGGAAAAAGACAGAAAGGAGACAACACCCAAAATCCTCCATCATGTCCCATACCTATAACTGTGTTCTAAAAACTTGAAATTCAAAACCCTTCCCCATGTGAAATCACACACTTCTATTTAACTACACACCTGTGACTCTAACTCCATCACTCAAATTTGGAAGCCTTCTCCAAGGCCTCAAGTCAAAAGCAGTGTTCTCCAGGGGTCAGTGTCAGAAAGCACAGAAAGCTCAAAAATCTCAGGTTTCTGAGCTCCAACAAGAGCTCAGTATACATATACACTAAATTACTGCCTGTTTTTTTTTTTTTCTTTTTTGTATCATAGTATTACATCTACAATTTCAACAGCCATCTGTTCATGTAACCCTTTTGCAATAACTATAATTAACAATTAATCATAATCTTATTTATAGACGACCTGATCTCCTACCAATAGAGTCAAAAGGACTTTTATCACTGATACCAACAGAAGATTCAAAATCAGAATAAGAAATGAGAAAACTGTACCTGTCGTCTTCAGACCGGGTACTCAAGTCAAGCCGAGCAAAAGCATCCATCTTTCTGTTCAGACGAGCTTTAAGGAAAGAGTGAAACATGTAGGTCTCTAAAACCTGTGAGACACAAAGGAGTTTACTATGGATCATTTATAAATTTACATTTTTATTAGCATGTTTTGTTCATTTTTATTACCTTTACACATGCAAAACTGGGACCTTCCAATTTAGCAAATCGCAAAAATAAAAAGACTGAAAGTTTCAAGAGAAAATGAATTTTTCCATTCACCTTCTGGACTTTGATGATATTTGCTTAGTGGCAAACAGTAATCTCAAACTGCCCTCCAAGACATGAAACCAAACAAAAATGAGAAAGACTGAGCAAAACAGAGGTACAAGTTTAGTATTATCTTTTCTACCTAAATCAAGTGCTGATTATACTGTCTATTGTTTGGAATAAGAATTTGTGGGCACTCTAAATTAGCATTATGTCATCATACTGAAAAGACAAATTAATAATCTTTTTTTCTGGTAACCCTCAAAATTGTTTCCTGCTCAGGTAATTATTGTAGTATCATCCAGAAATCACTTCTAAAAGGTCAAATTGCTACTTTTAGGATAGAGGACACAATAAAAAATGCCAGACATGAATTAAAAAGAGGGAAAGCCACTATCTCTCATCTCAGCACAGTTAAACAAGGTGAAATCTGGGATTTCAGGCAATACAACATGTCTATTATAGAAATGTTCAAGTGCCTCTTACTAATCCACTTGCAATGTCCAATGTAAAACAGCAAAACAGCATCTCCAAAAGCATTAGGATTCCCAATTTCCACTATTCCTCCAGTAGGTGGCATATTTTGCTAGCAATTGTATGTCCAGGAGATTCCAAATTTTAGTCCTTTCTAATGGATTTTTTTGAGTTTTCTTAATATAATTCCAGACACCAGTAGTAACTACTCCATAGTGTGTTACTTTCTAAGATTCACTTGAAAGCAAACCCACCACTTCGCTATATGGTATTTCAGTCAACTGCTCAAAGCCCTTCTTAAATATGTACATATGAGTTTTAAACTAATATTAAATTTCAATTCATAAAATTGCCACCCTTTCATTAATAGCATTAGAGACGGCTGCTGAAAATATTTTAATTATTTCTATTAATCCGAAATCCTGGTCAAAAGATTTCCAATCAGCTTCTCTCCTTAGGATATATTAAGAGGTTCCTTTTAGTTTTTCCTTTTAGTCTGTTTGTTTTTAAGAATGTTTGCACATATCAGAAGCTTTATCCAACAAACACTATTTTTCATGTAAGACTCATCACTTTGTTACCTTTAAATTTCCAGATATTGGTATTAATCCTAAAATACAGATTTATTAATAGCATATAATCAAAACACTGAATTTACCTTTTTGTAGAATGGCTGGTCTCCGATTGCCCTTGTTTTCAGAAATTCTTCACTGTTAAACACTCTGTGTTCATAATTTAGATGGTCTTTTACCTCCCTGGAGACAAAAATGTATAAATAGATAAATCTGCTTGGAGATTTGTAAGCAAGCTGTAGTTTTGCAATAGCAGCAGCCCACTGGTACTACTAGAAATATGCTGCAGCATCAGGAAACAAAATAGAAATGTGCTGCAGTATTGCAGTACTAGGAGGCAAACTCAGTTTTAATGAACAAGTCTGTGTTACTGAATCACAGAAAAAAGAATTCAAATTCTTACAAGTAAGGTAGGTTACCTGCTGCCAAACTCACATACACTCTAAGATTTAGTAAACCATGAAGGAGAATCTGTGTACATCATGACTTAGGCTCCAATCTTGGATTTCCATTTACATACACAGTTCCTGAATCACACACAACCCACTGGAGCACAAAAGATAAGTGCACCTATCATGAGTAATTTGAAAGATGTGACCTGACCTCACACTGTCCCATCACACTGCATCTATAACAGACACAAGAAAAACAGGGTTCTTACTACATCCTGTTAACAGCTTATCCAACCATATGGGGTCAGGAAAAAGCATGGTCAATAAAAGTACACAGTTCTATGTAATTCTATATAATTTAGCTTTAAACATGGAACTTCCACACATACAAAATCACTACAATGCTCTGCTGAAGACAGAACTGGCAGCACAACTGCATTGCAGAGTTACTTTCCTTCACTCCTGGATGCTGGTAGAGTTAGAAGATAGAAGAAACAAGGCTGAAAAAAAGAACAAAGAAAGTTTGAAGGAAAGGAGAAAGAAAGCAAAAGAATCAGACCCTTTGTGATACATATTATCTCTTAAAGAGCAAAGCACCTGTTCATTTTTTGCAGCCGGATATTTAGTGCATTAAAGAGTTCAAGCTGTTATGAGCAAAATTACATTTCTCCTCATCTTTGTCTGGAATTATCGTTGCCAAACACTGAAATCCACAAAATCCCACTGTGGAAATAAATGCATTTCAGTTTCCATAATCAGCTATCTGTAAAGGCTGTTCTATTCCCCACACCCAGCAGCTACTGTCCTTCTTAAAGGGTCCAGACACCCGCAGGAACATTCCTTAAGCTGATCCAATAACAGACACTTGGTATTTGGATTCTGTAAATTAACCCAGCACCTTCTGACTGAAAGTGTCAAGGAGTATTCCCATGAGCAATTCAGTAGCTGATCCAAAGGGAAGAAGCCCGGCCTCAAACACAGCCAATACCCCACATTTCTTACCACAGAATTATGGAATACCCTGAGTAGGAAGGGACCTACAAGGATCATTAAGTCCAGCTCCTGGCCAAGTGTCCCTTCTTGTGCCAACACTTTATCCTTGACCTCAAACAGCTCCTCTCCCTCCTTCATTCTCAGGTATTTCATCCATTTTCAGTCCAAACACACCCAGGTGTTCTAAACTCTTGTTCCTGCTTTCAGCTCTTCTACTCTGTCCTGGTTTGAATTCATGTGCCTCTAACAAGAGTGACCAAAACTTGACTGATATATCTGCTGGGCCCTAGGCTTTTCCAAGGACTGCACTTCTCTTCCTGAAATCTTCCTACAATAGACGAGCTCAAAATCAGAAGAGTTTTATCTAAGATATTCTAGCAATGTATATATACATCAAAACATCAATGACTCATATTCCATCAGGCTACAGTACCTCCTTCTCATATTCCCTAACAAAACCTAAGCTTTACAAAAATAACTACAAAGTAAGAGAATATTTTCACTGATGCTTAAAGTGTCTTAACCAGTACCACATGCTCTTATAATAGAAAATACTACACCCAGTATTAACCCATTACCTGAAGATATTAACAATTAACTGCAGCATGGTTTGCTGCACATCCATGTTGAGTTTCTGCTGCCAAGCCCTCCTGCGGGTTTGGAGCTCACCAAGGTCTGTGCCGGCTCGGAGATGGCAGAGCTCCAGGTCAAAGTGCAGCTGCAGACCCTCCACTCTACACACAGAGGAAAACTATTAACTTACATCCTAACACAAACAATTTTTTTCATACCTTTAAAAAAAAGTCATTTAGGCCTATGCATCTTACAGCTAGAGAAGTGTAAGATTGATTTACAAGTGCTGACAAGCTAACTGGATTCCAGGGAGTGCGACTCAATTAAATCACAGTGCACTCAAGTCTTTGTAAAGCTCCGAGTATAATCTCTATCAACAATAAAAAAGAAACAAGCATTCCAGTTGTTGCAGAATAATTTGGTGATTATGACTGCTTAAAGCCACTTCTATACTAATTAACTGAAATTTTCAATTTGCCTTTTTACAATGGGGTTTGTATGAATTAAATAATATTATAATAATAAATAATACAAAATAAAAACTTGGAGTATCAAGCATGATTTATGCACTAACATAAACACATCTTCAAGATCTTGTCACCTTTTTATGAAAGTTTCTGCTGCTTGTGCTGGAACATCTGGAATCTCAAGTTCCTCTTCAACCATTTTTGAATGAGAAATATCTCCATTATCTATATTAATTAGAATTAAATCTTCACCTTCCTTTTAACAAAAGAAAATAGAATGACTGTACATATATTGTAAAAATATTTACTTGTCATTTACATACTCCTCAAACAATTAATTTCATCAAGGAGGTAAACTAGAAGAGGACTGAAATTTTTTCCACAAGTAGAAAATTGTATGGATAACTAAACAATGACATTCAAGAAAAATAAATGCAACTGCCTTAACTAATGTAACTTAGTAATCTAATATGCTCTAATATGGAAGGGGACAAACGCACTGCAAATAAAAATCAAGAGCAGCAATGGTGTAAAACATACCATGCTCACTTCATCAAAATGATCAATGTGACATCCCATGAGGAAAGACGTTGGAGCCATCACAAAATCCAGCATTTGCCGGGACAGAATAGGCACAAAAGTGTGCTGCCACTGGAGAGGATGAAGGTACAACATAAAGCATTCAGCAACGAGTGTCAGCAGAGCCCAGTCAGAAGAGAAGAAAACGATTCTCTGCTCAGTCAAAATACAGGTCATAATCTGGAAAAAAAACCCAGAATGTTAAATATTTGCAAAGAAGTATCTAGAACACACTAGAAATGCAACCATTTCATCTGTTTGTGAGAGTCAACCACAAAACTTTCCTTTTTAGTAACTACCTTATAGATTTATAAAATGAAATCATGTCCATTTCAAGATGCATCAGCTGCACCATTTAGGATTTGAGATACTTTTACTCATAACATGCACATGTGGGCAATACCCCAAAAAATAAGGCACAACTGCCAACTCTCATGATTGAAGAGAGGTCTCAGATAATACTGATGACCTTAAACAACCCAATTTAACTTCACAGGTGGCCTTTGAGCAGGGAGTTGGCTCAGGAAACCTAAAAAATGACACTCCAGCCATTATTATTTTAAGAGTCTGAAAAGCACTGAAAAAATTCCAACAGCCTTTTGTATTTTCTTGTCTTTATACACCATTTGCGACTTATTTTTATGAGAATACCAATTGTCATCAATCCTTCCCACAGGCCCCTTTCTTAAACATGAAAATATTCTTATAAATCTTGTAGAAATGCATGTAGTGAAAATTCAAAATAAAATCTGTCAATTGGCTTGGGTGGTTATATTTTAAAATATATTCTTAAGAAATTTAGCACCTATTTCTAAACCACAGGCAAAGAAATGCAATATGCCTTAATCTAATCTGGTCTGCAAATAACAAAATATCTTAAGAAGTATAGTTTATTGTAGCATAGCTCTAATATTCAGAACTAAGACCATTCTGAATTCCTGGGTTTATAAAGTTTTTAGAGTAAATAAATATCTTGATTTTTTCCTAAACTACAAATTACCGATATTGTCAATCTCAAAAACATTTAAAAGTGTTAGTTAGTTTTACCTGCAGCACCTGGTCTGGCTTGAAACACAGCAATGGAAGATGGAGATCCAAGTCAATAATTGGACTGTCTGGATCTTCCCGTGAAGGAATTATTATTTGAAGTGGTTTCAGATGAAATACCTGTAATAGCAGATGGTTTCTGTTTACTCCTTAATGAAAATGTTCCCACAGCACATTTAATTCAAGATTTTAGTTCCAACTATAAAATATTAACTTTAATTGAGAGCAAGAAGACAGGTATTTGCATACTGCAGAAAAGTGAAATAAAAAGAGAGGGAAATATTCAAAGACATAATTACTAGTTTGAAAGATTAATAATATGGACTTGTCTCCTCTCATTCTCATAGGGTGATTGGTCAGTAAAATTTTTTTAGAAACATCTTCTAACAGAATTAAACTTGCTTTATTATAAGCATAACAAAATAATTAAGTTTATATTCATAGATACAACTGGGAAATTGAAACTACTGATAAAATTCATACAGGAAATAGAAAAAATATGAACAAAATAAGTGAGCTAAGGTTGTCATGCTAAGAAAATAAAGCAAGCCAAAAGGAATGAGGTGTCTCAGTATTTCAGACACTTCAGCTCAAATCTCTGGGGGTCGGGTCCTGCATGTGCTGCATATTTCAGCACTCACAGTTGGTTTAGCCAATCACTCAGACATTTTCCAGCTATGCTATTTTTCCTCCACTCCTAACCCCTCATTGCAGGGTCAAGGAAAGCAGCTAAGGTGAAGTTCATGGCCAAAGTTCTGCTTCCTTAGAAGCCACTGCAGTAGATAACAAGAGCGTGTGCTGAAATCACTGACCCAGCTGACATCTGGCTTGACTTGGGAAGGCTCAGAAAGCAACAAATACACAGCACTGAATACAAATGTTGATGTGAGTTTCCCCTCTCAGCTTGGTCTTATCCAGGCAGCAGCCAACTCAACATTTCATCCACTGCACACTGTTCTGCTGCTCCCAGACCTGCCCAGGCATCATCTCAGACCACAAACAGTTGGCATGAGCCAAAGCCTTCCCAGAGGAATATTGAAAACTAAAGAACATGAGTGGTATGCCAGCACTCCAGTCTGAACCCTGGTCACACTGTCATTTTCTCTACTAATAATGCATAGCCTGATTTTTAAAGCACAGGTATTGATACCAGTTTCACATCACCAAGTAATCTCTGACCTGACACTCATGAATGTCACCCAGTTTATTGAAAACAGCATCTTAGTATCTTAGAAGACATAATGTTAAAATCATTATGAAATTCAGGAGGAGTAATTACCAAGTGGAGTGGTCCTGGTGGCGGGCTGGGGATTAAAAACAGCTTTGCTGCAAATTCTTTTATGTGCTCCTCGACATCTAAATCCCTGAAAGGTCGTAGCTGCACTAGTAAGCTGTAATTAAATGGTAGGAAATTACTTATCAATAGTAACATGCAAACACAAAAAACTCTTTCTGCTGATAATCTAGAAAAAAATTAAGAGTAATGGAGCTATTATTTCAGCTAATTAATTTCTAATTTATTAGATACTTGAGCAGCTTCATTAAATTTTAATGATGCTGCTGTGTCAGAAGCAGAGGGTTTTTTTGTACTCCCATGCATAAAATATTGCTGCATTATATCCATCAGAGGACACAGCACAGTGGTTTGATGGCAAAAGGAAACCACGTGAGAGGGGAGGTGTAGCTACAGCAAGTGTCTTATAGGACTGCTTGAGGAACCAAAACCCACAGCTGCAACACTGCCTTGGTGTTGCTCCCACCCTAAGCTTCAGACACCAGCTCTGAGATGGAAAACAGCACCAGAGGAAAAGAGAGGTTCTAGACCTGAGTTTGCAGAGGAATGTGAAGCAAGAGCCATATTAGCATAAGGCTTAGGCCTGTATGAACACTGCCAAATATTTCTGGTTTAAAACTGTATTACCCTAACAAAGGTCACATGGTTTATATTATACACCAAATAAATTCTGGAACATTTAAACATACACACAATCAAGATTGAAAACTATTAACTCCCACAGCATTTCTGACATGTAACAATTACAAAGTTAGATATTTGTGGTCACAAAGGGCATTTTGTTCAATAGAAGATTCACTTGCACGTTTATAGCAAAAACCCCTAAATATTTACAAAATCAGAAACCTAGGCTGGCAAATCTATATATAGAGAAACTAGGAACTGAACACGGTTGTCTTCTCCCTGGAGGTTTTACTTCGGTTCGCAGTTCTACTGGTTTCCTGCAGAAGAACATTTGCTCTTCAGGAAGGAAGCAACTGAATAGGTCGAGAGATACATAAGGATCTAGGAACCATATTTGTGTACAGTATTTAGATTTCAGGAAAAAAAACATATTCTGTCATGTATTATTACTGCACTTTTAAATGAAATACTTAAATTCATTATTTTCCTGTTTGAAGAAAGGGCTCTTACATACATATTCCCAAAAGGTCCATCAGCTCTTCAGGGGTGCAGAGAAAGGGGAATTTAAGAAGTATCAAAAAAAACCCAGACACTAGAACCATCAATTTAAATATATATTCTGTCACACTTAGTGATGCCTCAGATTTGGTCCAAGAGAGTAAGCAGACTTGTCTTTTTTTCCTTTCCTTTGAGACAAAAAGCTCTTATCAAGACATCTAGTAAATGCCTCAACAGAAACAACGTGACTGAGAAAGCAGCAGATGTACAGAGAGGACAAGCAGAGCTCCCTAATCAGGACATGGTGCCCATTAATGCAGCCCAACAGCAGCTGACAGCTCTGCACTGCAAACGTCTGCAGAAATAAATGAAGTAATCTCTGAAGCACTCAAGAGGAGAGCTAAGGAATTTATGAACCTTTCATTACTGCTATTAACTGTCCACAGCCAGGTGTTTCAGAAAGCAAGAGCAGCTCAGAATAGGCCCTTTGTACTGCCTCCGTGCTGGGAGCTATTTGCACACTCCCACCTCTTCTCAAGGCAGCTGAAAGGATGAATACACAGGTTGGAAGATTTACTATTTGAATGGAGTCTATTCACCCATCCAAGACAGGAGTTCATCCAGGAGATTACTGCCAGGAATATTTCACTTTTCATGCAGTATAACAGATTGAGGTAATACTACATGCAAAGTAGTACAACAATGCAAAGTGCCAAAACCTCTCAAGTTAAACTGAACCTTTTCAAAAAAATGTAGAATAATCCAACAGTCACCGTGCTGTGAAACCATTTAGGTGCACATCTGGTTGCTTTGGAGAAAGGCAGACACACCCCACACAAAATGTTCTGGATTTGGAAACACGCTGTGCTAGCAATATGGAAATTAGTTATAAAATTAATGGCACAGAATACAAAGACCATGATGACAGCTTGCAGTTTCCTTTGAAGCTCAAAGCACCTATATGGATTTATAGCTTGATGTTGCCTGTACATCTCAGCTTGGTTCAGTTTTCAGTTGTGATTTCTACTCTGTCACTTCAAAAAGTTTAGGAACCTGGATTTTATCTAGAAATACTTATGTAAAAATAATAGTTCTGGTGATTTTTCTGACTGAAAACAAGTACCATCTCACCTACAAGCAATTCTGTGCACTTAGATACTGAAGAAAATAACCTGTGCAGAGAATTCTTGAGGAAAAGGAAACCTTTTGCTGCAAAAAGCTATCCTGAATGGAAGCAGAACCCCTTTAGATGTTACTTCAACATCAGATCTTCAGGAACAACAGCATTCTTGCACTAAGTATCACAATGAAAGGGCTACACACTAGAAATAGGCGGTTTGAGGTCCACCAGCAAGTGCTCTCAGAACTCGTAACCAGAGAATGATTAATCAGTTGAAGCATCTTGCAAAACACCTCTGCAGCATGCCAAGGATACAAGTGTGCTGTTGAAGGTGTTATTATCTATTAAGTATAAGAGGCAGTGCTACCTGAGTACATTCAAGGAATGAAAACACTTAGATTTTTAACCCATTGGTCACCTGATGACATACAATAACTCCCTTTCTGGTTTACAGAAATACAATGTCAGTGCTTTGTAATATCCCAAAAAGTCAGAACATCTCCAGCTGTACAGGGCACTACACTCAAACTATCTCATAGAAGTCTTGGCTGCTTGTTTATGTTGCATTCAGAACAGCCACACACCCCAGCAGCTGCTTCATGCCACACGGAAACATTTCAGTAGTACAACCAAAATAAGGAAAACTGGTACCTCTCCACCACTTCCCTTCCCTCCACCCTAGTGTACTCTGGCACAGTGAAACACTTCCTAAAAAAAAACCAAGACAATAAAACCAGAAGGGCAGACATTCTGAAATAAGCCATTAAATACTATCAAGAAAAAGGAAATTAAAAATAAAATTAACAGAAACCTAAACAGTTGAGTTTACAGCACCATGGGAAATGCCAACAATTCAGCTGTCACTGGCATTCCCCCCCAGCTCCTTCCAGTTACACACAACATCCCATCTCACAGATGCAGCAGCAAAAAGGAGAAGAGCTGTGCAGCTGTATGAAAAATCCCCCTGTTAAAAGATCAAGAGAACACACAAGACTAACCTGGAAGGTTATTGTCTTGTTGAACTTCCCTATAATTATTCACATATTTACAAACCACTTTAAGCTTAGATTGTAGGGTGGTGATTAATCTGAACTCCTCTCAGAAACCAGTGCAGACTCAAAAGAGGAAAGCCATCTGTGGATATCAATGCTTTAAATAGGTGCCAAACCCTACTATATGTGACCAAGGCAGATGTGTTTAATTATAATTTGTAAATAATTATTAAGTTTAAAATACCCGTGCATAGGCAGAAGCAGATCTAGAGGGTTAACTCTGGTTACTGTTTCCTCTAAACAGATACAAGAAATAGAAACACTTTTACAACATCTGAAATTTTCCACGGTTGTCCTGAAGATTTTCCCTTCTCTCTCAGCCGGCAGTTTTAAAATCCATTTGCCAATTGACTGCTTCTCCCAGCTCAGAGATGTCTCACTTCAGAGAAGAAATTATGCACTTATGAATACTCTACAGAAACCATGATGAGTACTGTAACTTCCAAGCTGAATCCATACTATTTCGCACCCAGTGGAAAGCTGGTGTGAGGTGAGTCCTCTCACAGGCTGAGCTCACAGTATAAAAGCAGCAGGAATCCCACTACAAAAGCTGGATGGAAACAGTAGCCACAGCTGCAGTCACAGCTGGATGAATTCCATATGCAGATCAGCACTGACTTGAGATTTGAGATTTATAAAAGGCAGCAGTGAATCAGTTCCTGCAATACCAAGGGCTGATGTAATTCACTTAAATATAAAAGGAGGGGGGAGTGATCTGGGTAGGAAAGGAGAAAGGAAAACAAACATTTCCTTTTTATTTCATTGAACATTTATTTTGATTTCACACTGACCTGTGCACACCCTGTTTCCATCATGCTGAAGTCCCTTATCCACATGAAAACCCTTCACTAATGCTTTAAAAATGACAGAGCAGAGGTACATGGCCTTAAAAGGGCTGCCAGAGTGACTAATTTCTGATCTCAAAACCTTTTTGAGTCAATGTCTAAAATGCCCAGGAGGAAGGCACTGCTCTGCTCCTCCAGGGCTCTCTTCATACAACTCAGGGAAAGCCAGTCAGTGCTCCAAGAATATCCAAATCCACAGCACGGGGAGGAAGAGGTGCATGGGATGGGGAAACGAGTGCTCAGGTTTGGTCTGGAGCCAGGTTAGGGACTGGGGATGCACCTCAGCTGGTACCCAGGGAGTGCTCCCTTGCTCATCTGCTTGGGATGCAAGCACCAGCAGAACAAAGGAGAAGACTCAAGCTCCAACCTAAAACCCCAACATGTTTCAATTTACATACAAGAAGCAAATACCTGCAACTGGATTCAGATTTGACTCTAGAAAGCTTGACTAAAATTTAGTGAAGAAAACCACTTCTACCTTTGAACAACAGGTCTGCAAGTGAAGACATACAGTAATGTCCAACATACACAGAGAGGTTGCCTGATGTGAGAAGGTTTTCATCCAAAATAGATGCAAATAGATCTTAGCAATTTAACAATAAAGTATCCTCAAAATAAATAAAATTACTTAATAACAGGACAGATCCATGTACACTTACCTTTTAAATCATCAACACTGCAGAGTATTTGTTTCTAACCAGTGTATCCTTAGAATTTCTCTCCTAGTTCTACAACACCCAAGTAACCACTCTATTTTCACCAGTGACTTGGATTATTTCCCTAAAGTGTCATTAACTGCTTATTAATACATATATTCATGTTCTTATGACATTTATTTGGTGCATTAAAAGCTTTTTGTGCTTTGAAAGCAATTTTCCTAAGAGTGGCAAAATTAGAATTAACCTTCTTCCAAAAAAACCAATAATATCTGTAAAATATCCATTCCCTACACATTAGCAAAAACCCCCAAAGAAAATGAAGACAACAGCCCAAATAATTCCCTTGGTATTCAGAATTTGCACTTACTGTCTTGGGCAACATTGACATAGCATTTCTTCTTTTCCTCTCCCACACAACCTTAACATAAAACTAACCACTGCTTTAGCATCACACAGCTGTCCTGACCACATCAAGCAAACTCAGGTATTAAAAACCTGCAGTCATTTCCAGCAGAAATACATAGGGGAACAAATCTTACCAAGAGAGACAATCCTTGAGGGCACTAAAATACGGGTATCTGGATATAACACAAACAGCACAGGGTACAAAATAGACAGGCACCTTCCCAGTCTGCGCAGATTCCCAATGGCCCTGCCCACTCGAGGAGGTGGAGCCATCCTGCAAGGAAACTGCACATTAATGTCTTTATGTTAATCATGAATTTATGGCCAATATTTTCTTGAGAACCTTAGAGATGTGATATGCAATTCCCTCTATATTTCAAAGGGATTTGGACATCTATTGCCCTTTATGTCTTCAGAAAAATTTCAGCCTACAAGACTTAAACATGTATTAAAAAGAATTTCAGCACAAAATGTATTTAGAAATGCTTAGAAAATGTTTAGAAAAGTTTGGAAAGAACAATCTTTACCAAAAAAAACCCATCCAGGGGATAAAGTCAGCTCCTAAATATCCAAATCTCCTAAATGAAATCTGTAACAATTTTTCCTAATGAAATGTGTTCCAAAGTACATAATTTAAAATAGCAATATAAAAGTATGATGTGTTCTGTACTCCTTCTTACATAAAAACACATCTGTAAACTAATTTGATAAATTAAATCTCACAGTATTTTCAAAGTGTTTTGCTTTTACATATTTTAATATGCTTTAATAGAAGAATGAATTAAGTAACATACTTGCATAGACTGGTAGTACTGTGCAACAACACCATATGTTCTGTTACCACAGACATCAGTGAAGACCAGGAAATGGATGTGGTCCTCTTTTGATTCAGAAGTTACATAAAGTCCTCCTGAAATGAAGGCAGTAACCATATTTTTAATTACCTATTTAACGACAGCTGTGTGAGATATTTCATGACAAATACTGCACATTGACACTTCATTTCAAGAGAAATGTTTCATTTTAAGGGATCAAAATGTAATATACAGTCCACCTGAACTAAAGGTTGTTACAGAGGCTGCATGTTACCAAAGTAGCAAAAGTGGAATTATTCTGCATTTTCAGTAACGAAATACAATAAATGGGTTTAAATAACTTTTTTTCCCAAGATATTAAAAAGGCCTGCAATGATGACACATTAAAACTTCTTCAATTAAGCCTGGAGGAAATATTTATTACTTCAGGTATAAGAAAACACCAAATGAAAAGTGAGATCATCATGAGTCAACCATTTTAGGGTGAAAAATAATTTTTCAAGTGTGTGCATGTTTGCACTTCGCTCAAGCCAAGATTTACCAACAAGGGCTATAAAATAAGGGCTGAACTATGGGTCAATAAACATTTACATAAAAACAGCTCTCAACAAGAAGTCCTCATGTACCTGGGAAGCAGAGCTGTGGCAAAGCAATAAGATCAATGTCCTTTGGAACTACCACATCTTCTGTGTCAGGTGCTTTCTGCTGCCCGTTGAAGCTCTTGACATTTTCAACCTTGGGCCTCTCTTTTTTCTTTCGGAAGGACCGGCGTTTGCTTTTATTGAAATTATTACCAGCATTAATCACCTGAACATCATCTCTGCTGATAAACGGAGGCACAAATACAGAAAGAACTTCTGGATCGAGGGGGGGAAGATTTCTGAGTTTTCTTTGAGTGCCCTATAGAAAAAAAACAACAAACAAAACAAACACTAAATTGATGCTCATCCTGATATGTGGGTGTTTTTTCATAATTTTTAACCCTGGTTTTTCTCTACCCCTAGAATTGTGGGTTTAGAATATATTTTTCTGCTTCCTAAATAATATATTTTTTCTGTTAAGTTTTTGCTTTATGCATGCTTAATGCAAGGAATCCTTCACCATTCAAAATGCCCCATGTCAGTATCATGCCTTTGGCAAAAGAAACTAACAAGTATCAAATACCGTATTTCCTCCTTTTCAGTGTTAAGATATACTCAAAATAAACACTGGCAATAAATAAATGAAAAGAAAAACAGCTGAACATCTTAGATAAGTCTTTGTTCAACTTCAGGAAAAGCTTCCTTTCAACTCAGAATAAACAACATGTACCAAAAAAACCTCAAACAACACAAACATAGACTTTCACAAGACAACACTTAACTTTATAAGGCAACTAACAAAGCACAATTAAAAACTACAATCACTGTTACAATAAACACAACTTTAAGACACTGAAGCCATGAGAATTCCTCAATATACTGATAACTCAGTGGAACAGGCATCTCAAGAGAAGGTATGAAATTATAACATTACAACATTTTTCACAGGCAGCTTTGCAAAGTATGACTGGCCTGAAAGCCTCACTGCCCTGCAATGAAAAGCTGTGGAGGAAGTGATCAGAGAGATTTCCTGGTACGTGGGAGCACTTTTTGTACTCTTGACCATATAGCTGAGCCAAGTAGCTGCATTTCCAATTACTTCATTGCAATTTTAATTCTTCCTGCAAGGTTAAATAAACAAGTAAAAGCTTTGTTTAACCAACGGATATTTAGAAACAGGAAAGGCGAGCCCCACTGTGGTAAAATGTTGTTTCGTTTTCAACTTTTTGCAAACATCTTCAAAGTCAGATGAGGTGAAGCACACGTGCTGCTTTTATCACCAGATATGATGTAAGATGCTCCTTGAGAACCAGTGCTGGCCTCAACCATCATTTCCCTTTTTTTTTTTAAATAACTACAACATAGAAAGCTGTATTGCCAATCTTCCACTGTCCAGGTTTTGAGACAGAAGTCTCAGCTCTTGCATCCCAGCAGACATGTCCATTAATAGTTTTTTTTTCCACATTTGAGCACCATAGGAAAAATGTGAAGAAATGCTTAATGATATATTAGTTATGGTATTTTAAATTACATAAACGACACCATATATATAATAGGATACTCTAACGAACATGCTTCACTAAAAATAATAAGTGAAAGACCACACTTTTAATGAACAAAGAGCCTGAACTAGAAATAAACTGGAGTGGAAAAAAAAGTTCAGGTAAGTATCCAGTGGGATAGTCAAAAGATAGCAATGACTTTAAAAAGCACATCACAAACTGGGGTACTGAGTGCCACATTCTCACACACAAAGAATTTCAAGTGTAATTTCCTTAGCTGGCAGCTGACAAAGGCAGTGAAGAAACTGGAAATAGATAAATTCACCATGATCAACCTCAAACTAACATGCAGTTAAACATTTCAGGAGGAAATTAAGAATTAAGGCTCAACCCTGAGGCAGTTATGCAAGAAAAACACAGACATATTCCAACAGTAGCAATCTCAACTTGGCAGATTTGCCCTTCTGAGGTTTTCATACAGAGTTGCTTTGACAGGGCAATCCCTGAACTTACACTGAGGCATCTCCATGCTCCAAAGTGCTGGACGGCAGCCAGCGATTTAACGGCCTCACAGCCTAACAGCTCCTGAAATGGCAGATCCTTGATGTCTTGAACTACTACAGAGACATTAAACACCATTTTCCCCCACAGAACAGCACTGTCAGCACTGTTGCTGACCCACTGACTCAGTCCCCAGCATTTGAGTCAGCTCATATTAATGTCTTGGCTAAAGTCACATTTTCTTAGTCCTTGAGTTCAGGGATAGTGAATAGGCAGCAACAGAACAATATTCACTTGTTTCTGCTATTCTTTGAACATTTTATCTTTTCTGTTGCTACTGTTACTTCTTCACTTTGAAATACTTCCCTTTTGTAGCTTCTTGCTACCAAATCTCCTTGCATCATACATAGCTTCCTACAAACAGAAGTGGGGGATTTTATTCCATCCCTTTGCTGACAATGTTCCCGTAACAGCACTGCAGTAAAGGACACCGATACAAGACAGACTTTTACAATGACTGCACTATTTAGTCAAACAGTAGTGTGTTGAAACCACAAATCAGAGCATGACTTCAGCTGTCTGGTGTTTCCTTGACCTCATTCTCCTCTTCCCGTCACTGAAGAAGTTAATTTCACTTTGAATGCCATGAAAGAACTGGTTGCTTCAACAAACAATTAGGCAGGGAAAGTACAAAGCCTCAGAAAAATTAGATTGGGCAGGCCAATTAGGTTGTAGTAGTAGGACAAAAGGGAATGGTTTTAAACCAACAGAAGGCAAGTTTATTTTAGATATTAGAAAGAAATTCTTTATTGAGGGTGGTGAGGCACTGGAACAAGTTGCCCAGAGAAGCTGTGGATGCTCCATCTCTGGAAGTGTCCAAAGTCAGGCCGGATGGAGCTCTGAGCAGCCTGGTTTAGCAGAAGGTGTTCCTGCCCCACAGCAGGGGCGTTGGTGAATGCGTTGGAAGGCGCTGGGTGATCTTTAAGGTCCCTTCCAACCCAAACAATTGTAGGATGATCTTTGCAGATTCCTGTGCAACTCTTTGCTCAAACTAATGATAAGGTTGACGTTAGGTCTGGTTGCATGACTGGGTTTCATCCAGGCAAGTTTCAGCAGTCCCTTTGGAAGGAGATTCTCCCTCCCTTATGCCCCAGCCCTCAGCACAGCTTCTTCTGGCCTCACTCTCATTTGCCAGCAGTTCTCCAGTATAAAGGTACCCAAATGTGGGACAGTATTCCAGATGTGAACTCAAGGGTTTTGAGTAATAACAATAACAGTAATGATTCCTTCCCTTTGCCTGTGAGCCACAGTCCTGATGATGCAGGCCATTACACAGTTACTTTCAGACAATCACACAGCAGCTTGGATTGGGAGGGACCTTAAATTATCATCTCATTTGAATCCTCCTGCCATGGGCAGGGGCATCTTTCACTAGATCAAGCCACCCAAAGCCCTATCCAATTTGACCTTGGACACTTCCAGGGATGGTGCATTCACAACTTCCCTGAGCAACCTGCACCAGTACGTCACCACCCTCACAGTAAAATTCTCCCTAACATCTACTCTAACCCTGCCCTCAGTCAGCTGAAGCTGTTCCCCCTGTTCTATCACTCCATACACTTGTCAGAAATCCCTCTTCAGCTCTCTTGGAGCCCCTTCAGGTACTGAAAGTCTGCAATAAGGTGACCCTAGAGCCTTCTCTTCTCCAGACCAAACAGCCTCAACTCTCTCAGCCTTTCCTCATATAAGCAGTGCTTCTCCAATAATCTTTGTGGCACTCCTCTAAACCCAATCCCAAGAGCTCCATGTCATTCCTGTGCTTAGGACCCCAGAGCTGGATGCAGAACTCCAGGTAGAGCAGAGGGGCTGAATCTCCTCCCTCATCTGCTGCCCACAGTGCTTTGGATGCAGCCCAGGATATGTCTGGCTTTCTGGGCTGCAAGCGCACATGGCCAGGGCATGCCCAACCTCTCACCCACCAGCATTCCCAAGTCCTTCCTGCATCACCCAATCTGTACACTAGTAGGGACTGCCCTGACTCAGGTGCAGCACCTTGCATGTGGCTTTGTTGATTCCCAGTGTTCCCATGAATTCACTTCTAGAGCTTTTCCAGGTGCTTTTCACTTAAACAAGCACATACTGCTGACTGATGCTCAGTCTGATAACACCTCATTTCTTTCAGGCACCTTGACAGCCAAGGATGCATTACAGAAGCAGGAAAATTTGTTTGGGTGGTTCTGTCTGCATCAGCAGGGCCAGAAAGCACTAGACAAGCTCTGTTCAACTGACTGTGGTGGGCAGATAGAGAACCCACTGATGGAACCTGTTGAAGATCTGAGACAAGTCACAGACAGCTTGCACACGCTTGCCAAACCAAAACCCAGTTTTATAGCTGTAGATAACTCAGGGAAAAGAAGCATCATTTCTGTACATTTCATTCTTACAAAACACACACTTCCAGTGCTAAGAAAGAAATCTGTAGCTGAAAATAGCAGCCTTTGATCTTTTGAAATAGAAATCTCAGTGTGACAGTTTTCTTGGCAACAAGGGTAAGCAATGGATGACAGCCCAGAAACTTCTGTTTCAGGAGCTTCAGTGGAAAACTACATTTTTTTTCCTGGAGTCCCCATCGATAACAGGTCAGTCATACAGAACTTTTCTTACTTTGGGGGTGGGTTATATCATAGTCCCATTGACTTAATTTGCTTTATCATTCCATGTTTCAGTACAGTTAAGAATGCACCAACAACTGTGAAGACCACAATGTGAAGCACTATCAGGATTTTTACTCACTGTTTAATCTGTAAATATCATCAGAGATCCACTAATTTGGAATGTTATCTTCTCTCAGTAAAGTCTTTTCTTTCTACAATCACTAAAATTAGCCATAAAACCATATTCCACTCTCCTCACGTAGATAGTGCTGCAAAAGTCAAAGGAAGTGGAGTAAATCTGTAAGCTTGCCCTAAGACAGTGATTGAAATCCCCGTGGTGCAACAGCTTGCAAGGACTTTACTGAAGTTCATATCAGCAAAAGAAGGGACTACTCTCTTTTCTGATACAGTTTTGTATCTTGAGCAAAGAAACAATTCAGAATCTGCAGTGTGATCAGAATATCAGAATGCCTTCTGCTTTCTGTAGCCGATTTCTTATTTGTTGTTCCACAGGGTTTTTTTTTTCAGAAAGAAGTGAGAACAAACTAAGCAAACTGGAATGAATAAGAAATTCCCCTGCCTCTGGGTTCACTTCTCACGGTTCTGATAAAACACCAGGTACACACTGATTTCAAAAGTCTGGTGCTGACATTTAGGAACTATTTTACATTCTGAAGGTACACATGAATGAGATCCTGGAATGTGAACTTCTACTTGGCTGTTATCACTTAAGAAGCTGACATCAGCAAAAGCCAACTTCTGTGCGAGTGAACAAGCAACAAGCCCGACAAAGACTTCTTTATCTAATGCTATTAGAGCGCAATCAAATTCAAGTTCAAGCAGAGCAATTCAAAGCCCTGGGAGCTGTCTGGCTTCTTTTCTTTTTGCACGTGCTGGCACCACAGCTCTCCCCAGTGCGGAACAGCTCGTAGGTATGGAACAAACCCATCAGCACACTCGAACCAAGCAGAACCGGGAGGAGGAGGGCTGTCATTGTGAACCCACATGTGAAAAATTATTAACAAATTATAAACCACACATTCAAAGTAGTAACCGACTCATCGGCTCCTGCCGTATCCAAGTGGTTCAGGTTACGCCAAACTCAGAGTACTTGAGTTCATGGTGATTTAGATCTCGTGTTCTCCTGAGGACACAAGTTACCAGCCTTGATTCTTTTGCTTTTCTCTCCAGCGGAAGACAGGACATGGAGTAACACCCAGTAAAGAACGCATCGCTCATCGTTTTGCTGTCCCTGGCTATATAAACCCACAGTGAGTTCTCTAGCTAAACTCAGACCTTTGGAAAAGTGCAACTACCTCACACCGCTACCAAATTCCCCCAGCTTTGCTGACGTTCGCCTGTCAAAACAACTTTCTGTTGGGATATTTCAGCTCCATGTGCTGACAAACCCAGCCCCACGCACCGGCACGGCCCGCCCGAACCCCGCTCACCTGGAGCAGCGCCCGCACCCGCTCTGTGGGCGCACCGACCAACAGACAGATCTCCAGCAAGCCCGAGGGCAGCACGTCCTCCATGGCACAGCGGGACAGGGCGGCTCCTTCCCTGCGGGCAGCGGCTCCTTTCCTCAGGACAGCGGCGCCTTCCCGCCCGCAGCGCCGCCCGGGCCCTCCCCGCGGCGTGGGGCGGAGCGCCCGTGCCCCACACGGGAACCCTCCTCGCCCGTCACGGTTCTCGCGCTTTGATTGGCTATCTTCCCTGTCACTCTACGAAGCTGTGACCAATCAGAACGCAGCATGTGCGGCGGGCTGGACGGGGGCGGGGCTTTGGGATCAGAGCGCTGAGGGGTCGAGGGGCTGGGAGCTGAGGTGATCCGGTCTAAGGTGTTGAGGTCTCAGGATTGAGGGATGAAAGATAAAAGGTGGGAGCTGAGGGGCCGGGAGGTGAGAGTTGGAAGGATGAGGTGCTGGAAGAATGAGGTGCTGGAAGATGATGGGCTCTGGGCTGAGGGTTGAGAGACTGAGAGACTGAGAGCTGAGGGGTTGAGGGGCTCAGGACTGAGGGCTTAGGGTGCAGGGCTGAGATACCACTGACCCGGTTAAAAACTAGTGATGGGGTTTGTGATTTACAGTCACGCGATTTCCAGGTTGGCATTACCAAGGACTATGCTATTTGCTAGTTTTAAGCAACAAGGTGAGCACCTAACTCAAACAAGAGGAGTCCGCAGTTGTTGCTCCATCCCTGGAAGTGTTCGAGACCAGGCTGGATGGGATTCTGAGCAGCCTGGCCTAGTGGAAGCTGTCCCTGACCATGGCAGGGACTTGCAGCTGGATCTTTAAGTTCTCTTCCAACCGAAATCATTCCATGATCCTTTCCTCACCTCGTTTCACTGTCTCATCGGGACAGCCCCTGGGAAAGACACTTCCCGACTCAAGGTCGAGTTAATTTTTATCCACGGACTGTTTTCCTCGTGGGGCAGTTGGCCGCAGGGGCTGAAGTGCCTCAGGGCTGCCTGTCACCCTGTCATACACGGGTGATGTCATGGTCTGGCGCCTTGTTAAGCACAGCCTTTCCCTGCTGTTTGCTGCTGCAGGTGACTCAGCAGGACTGTGTCACTTCAGCAGGACTGTGTCACTGCCACTACACGGGAGTTTTCTATTTACGTTTCCACGGGTCACAGTTTCAATGGACTGTAAGCACGGAGCTGGTGCAGGCTGCGTGGTTCCCCTCCGGAGCAGCAGAGGCACAGCACAGGGAACTTCGAGGTTTCTTCTTGAGCTGCTTAATCTAAATACAACATGAGTCACTCCGTATGTATTGGCTCTGTGCAGAACTGCGCTGAGCCGGGACCGGAGCATAAAGTACCCGAAACTAGAGATCGGTTTCTCTGAAACTGGAGGTACGAGATAAAATTTCATCACAACCACAAACATTTTTTTGTGGACTAGTGTTCTGGTATTTTAAATGCAAAAACATTCCCAGTCTAAATGGTTGCAGGATTTCATGAACTACTTGTCAGTTCAGGGGTCAAAATAGGTTTCCTCAAAAAGTATAAAGAACAAGGCCATTTTATTATTTCATGGAGGTTTTATTTGAATTTTTGTGGTGTTAAAGCTCAGGATTATATAGCCTCTGGTTGCCTCAAATTTTGAGGAAGACACACATCCAGGATATAGAAACTGTTCATATAGCAGTGACTAAAAGAAGAAAATTCTTGAAAACCTGGCACTTTCAGGGATCACTTCTCCAAAGTAGTAGAAGAAGATCCAGGGATCTTCAGATTCATGAACTTTGAGGTCATAAGGGATTGTTAAAATGATCTTGTAGCCCAGGTCACAGAATCAGAGTGAGTTCTGTATTGATGCTGTAACTTCTGGCTGAGGCCATGTAACAGTCACTGTTAAATTTTGGGCATCTCATTTTTAGTTTCACTTTTTAGCTTAGCTCTTTGTCACTGGATCATGTTACATTGGCTGTTGCTTGAACAGACTTTTTACTATGGAAAGTCTTCTCTCTGCAGAGTTCAAGATTATTAATCTCTATTTCTAAAAGATCATATAACTCATATTTTTAAAATTCCCTTCCTGATCACATTTGTGCCTCTTTTCTCAAAAGTTTCAAAGTTTTCCAGTATTATTTTTTGATTAGGAACTTCAAAACCAAAGCTGTATTATTGCTGAATGCTCAGTGGTAAATCACACTGCTGTTTCTGACTGATATCCCCACCTAATTAAAACAGAGACAGACAGATACATGAATCATTCAGAAAGGGTGTAGTGTTTAATTAGTTATCCACTGCAACACAATACAGTTTTCTTAGGGTTATTATTTCCAGTATGACAATCCTACATCTTACATTGCTTGACCTATGACTGTGACCAAACATTTGATCATATTTTAAGAAAATTACAAATGAACCAAGGCTATTAAGCAATTCAGGTCACCCATAGTTAATTAGTCTGTATCATTATTATCTTCTGATTTCTCTGCTATCTGCAATGATAAATACTGGATGATTCTTGTTCATAATTAATGTAGCCTTCAAAGCAAAGATACGGTGAAGTTAATATCAAAACAGAACTCCAAGATGAAAGGTACTAATGTTAATCTGGTAAAATCTCAAGAACCCTGGCAGCAGGAAACCTGCTATATGGGATCACTGGTAAGGCACAAAATCATTCACATAGAGAAGAATTCCTCTGTTCTAAAAGAGATTAATGTAGGTGAGTAATTTTCTTCTGAAGAAAAATTGTCTGAGGAATAACTGAGGAAGAAATGTCAGCTTTTAAAATGTGTTTTCTTTTTATAAGATCACAAATAAAGTAAATGTTTGTTTGTTTGTTTGTTAACTCTCTGAGGTGGTACTGGGCTGCTGAATGCAGGAATAACTGCTGTTCTTGATATGTCTTCAACATGGGAAAGGCTTTATCAGACCTACAGGGCCATATCTGAATAATTAAAGATTCTCTTGGCATAGAACCTAATTTACCTTCCAAATACAGTGTTCCTGTTTTAGCCAGACTGTTTCTGTTAAGGGAAGAAAATAATTTCACCAGTTGTGTTTCTTTGATGTGATCTTGCTTAACTGAGTGACTTGTTGAGTTGTAGACACCTGCATTGCAAACACCTCAGTCCTGAGGGATGTCGGCCAGATGAAGAGTCAAGACTCTGAATTTCAGGAGAGCAAATTTTCAGCTCTGTAAGGAATTAGTGAATGGCACCCCTGGGAAACTGCTCTCAAGGAACTGAAAAGAGCTGGCAGCTCTCTGAGGACAAAATTCTTTGCATGCTAGAGCACTCAAATTCCCACGTGTAAGAAATGAAGCAAGGAAGGCAGGAGAATGGTATGGGTCAGTCAGGACCTCCTGGTCCACCAGAAGTGTAAGAAGGAAATGCACAAGCAGTAGAGCAAGAGACAGGTATCCTGGGAAGAATACAGGGACACTGCCCAGATGTGTAGAGATGGGATCAGGAAAGCCAAAGGCACAACTGAAGCTGAATTTGTCAAGGGATTTTACAGGTATGTTGGTCAAAACTGGAAGATTAAAGAAAGAGTACACACACATTCCCCCTGACACACACAGATGAATAAGACAGGAGAACTGCACAAAACCAACATGGAGAAGTCTGATTTTCACTCATGATTGTGCCCCTTTCCAAACAGTGCTGAAAAATACACATTAACTAACTGAGGGCTTGTGCATCCTACAGAGTTTCACCATGATGGGTGTAAAGTCTGCAGGAAATTTCATTTTGAAACTGAATACAGACATCAGTCGTGCTCTGCAGGTTTATTGATAGTTAAATCCCCTTCTTGGGCTTATGATCAAGCTTGTGGCACAGCAGTATCTGTCAGTGAGATCTGAAACTCAGATCACTCCTACCTTCTGCTGCCTGGCTCACAAGAAGATATATTGTCCAGAAAGGTGATGAGTGCCCCATCCATGGAAACATTCAGGTCAGGCTGGACAGGGCTCTGAGCAACCTGATCTAGTTGAAGATGTCCCTGATCATTGCAGGGGGATTGGACTTGATGACCTTTAAAGGTCACTTCCAACCCAGACTATTCCATGATTCTGATTTCTGTGTCTATGCTAAGTACAACTGTATAAATAAGAAATCTTTATTCTGTCCAGTAAGAACTGTGTTTTCTAGCCAAAGAGAAGACAGGACACACAGCTTGACCTGTGCTGCTCTAATACATATCAGACAACTCTTTTCAGTCTGGAAGTCCATTTAAAAACACCACCTCTCAGGATTTTAAACTCCTTATTTCTAAATACAGCTCTTATGTTATTGTCATCAAGGTCATTCATAGGGGGAGGGATTTATTTTGAACAGAACTCAGAGAGTCAGGTTAACATATTCTCTCCAATGTTAGCATTTCTCATTTTATATTCCTTCTTCCAGAATAATGAAGTAGGAGACTTCTGGGAATCTACAGTGCAAGATCTTTACTGACAGACCTAACATTTCTTTCATTCATGACAGTTCACTTTCTAAATTTACACTGAAATTAGCAACCAAGCAACTACTGACTATGCAAATCAAATCAGGATTTTCAAATTAGGGCCCTGCACAGACTTAAAATTCCTCTCTTAGTGTCTCAGAGACTTATTGCCATTCTTAATAATGCTACAAAAAACCAACTATGAGAATTCTTTATTGTTGCAGGTGTGTCCAACTTGTGCAATGACTTTGGCCTCAAAATTCTTCTGTAAGAGGTCACCAGGTTGAGCATAAACATGTCAGAGGGGAAGGATGACAGTTCAGAGATCTCTGCACCTATTAACAGTTTAATTTGCATCTTCTTTCTTTTTTACTTGTCTTGTTGGGTTTTTGCTGTCACCATATATGGTATTACAGGATACAAATTTTCTGCAACATTGACTGTCATTTGTCACACATGTCTTTAAGAATACATGGATGTGTTTCACTGGCATTACAGAAAAATGCCAGCATGGAGCAGGTTTTACAATGTGTCATCATGTGGGATTTGTGTTCTCAGCTTGAACCTGCCCATGTGCTGGAAAAGTCAACTACTGCCTCCTATTTTCTCAGCTTTTGAGCTATGGAAATGTACCCCCAATTCAACCTTTTGTAGGGAAACACTCCTTAAAGCTCAGATCCATGTGATTTATCCACATGTGCTGAAGGATTTTGTCATGTTTCTCTGTCACCTCTGAGAAAGGCAGAGCACATAGTAAAATCAGGCAGCAGAGGCCTGGAGCTGTGCTGTTTCCATCCTCACAGGTTTTCAAGAAAAGACCAAAGAAAGCTGTGAGCAAACGGGGCTGACTTGATAGCTGACCCTGCTTCGTGCAGGAGGTTGGACTACAGATCTCCTGAGGTTCTCTGACATGGATGATCCTGCCATTCCCAGGGGCTCTGTGTACTAACACAGCAGGAGGGTTAAAAAATTGTATATGAAGGAAACAAGATGTTAGTATTATAGCAAACAAAATAGGGAAACCCTCAGCCAATTGTACAGTCAACGACCTTTCAAATGAACACAGTTTTTCTGTGATGGGATAACTGAGTCTCAAGGAAAGAGCTTTGGGTATCAATGCAGCCCTTATTTCTCATCACCTCAATATTTCTGATAAGGAGACTGTAGTTTTATTTTTTAAAGAAAAAAAAATGGTGACAGTCCTAGGAGGGAAAAAAGAGATTAGCTTTATCACAGCCCCCGCATCTAGAGAGATGTAGCAACACAGAGCTGTCAGGCCTTGGCAAAGAACCAGACTAATGTGAGTGCTCTGAATATTAGAAACACTTTGCATTGTAGATACTGTGAGATATTCCTGAGGCTACAGAAAAGCTTATTCCTGAATCTCACCACTCCAGGGGCAGTTTCAGCAGTGTTTTATTTATGTGGGATGCATAATGTGTCCCTCAAATCCAACTGGCTTAATATGACATTTATTATACTTCCAGTTCTTTACCATCTGGCCCAATCTGGGCAGCCAAGGAGATTTTGCAGCTGCTTTTTATAGTAGCATTAAGATTTCATGCCGTTTGTTCTTTTACAGCATTGCTGTAAGAGAAATGCAGACTCAGAATTCCTGAAGTAGTGGGACAAGAGAGAGAAGAGGTCAATTAGTGCACAAGATTGTCAGTCAGATACAGAAAATAAAATTTTAGATTGACTAGGTTTTGTTTAATCACTTCATGTATACATCACTGTAAGAAACCTTAAAATACATCAGCACAGATATCATCATTCATAACTATGAACTACTTTTTGCTATTTTTAATTTAATAAAGTATGCTTGCTTTTTCTCCCTGGAATCTGGGGAATCTCTTGGGATACTCCACTGTGTTCAGAAAAGCACAGTTTCATAGCTCGACAAAAGCATCATATAGTAAACTTCACCCTTAATTAACTTTAGCTTCATTCAATGCATATTAAAAGCAAAACACTTTCCCTCTTGATTTTTTGTAGCAGCCCTTGCATCACTCTCGTTATGAAAAAACAGCATATGTAAACAAAATTACCTTTGTTATATAAGAAACAATCTTCTTTAAGTTGGTGAACTGTTTATATATGAAAAGGGTTTTCATTTTTAAATATTCACATAACAAGGTTGCTGAAGAAAATTAATCCAGGGTGGATCCAACCAGAATAGCCATTTTATCTTCCATGTAAAATAACCAGCTTTCAAGTGACCTCTGCTTATCTCCAGATAAAAAATGCTTTAAGAAGAACCACTAAAAGTCAGCACAGACCAAGTATCCTTTAGAGCACCCTAATACAGGTATTAGTCAGCGTGGCTGTGGGTAATGACCATCCTAACTTGTCAGCATTCCATGCTGCTGCTCCTCATTCCTAGCAGACAGTGCTACGTTTTGGAGCAAAACCTCATGAAAATCTTTTGTAAATGCAGAAGGGACAGAACAATTTCACATCGTTGTATCCAAAGCTAGGAAGATGTGGACTGGACAGATGGGCCACAAGGTGGTTGAAAACTGGCTGGACTATCCATTTCAAAGGGTTGGGGTGAATAGTTTTGAAGTCTGTCAGCTGAGTGAATGGAATTCCTCAGTGTTTGGTACAGGACTAAAAATACTTGCCATCTTCACCATAGATGTGGACCATGGGGTGAAAGATGTCCTCAGCAAGCTGGGGATGCCACCATGGGTGAAGGCTGAAGGGCAGAGTGGCTGTAAGAGAAGGCTAAGGAGAATCCAAGAGCCATTCTCCTGAAGAAGAGTTATAAAAAAGAGCAACACAAACTCAGAGGCACACAGTGGGAGCACAAGAGACAGTTCAAAGTTGCAGCAAGGGATTATTCATTGAATACAAGGAAAAAAGTTTTCACCATGAGAATGGTTAAGCACTTCAGCAGGTTCTCCAAGGAGCCAGTGTGACCTCCTTCTTTAGAGATTTTTGAAACTTGGCTGGATGAGAAGCACAGCAATCGGATCCAACTTTGAAGTTGTTGCTGCTTTGAGCAAAGAGTTAGACAAGAGACCTCCAAAGGTCCCTTCTAAACAACATTTGTATTTGATTCTCTAATTAAGCCCATATTGCTTTATTTGCATCCGAGATTCCTTAGAGATTTAACAGTGCAGCAGACAGAGAACAAAGTTCAACTATTTGCATGGCTGAACATATCATCTACTTTTAGGTGTACTGATATAGCACTATAAAAGGAGTGTATTTAAATATTGCCTGACATATCAAATATAGTAATTAGGCACGTGTTGCTGTGTCATGTATGACTGGAACTGGGCAGAACATAACCTCATAAATAATTAACTCCTAGTTAATCATGTGTCAGCTTCTACAGTGAGAGCAAGGATGATTCTGCACAACTGACTTTATAGAGAAAAGGGCATTTGTACAAACACTACCCAACAGTCTGTGTGTGTTTTCCATGTTGCACTTCTAATGTTAAAAAAAAAAAAAAACCCAAATTTTTGGTTGGAAACCTTAACTGACAGTGTGACTTTACTGTCTTGTTTTCTGTGGTTCTTGTTTATTCCTCTGTAATGGATATTTCAGCTTTCTGTAGGATGTCCAGTTAGTTGAAGAATAGAGAGAATATCTCACCTACCAGAGTGAATTATTCATCAAAATATTTTAATAAATAATTTTTAGAGCAATTTAGGCTTTCTTTTCTGGCATAGTTGAATATAATGTTATTCTCCTTGTTTCAATTTATTTTTCTTTGGTGGTTGGAGAATTATTCAGAGTTGATTCACCTGTAATCTTCTATAAGAGAAACCCACCAAAATATAACATTTACATGAGGAAGTAACGATCTGACATAAATGGAAATGACTGAAAATTATAAAAGTGGGTTCATATCCCACAAAGATTATCCTTATGTCCAATTTTCAAGTGTCAGAAAGAGCAAACCATTAATGACATCTGGCCTCCCTAGTACAGGATGATTCTCCTGAAGGGTGGTTCTTAGTTTTCTGTGTTTGCAGAGCACACATAACACCAGAAGCCCAGCTTGGTTATCTGCCAAGTTAAAATATGTTACAGGAGTGTTCATGGTGACTGTGGGAAAAAAAGAGAGAGTTCTTTTATTTTATTAAGAGTTGTTGTGAGGGCACAGACAGTTACTGATGTGGAAAAGGAGTTTGTCATATGATTTGGGAAAGCTTCCTCCTAAGAGAAGCAGTGACTCAGAAAACACTGCTCATAGCTCCCATAATATTGTCACCAATGCTGTTCACCTACTGAGAGTAAAAGTAATGTAATATAAAAACATATAGAATTATAATTTGTATTAAGTAAGTTTGTATGAAAAACTAAAACAAGATATAGCCCAAGCTAGAGTTTGAAATAAATTCATTAGCACTTTTATAGAGAATGGTAATTACTTTTATGTCCTGACTAAAAAAAACCCAGATTGTTTTGAGTTTTCATATTGTGCAGACTGAAGCTATAAAAAAACCAACGTTTTCTTATTCGTTCTGTTCCCAACTACGTTTTTTGTATTGGCAAGTTCACTTGCTACATCTTTCCTAAAATTAAGCCTTCAGTCTTTTTTTTTTTCTTCAGGATCAATCCCACACAACCCATTATCGCATTGCAATCTGAGACTGGAAATGCCTGAGGGTGGGAGGCGTTTCTCTGAGTGAAGCTCAGTCATCCTGCAGAGCAGGGCACCAGTCCAAGGCTGAGGAAACAGCACGAAAATAACCAACTTCTCTCTGTTAAAGTTCTCCATTGTTTCAGAGGAAAGCTGGTTTACATCTTCCAGCAGATTGCATTTTGGCCCCTTCACCAAAAATGGCTGGAAGGGACATTAATATAAATTGTGAAATACATCATTCTGCATTGTCCCTTTTGCACCAAAGGAGAGGTGATTTTTAGAGCATGTTAGGAATGTGCAATTTGGCACAGACATGTGAGGCATTCCCTTTCAGACCTTTCTTCAGGTACTGCAAGTTGCTCATAGGTCAAAAAGCCAATCATACACTGATAGAATCCATGTGTTTTTGATGACCATAGTACATGCTGCTCATAAAAGCTGGTTCAACAAAATTTCTGGTGTCTTTCCTGTCTTTCCATGGCTATAATTACAAAAAAGCAGCATTGTTTAATTGAGAAAGCACATTAGTGGAGTTCATAAATGTATCTACAAACAGATTTTCCTGAAAAGTTAGTTTTTGTTAGTTCATATTTCCCTGGGTTTTCTCCCACATTCAACAAGATTTTTCATGGAAGTTTTCTTACAGAGATTTGCTGCCAATATATTGCACACCACTGGAGAGCTGACTGACCTGAACAAGATACGATCACCTCTTCATAATGACATGCATGATTACCCCTGCAAATCATGCAATTATGATAAAGATTTCAAACGAAAGAAGGTAATTTATTTCTGCACTGTCCAGAAACATTCAGTCTCTTGTGGAGCAAAATCTGAATCTCAATATGGAAGTCTTTAGAGTAACTGTAACAAGACCAATCAGCTAACCAGGAAGGTTATTATTAAAGCAGTGCCAAGAAAAGTGCTATAGGGCACTGTGCTACAGTATAGAGTTACAACATGCTATAAAGGCTGCATTTATTTCAAGATCAACATCTTTAAAAAGCAGCAAATTTTGTTTGGGAGGCTGCAACTTTCAAGTTTCCAAGTGATCTCAACCTTTCTAATTTTTGTCAAATAACAACAGCCAAGCCTTCTGTTTTTCAGCACAGCCAAAAAGCAAGCCTTAAAACATAAACAGCATTAAAGCTTTGGCACTGAGTGGAATTTGTAATTCAGCACTAAGCCAACTATTGAATTTATTTTTCCTAGCACCTAAATACCCCATGGGGCTTATAACACCACTGATGCTCGGTGCCCCACAGCCCCATGACAGTCTTTTCTCTGAAGAGCTTACAGAACTCACAGCCAAGCAACATGGGCATGTTTTGTCTTTATTCTCTGAGTACAGATGGCGTTCAGTTCTGCTAAGTTAAAATAAATATCAGAATTTAAATATAACAGCCACATCCTCCAGACAAGTGATTGCATAAATATGCAAAGCCCGTGGCCTTGCTTTCATATTAATTTTAACTGCATCTCACTTGCATCATCAGGCAAGGTTTTCTCCTTACTATTTTTCACTACCTGTCTCACTTCAGACAGCAAAGCCAACTCCAACACATTCCAACTCTATGATAACAGAACATCCACGGCTACCTCTGTAGTCAATAGCAGAGCTCTGAAATGGTGCACTTACCCCTCCAGTCACCAGCAAGGAAAAGAAGACAGATGCATGAGATGAAGATTCAAAGGTTGCCAGTGCATAAGCAACAGCTACTGATTTCTGCTTTCCTATTCTCTTCAAGGTAGAAAGAGCATACCCAGCTTGCCACAGCTTTCCCATGAGATTTCTAGCTCAGGTCATCTCATTCATCTTGTTTCCTGTGCTAGGGAGTGCTTAGTCTCATCCAGGCATGTGCTCTCACTCCTTAGGATGAGTGGGGTCAGATTGCCTGTGATCACAGTACCCTGAACTATGTACACATGAAAAATAGGGGCTTTTAAACTATCCTCTGGTTTCAGTGCTCAACATTTGTTAGAGTCGTTTTCACCTGTAGCTAAAGCATCACTGAAAAGTATAATGGAAATGCCCAGTGAATAATTTTGTCCTTTGTCATGTACAAGACCTTTTCTGATTTGCCACAGGGGAACATGCAAGGTTTCTGTGAAAGCAAAGGGTCAGGATGGAGGCTGAAGTCACCAGATATTTCAGTTGTACAGAGTTTACAGACTGCCTGACCCTTACCTTTGGAAATGTAGCTCTCAATGGTTCCTACAGAAGTCATTAGAACCAGTGGTGCCTAAAGCCATCAGGATCCAGATTTTGTTAAACGCAGTATAAACTCGAAGTCTTTCCCCTAGGGAACGTTTTCTCTCCATCTTTCCTCACCCTCATTGCATATTCTGCCCCAAGGCAGAATGGAAGCAGTTAGTGGTAGCTGTAAAGTGCTGTCATATGAACACATCTCACTGCTAACTGTGGGGATGCCAATACTGATTTCACATTTACAATTTTGTGACATTCAGCCACCCTCAGTAACGGTTCAGTCTGAATTGCAAATTAGTCTCTAGTCTCCCCTCCTGCAAATCATCTACTCATCCAGTTTTAACTCCTTCTAACTGATAAAGAGAGATGAAATTCCCATTCCTGGGCACCCTGTCTAATTTCCTCGTTAGCATTGCTTCGAGCAGGGGATTAAGCTAGACCCCTACAAAGTTCCCTTCCAACTTGAATTTTTCTTTGATCTTACATTTTATAAGAGATGGTGTATTGAGTGACTATGTCCAGGTGTTGTCAGTGGAGGAGCTGCAGGGGTGGTCTCTGTGAGAAGAGGCCAAGGATTCCCCTGTGTCAGAGCCAGCTCCAGCCAGCTCCAAAATGGATCCACCACAGGACACAACTGGGACAATCAGCTACATTGGTGTCACCTCTGGGAAAACAGTTAAAGACAAAAAATCTGCACAGCAGCTGAGAGAAGTGAGAAAAATGTGACACAGGCAGTGCTGTAGACACCAAGGTCAGTGAAGAAGGAGGGGAGGAGGTGTTCCAAGCACCATAGCAGATTCCCTTGCAGCTCATGGAGAAGACTGTGCAGGTTGTCTCCCTGGAGCCCATGGAAGACCCCTCTGGAGCAGGTGGGTGTACCCTGAAGGAAGCGGCAGCCTGTGAAGAATCCACACCAGAGAACTCTGCAGCCTGTGGAGAGGAGCCCATTCAGGAGCAGTTTTCTGGCAGGACCTGTGGCCCGTGGGGGACCTGTGTTAGAACAGTCTGTTCCTTAAGGTCTGTATTCCATGAAAAGGACACACACTGGAGCAGCTCTTGAAGAGCTACAGCCCCTGGGATGGACCCGCTCTGTAGAAGTACATGAAGGATTCTATCCTGTTAGAGGGACTCCACACTGCAGCAGGGGAAGAGTTTGAGGAGGAAGGAGCAGCAGAGAGGAAGTGTCATGGGCTGACCACAGCCCCTATTCTGCATCCCCCTGCACTGAACAGAGAGAGCCAGGGGTGTAGAAGAGTTCAGAAGAAAGAAGTGAAGCTGAGCCTAGGAAATAGGAGAGAGTGGGAGCAAAGTGTTTTCAGCTGTATCTTTTCTTCTCACGATCCTGCTTTGTTTTTAATTGGCAATAAATATAGTTTTCCCCAAGTGTGTTTTGACTGTGAGGGTAACTGGTAAGGGATCTGTCTGTATCTTGACCTGTGAGCTTTTCCATGTCATTCCTGCACTCATCCTGTTGAGGCGGGAGAGGGAGAGCAACTGGGTGATGTTTGTTAGCCAGCCAAGGTCAAATCAGTACTGCGGACTGAAACAATAAAACTTCCAGTTGTCAATTTAATTCTTTCAATTGTCATTTTCAGTTCTTTGCTTTCATTGCTGGCTTTTTTGGTGAATAAATACAAACTTGATATGTTTAACACAGATGATTTCTCAACAGGTCAAGAAAAACAAGAACCCAGTAGCAAGGCAGTACTAAAAGCTGGTAAACCAGAGTAACTGCAAACTGAAGGACTGATTGATTTCATATCCAAAAGTGAGCAGGAGTCATTGCAATCTACTTTCCTCCACTGCAGCTTTTTTAAGGTTTAATCCTCTGCTCTCACTAGTGTCCACTTTTTTTTCCAGAAGTAGCAAAAATTACTTCTGGTAGCACTCAAAGGAATAAGGAAAGTACAAGCTTGGAAAAAGACTGCACACATTTACTGGTGAGTACTGTGCAGCGTTTAACTTGCATGTGTTGATGAAACCTGGTTTGAATGTTTCAAACAGAAACAAAGCTCCCAAACCTCAGCAGCTGCAGAACAGTTACAGGCCCAATGACAGCTAAGGAATTTGCAATGCCAAGTAAAGAATGTCACAGTGGATTTGCAATTAGGTATTAGGAAGAAATTCTTTATTGTGAGGGTGGTGAGGCATTGGCACAGGTTGCTCAGAGCAGCTGTGGATGCCCCATCTCTGGAAGCATTCAAGGCCAGGCTGGAGGGAGCTCTGAGCACCCTGGTCTAGTGGAAAGTGTCCTTCCCCATGGCAGGGGTTGGAAGGATACATCTTTACAGTCCTTTTCAACCCAAAGTCTTTTGTGATTTAATGATAATGATTTTCCTGGGAAAGAGAGGGGAAAAGCTGTATGCTATTGATGCATTGTATGACAGATATGAGAGCTGTTTGTGGCACCCTGTAAACATGCAGGTTCTTCCTGGAAGGAGCCTGCCTTTGTAAGGGTGTGCAAACATCCTGGATGCAGATCATGGAACTGTAAACAAAGGTCCACTTTTGACTGGTGGTGTGGGCCAATGTGGTATAAGAAAACAGTTGTTACTCTGCAACCAGATAACAGCTATCTTCCAAGACTACCCACAAGTAACCAACTATGCAAAAGCTGGTGACAGGTAAGGGTGTTCCACAGCATTTGAATTTCTGAGTTTCACTTCTAAGTAGTTTTTTTATGTTAGCAGGCCAAAGCAAGTGCTCTCTCCAGTCTGTCATGCTTCAGGCCTGTAGATATAAAGATGATTGCTAAGTTTTGAAAGTGTAGTTCTTGCTTGTAACAACTGTGGAGCAACTTAGACCAGCATTCAAACTGACATTTGACTGAGATGAGACCACTGAGAAGAGGGAGCTTAGACTGGATTTCAGATGGTACCTGAAGATTGATAAGATAAATCTCAGATTAGCTGTTCTAATAAGGATGCAGAGACACAATAATGAATACATACATATGGGAAATTGCAAGTTTCTCAAGAAACATTTGTGTGTCTGAATTTTTCCAGCTACAATTGAGGAGGAAAAAATTCCACGCTCATGCATTCAGTGCTTAGTCTGCCAATGGAATGATTAAGCAGATAATTATGGAGGGCTTTTTCACCTTTTTATTTTCACTGCTAACAATTAATAAAACTGGCAAATGATTCTGCTTGAGAGGTTGGGTCTAAGTTTATAGTTCAGATGAACAAACTCTAACAAGCTGGATTTTCCTTCCCTGCCAGCCCACTTGTTTTGGGTAGTACCAGCAGCACTTTCTGTATGATGCACAGTAATGCTGTTACTTGGCTCCTCTGGTTTAGAAATTAAATAATTCTCTCTGCATCTCTCTTCATCATGTCTCATGTCTGTAATACACAAGGGAAAAATCAGTGTGCAGCTTTCTTCTCTGTCAGGCAAACAGCGTTGGTTGCCATCATGCCTTGACATTCAGTACCTGAGCTGCCTTCTTTGTTTCTCATCTGTGCAGATAAAGCAGGTACAGTAGTTCCAACGGATTTATTTTATCCAGCTTATTTACCTTGCTCCATCTGTTCAAAGCAAACAGTGTGAACTGGGCAGGTAAAAGGCTGAACTAGATGTACAGAGGTAATTACCTCTGTTATATTTTATTCAGCTAGTGCTCTTCAAATTTAATAAACAAGGAGATCTTTCAGGCACAGATGAAGAGTGTACTTTCTTCTTTTATGCTTTGTATGGAGTGCACATCCTAAATGGAAGCAAGGAATTTCAAAAGTACCTACTGGTTTTGACTATGTTTTAATATATTGAGTTTGAAGTAGCTTAATAGAAATTTTCAGAAAGGCTTCCTCTGTGACTGTGGTTTCAGACAATATAAATTGGGTATGTACAGGCATCGTGGCTTCTTGGCAGCTGAGGACATCTCTGAGAAAACTTCAGGGAAAATTATTTACCCTTTCTCTACAAAACAGAAATCAGATAAAATGCAGTTGAACTGTGGACTTCCCATCCCTTCTCTTCTGCTGCTGATAACAGAGGAGAAAAACCTACAATTATTCATTCCTGCCAGTGTGTGAAATCAAAGTCCTGTTTTCTCCAAAGGATCTACTTGGAATGAACCCTTTCCTGTAACTGAGCTCTCGGGTTTTCTCCACCACAAAGTACTCCTTTTACCTTCCTTTTTATGTGCAGCATCTTCCAGCTGAGTAAATCCCAGGTCTTTTTGTCTACAGTGTCCTGGTTTGAAAAGACAGGTGTCTGCTAGGGAAAACAGGGCCTTCCCTTGAAATGGAAAAAGTAAATCCCTCCCTCTGAATTAGGATAATTTTGAAATTAAGGGGCTCTCAGGCAAAGATATACGGATAGGAATAACAGTTCTTTACTAGTATATATAACAAGGCAAACTAAACAACAACTATGAAATTAACAACAAACAGAACAGGATCCCAGTAACAGTTCTCTTGGCCATGGGCACTTTTCCTTTTGCTGCAGTTACCGTCCCACTTTGCAGTGAGCTCTGGCAGGTTCCCGGTGGCCGGGGCAGATGCGATGATCCCGTGCAGCTGCAGGAGTGCTGGGAGTGATGGTGGCTGTGTCCCGGATGGGAAGGGTGGAGGAGAGACTCTGCTCACGAATCCTTGGAGCAGTGGTACCAGTGCTCCAACAGGATGCTTGGAGATAGCAAGCTGAAGCAGGAGGGCGTCCCAGCAGGGGTGTGAGGTCCAACACCAGAACAGGCAGCTCCCAGCATTGGGATGGCAGGGGAGGGTCGCAGTGGCCTTCCTCCTCCAAGAGCCAAGAGCGAGAGAGCAACTGCCCCCCACCCTCCTTTACCTGCATCTAATCTCGTGGTGTTCCATAAGCTCCATACACCTGCTTTCCGCTTCCAGTTCATCCCCACTGTGCGGCAGGAACCATAGGTGAAAAGAGCATAGCATGCTTCGACTGCTGGGAGTTGGCTGTATGGTGGGGCTTCTTCAGCTTGGGGGCCTTGTTCCTCCTCCTG
>VXBI01006655.1:0-18374 GCA_013397375.1 Toxostoma redivivum | reverse complement strand
TTTGTTTGTTTGTTTTATTTATTATTTCCAAGGTGTGGACCAAGGAGTGGAACCTGCACCCCACAGCCTGCAGGAATGATTTATCCTCTGGAATTTGGGCAGAATTCTGCAGAATTCCCGTGGCTTTGCCTTAAAGACTGTGTAATTATCCTGAATTAATATCACCCCATTTAGGCACTAATGGCATTAAGCAGCAGATGAAGAACAACCATGAATGGTAAACAAGCAAAAGGGGGAAAAAGGGATTTATTCAGTGCCCAGAATCCCAGTTTAGCCATTCCTGGATAATTCCCTGCTCCCACAGCCAGCAGAAAGGAAGGAATAATTTGGTTTATTAATATAATGAAGATCAATGCAAGCTGTGAACACAAGGCTGAGGGAACAGCAGAATTACCCTTCATTTGTTAATGCAGGGAGCAGAGTGGTTTTAATTAGGGCCTGAAATTGGGAAGGAGCTGGGAGGAAATTGGGAGCTGGAATTTGTTCTGTGGGATTCTTTTTTGGGATTTTTTCCTTCCTTTAATGATCCTTCTGTGGGATTCTTTTTCCTCCTTTAATAATTCTTTTGGGGGATTCTTTTCCTCCTTTAATAATTATTTTGGGGCATTCTTTTTCCTCCTTTAATGATTCTTTTGGGGGATTCTTTTCCTTCCTTTAATGATTCTTTTTTGGGATTCTTTTCCTTCCTTTAATGATCCTTTTGGGGGATTCTTTTTCCTCCTTTAATGAGCAATAATGATGTGTCAGGGTTGTGTTGAGCTTAATCAGGAAAATAGAGGAAAAATATAAAGTGGGAACATTTGGTTCCCCCCAAACATTTAAACTTTTGATTTTTTTTTTCCTTGATCCATTCAGGGAAAGGTTCTGGGCTTTTGAAGGGGAAAAAAAACCCCAGCAGTGGCTTGGTCTTGAGTTGAAGGTGCCAAAATTCAACACTTTGCCAGCAGAAACATCGTGAATTTCTTCTTTTCTGTGGCCAAAGTGTCCTGTCCCTGCTGATTATCCATGAAGGGATAATTGGGAATTTCCCAGGGAATGGATAATTGGGAATTTTCCAGGGAATGAGCCAGGCAGGTGGGGCTCTGGATCTGCCACGTTTCCAACCTCCCTCTTCTTTTAGTGTGGAGTGCTCAGCTCCTGAAGGGGAGAACTTGAAGCACAAAGCCAGGAAAGAAACTTCCATTAATTCCTTGGGGTCTTTATTTGCCTTTCCATGGTTCTGTTGATAAAAATGAGCTCCCACATCCCTTCCTCAGCAAAAACTCGGCATTTTTAGGATTTGCCATTGACACCCACACTTGCCCAATTCCACGCCCATTTTTGCCAGGATGTTTTCCTAATTAAAAAATAATCTCCAGAGGATGGCAGATCCCAACCTGAGCCCTTTAGGATATCGGAAAAATTCTGAATTTTTGCATTCTGGGGATGCTTTTCTTTCATGGTTTGTTTCCTTCTCTTCCCTGCAGGAATCAGGGAATTCCAGGTGAAGGGAAAGAGCAGCTCTGACTCCTTTGAGCTGATCAGGGCAGGGTAGGACCCAACATCTTCCCAAGTGTGGGTATTTACCACCTCTCACTCCAGGATTTTTATAAAAAATGTGAAGATTTAGCAAGATTTGGCATTAAAACCAGGATTGAAGCTCACCCAGGCTTTTGTATCCCAACACTCCCCAAACTGTGAGTATTTCTATTTCTAAACACACATTAATATTTCTAAACATTTCTGTCTCTCTGGTTTTTCTCCCCAGAAGAAGGGAATGCTCTGGGGTTTTCCAGAACAATTCCCTGATGTGTTTCCAGCTGTTAAAATTTTGATTTTCTCGGGGTTTTGGCAGGTGTGGGGATGAACAACGAGCACTGACCTCACTGCTCCCACCAAATGAACGCTGCTGCTTTTTATAACCCTGCCTTTGTCTAAATGCTGTTAATTACCCTGATTATCTTGTCTTTTGCTGTTTAATTGTTGTTAATTGAAAGGCTATTTTATCCTGTCTCAGATTTCCTAACTCATCTTCAGTGGCTGTGGAGAAATTTTGAATTATTTCGGGGCAATCTGAGCAATTTTTTGGTCAGAGTTTGGTGTTGGAGTAGTTTAGAATTCCTTGGATCTGAAGGAAACTCTGAGGAAGGTGGAGAGGAGCTGGAGACAGGACAAGGGGGAATGGCTTCGAAGTGACAGAAAGGAAATTTAGGTAAAATGTGGAAGAAATTCTTCTCTGTAAGAGTGGGGATGGAATTCCCAGATTTGCTGTGGCTGCTCCTGGATCCTTGGAATGGCTGGACAGGGTTTGGAACAATCTGGGATAGTGGAAAGTGTCTCTGCCCATGGCAGGGCTGGGAATAAAATAATTTTTAATGTCCCTTCCAACCCAAATAATTCTGTGATTCCACGATCTTTTTAACATGCAAAAAACCCACCCCAAAAAATCCCAAATCCCTCTAATTTCATTGTTCAATGCCCCTTTGGAAAGCACGGACCATCCATGATCTGGAAATGCAGGTCTTTAATAAAGACCTTAAATCCAAGAATAATTGATAATAAACTTTCTTCTGGCAGAACATTCCTACAACACACAGAGCAATAAATTTCCTTTAATCCCATATTGGAAGTGCTTCCTTCCTTTGGGATTTCTCCCCTGGGACAACACTCTTCCTCTTGAAAAAGCTGATTTTGTTGAATCTTATTTTATTTTTTTTTCCATAGCGCCTGATCAAAACAACTTTTTGGATGTTTTCTTGCTGCATTAACAGGCTGGAATTGCTACTAAAAGTATCAGCCAATTAGCAACTCTTTAATCTCCTGCATTGTTTGTCACCGCGGTGTGACAAAGTGACAGCCTGCCACGCTAATTAGCTGCCTTCTGCCAGGGGAAAATTGCTCTTGTTTGACAAATAATTCCAGTTGGAGAAGGACGAGGAAGTCTGAAAACAAAGTTATTCATGCAAAGACACATCAGAGAGCAGCCAGGGCTCAGGTGATTGGGGAGGGGAGGGAGGACCTCTCACCTGTCTGTAATAAATCAGGAAATTATTGAGTGGAAGGGATGAGGTGATTTTTAACAGCTTGAAATGAGCGCAGGGTTCAAAGTGTTGTTTCAGGTATTTCACTCTGTGATGGCAAAGTTGAATTTCTGGAGGTTGTTGGTGTTTATTCAGCTTGGAAAGCATCTCAGCTGCTCCTGACCTTCCTTGAGAGCCTTTTAAAGGTGATTTTTCATCTCAAAATTCAGAGTTCCTATGGAAAATCCCAGGCCTGGAAAGGAAAAGATTCAGGGGCATCAAAAAGGCTCCAGAGCTTCCCTGCAGAAATGGTTTTTAAAGGTTCAGGTGAGCCTGAATCAGTTTGTGTCTGTGAGAAAACTGCTCTGGTCTGGTCACAGCCTGAATGAGGAGCCCTTGGGGGTTTGTTTTGGTGAAATGAGAAATTCAAGGAGCTGAGAAAAAATATTCAACAGGAATCAGAAAGCAAATCATGATTTTTGGTATTTGTATGGCACTCCAATTGCCTTTTTTTTTTTTTTTTTTTTTTGAGATAAAATGCAGCCAATTCAATGAAGTTTGGTGTTTCCACCTTTTTTCAAACCTGAATTCCCTGCAAAAAAAATCTAGGAATGAATTGAGAAGAAAATAATCCCTAAACATCTGCAAAGCTGATTCAGTGATTTTCAGACTTTAGGTGCTGAAATTTGAACTAAAAAAATTGGCAAATAAAATAATTCTGATTTTGGGTACTTGGTAAAAGAGGAGGGATTTGTTTTTATGGATTGAGCTCCTGTGGGAGTGCAGGAGCATTCTCAGCTGAGCACTCCAGTCTAGAAAAACTTGGGAAAAGCAGGAAGGCAATCCCAGAAGAGCCACAAAAATGATGAAAGGATTAAAGGGATTGATGACTTGAATAATTATTTAGGGAGCTGAATCTGAATTGCTTGCCCATGTCAATGATGGATCCCAAACATTCCAGGAGCTGTCCTGGGTCCAGTGATGGATTGGGAAGAATGAAGGAGGAGGATGAGAAGAGGGGTAGCAGGAGCTGAGATTTTGGGTGAGATCAGCATCTCCTCCTGATGATGCTCACAAAAAACCCAGGCAAAGAAATCTCAGTTGGATAATTATGGATTGATCTGCCTGAGGAGAGGAGTTTATAGGTTTGAGTCTATGGATGGGAAGGTGGAAAGTAATTAGGGCAAAAGTAACTTTTAGAAAAGGTTGGATAATTTGCACGGTGCAGAATCCCAGGTTAATTCACCAGATCTAACTGGGAATTCCAGGACTTTGGTGTCCAGCTCTGACAGGTCCAGGACAGCAGCTCGTCCTGGCTTACAAAGCAAAAATGTGGATTCTGTCAGCATCTGTGGGAATGGGAGAGGTGCTGATCCTGATCTCTGGGGGAGAGATCTGCTGCTCATGGGCCATGGAGTGCCAGAGCATCCCTGATAAAANCAGAGCCTTGCACATCATCCCTGGGCCTGGGGAGGAAAACTGCCCCTTCTCCAGGAGCACTGCTGCAGCAGAGCCACATCTGTCACTGCAGGAGGATGGACACCATGGGATGGCACTGCCCCAACCCATGACTGATGGGGGGCAGGCTGGATTCTGACTGGCAGTGGTTTTATTTTGTATTATTCCATGTATTTTATTTTTTATCTTTTTTCCTATTAAAATTGTATTACTGACTTGGAGTCTTTTGCTTTCAAACCAGTACACAGCTGCTGGAAAATCGCTGTAAAATGTTCCATTAGACACAGGACTGCCAGGGAAACCACAGCCTGTCTGGGATTTGCACCAGGATGGATTTTGGGTGCTGAAATCCCAGTTTCCCTGCGGGCTGTCTCTGAATTGTGATGTTTGAATCATTAAGTCAACATCCAAACTCCCAGGGTAGCACAGAGGGCTGCACTCCCTGGAAAACACCGGGAATTTCCCAGGTGAGTAGAGACCCAAGAAGGAGCTCAAGGATTTTCCAGCTGTGAGAATTGGACTGAAGGCGTTAGGCACAAGAGAGAATTTATTGATGACTTTTTAATGACTCCTGCTGCAGTTCTCACCTTCTTTTCTGATGAGCCCTGTGGGGTCAAGGCCTGCTGGAGAAACACCTGGAGATGCTGGAATTCCATCCAGTGGCAAACCCAAATCCTGCTCATTGGATTCATTACTGGAAGAATCCACAACCACCACCAGCTTCAGCTAAAACTAAATTGTTTTCTTCCCTATTTTCCTTTCCCTGCGGGCAACCTGCGAGTGCACAATGTGAGATATCAGCGGGAACTGCTCCTCTGAGTTATTCAGGATTCTTTTCCAGCTCCTGCTCCCAATTTTCAGTCAATCACAGACCATAATAGGCTATTTGTCACCGCGGATATCTGTATACATAAAAGATAAGTAGGTGCTGAATATCGGCTTTTACCAATGCTCTCAGCGCTGCCAGTGATATATTATTTTCTTTTATCTCCTCTGTGTATCTCTGTAGCAGGGGAGTGTCGCTGGGTGTATCCCACTGAAACAGGATGGATTTTAATCAACTGCTGGGAAAATGAGATATTACACCAGGATGAGAACGGCTGCTTGATAAAAACACCTCTTTAAAAGTAAAATGCTGCAGCGTTCTGGGGTTTGGCGCCCGTGTCAAGCGCTGAATAAAAATGATATTAAAAAAAAAAATAATCGAGCTTGAGGTGTTTTTGTCAGGGTAGGAAAAGCAGGATCCATTCCAGCCAAAAAAATAAAAAAAAAGCTTCCTGGGACATCCAAGGTGAAAATAGGAATGGATTCTCTGAAAGTGCTGTAAGTTAAAAAGGTGTAAAATGAGTGTGATGATGCTTAAGAAAATGATGTTTTACAAAAAAAAAAAAAAAAAAGATCTTTGTAAAAGCTCTGTCAGAGGGAAATAATTTTGCTTCCATTCTCCTTAAGGAATCTGCTCAGGAGCTGGAAGGCTTCCAGTGCTTTCCAGAAAAAAAACTCCCCACAAATCTAAATAATGATGATTTGTTATTAGCATTTGGGGTTCCAGAGAAATGAGTGAATTCAGGAATGGAGCAGTTTGCAAGGTCTCTGTCCTGAATCCATGAAAATCTCTTTCCTTTATGTTTTGGACAAACCACAGGTGAAATCAGCCTGTTGCCACCAAAGGTAAAAATCAGATTTTCTTCAGTGTTTTTGAGCATTCAGGAAGAGTAATGAGTGTGCTCCAGGCTTAATTTCAGTTCTGAATCCACCCCAAATTCAACACAAAGGCACAAGCAGTGTTTATTCCTGCAGCTGGGATCCAGCTGCACTCTGCCCTTTATTCCCCATTTTTGTAGAAGAGGTCCCTGCTGGATCAAGGAGGCTCAGGGAGGGATCTCCTGCTGGAATTTGGCTTGGACAATCCTCTGGAATTCTCCAGGAGAGCTCTCAACTCCATTCCCCCCTGGTGCAGCAGGAGGACGAAGCTCTGGGATAGAATTTGGATTTTATTTACCTTTGTGAGAGGCTCGGGGTGGTTCTGTTTGCTCCTGATAAGTCTGGGGAGCTGGGTGAGCCAAAATCCTGGCTTTGGATCCAGAAGGATGGGCTGTTTTCCCAGGAATAATGCTCACTTTGCACACATTTGCAGTTTTGGACTTGGGGATTCCAGCCGTGGGAGGGCCTCTGCAGCCCAGGTTAAATTAAAGGAAATTAATTTCTGGTTTAGGCCTGGTTTAAAATTCAGCATTTGGTCAGCACAGCTTGTTAAATTATGAAGATTTTTTAACACCCAGATGTTTCTAACAATATCCCTGAGCTGTTTTGCTCTTCTTTCCAACTGTCCAATGCTTCCAGGAGCCTCCTGGCTGTAGGAGGAAACTTTTCCTTTCTAATTAAATCACTGAGATTGTAACTGAGGGCTATGAGCTCTCAAAGGATTTGTTTTCTTGGCACTCCAGATCATGGCAAGTCTGACAAAAGCTTGAGCAGGTTTTTAGGGATGCAAGCCGAATTAGTCTCATTCCCAGGAAGCTGAGCAAGTTATTTTTGGGAGGTGGAGGATTTCTGTGCTGTGGTTTTTTGGGTGTTTCCTCCATCCTGTGTGTGTTGAGGACACAAGATTGTCACTGCTTAGCTTGGAAAATGGGTGGGAAATCCTGAGGGTTCATAGCTCAGCTCCAGTAAAACCAATTTATATAATAATTAAAGGGTAGGGGATGAATTGTGAGGGAAGCTGATGGCTGGAGAGGCTCCCTGGGACAGAGTTAAAGGAATAAATTGGGATTTATTCAAATCCTTCACAGGATTCACCTGGGCAGTGCAAGAGCCTGGCCAGGGCTGCACCCAAGGACCCAAATCACGAGTTTTTACACTTTTATAAGTTTCCAGATTGGGAAATTTTCCATTCCCACATTGGGTTCATTGTCCAATCCCAGCTCCAGGCTCTGCAGTCCCACCCTCCCAGATTCTCTCCTCAATTCTCTGCTGTTTGCACTTTTTGGGGCTGGAGCTGCAGCTGTCCTTGGTTGTGGGGCTGCAAAAGGATTGTTTTGTGTGCCTGAGCTGGGAGGAGAGCTTGGAACCCTTGATATGGAGTTCAGAGTCACACCCCAATGAAATACAGAATCTAGAAAATATAAAATTTAAACTGAATGATCAAAGCAACGTGCTCAACACCCTGGCTTGAAGGCTTCCCCCCCAGCCAGGTGACACCAGAAAACATCAACAAAAAACCAAACAAAACTCAAGCCCAGGCTGTGACTGCAGCCAGGAAAGTCCTGGCAGGTCTGTGGGAGCCCAAACTCTCCATCCCTGGGTGTGAAACCTCATTTCAGCCCTGGCAGAGCTCATCGTGCCCTCAGCAGGACACAGCCCAAAGCAGAAGAATTGTTTGAATTGTTCCTCCTTGCACAGGAACGCTCTGACAAAAGGCCCCTGGGAATTCTCCGAGCAACTCCAATTTTTCCAGCCATATCTAGGCAGAGTTTTACCATCTGCTTTCAGCACATCGCTTATCCAACGCTCGGGAATGAAAACAGGAATAAAAACCTGCTGCCCCCTCCTGGGGAAAGGTGCCTCTTAAAGAGGATTGGTGACCCCGCTGCTCCAGGCTGCTCTGGGATTATTCCTTGGATATTGGAAATTCTCTCTGCAGGAAGCAAAGTACAACAGGAGCTGAAGTTGTTTTTCCTTCAGTTCTTGCATTTTCCCCCTTTATTTCATAGACAATACAAATGACATATGTAAGTAAATTGAATTAAATTAGGTTTTGTGATTTGGAGGAGCAATTTTATTGTTTTATTATATTATTATATGCCATACAATTATATGTTTTATTATATTATTATTTTAAACAAATCCAGGGATGGTGACTCCACCACCTCCCTGGGCAGACAACTCCAGAACTTTATCACTCTTCCTGTGAAAAACTTTTTCCTAATATCCAATCTATATTTCCCTTGGTGCAGCTTGAGACTGTATCCTCTCGTTATGTTAGTTGCTGCCTTTATTGTATTTTATTTTATTTTATTTTATTTTATNGGGGCTGGGAAAGGGGATGGAGAATGTCCAGGGACATTCCTGAGGGAGAATTTTCTCAGCCTGGAGAAAAGGGGGATCGGGGGGAATCTTTTGTCTCTGCACAACTCCCTGACAGGAGAGGGGATTTGGGATCTTATCCCAGGGAACAGGGACAGGAGGAGAGGGAACGGCCTCAGGCTGGGCCAGGGGAGGCTCAAGGTGGAAAAAAAGGAAAATTCCTTCCTGGAAAGGTTTGTCCAGCCCTGGCAGGGGTGGAGTCCTCATCCCTGGAAGGATTTAAAAGCCCTGTGGATGTGGCACTTGGGGACATGGGGCAGAGGTGGCCTTGGCAGAGCTGGGAATGGTTGGATCTGATGATCTTAGAGGGCTTTTCCAACCTAAATAATTCCATAATTCCATGATTCCATAATGCTGAGAGTTTGTGAGAAACCCTCCACTAAACACTCCTGGATCCTCACTGGCTCATCCTGAGATATTTCTCTATTCCAGCTGTCAGCTTTTCCCAGCCCATTTTTCTTAATGGCAAACTTGGAAAGAGAGGAAATCTTTCCAAAATCAAAAATTTTATTTTAACAGCTTTGTCATTCCTCTGTTGAGCTTTTCCTCTGCAAAACTCCTTCTAGGTTGAGGAAGGAAAGAGCCAGGGCAGTGAAATTCCAGCATATTTTGAATTAGGAAGGGTTTTTCCCATTCCTGTCACCTCTGGAATTCGAGGGAGAGGGGATATGGAGAAGGATGTGGTGGTTGAGAGAGATCAGATGAAATATCCAGTCAAAATAATTCCAATTTCCTTGCCTCTTTCCTCCCTTTCCCATAAACAACACCACGAGCCTGAGTTCAGCATATTAAAAAGTGTCCACTCAGATAATTACCCTTAATTATTAATTCTTTCCCATGATCAGCTTGGGTGGCAGTGGTGCAGAAAAAGCCAAGCTTTGGGTATTTGCAATCTGCTGCAGTTTGGCACCGTCTGTGTTTACCCAAGACTGAAAAGAAAAATGACAAAACAGCTGTTTTTTTAAAAAAAATTATTTATTTTCTTCCAACTTTTCCAGTCACTTTTAATGCACACTCAGGCTTGAGATGCCCTGGAATTACCACATGGGCTGATGCAGCTGAATTTTACTGAGTTTTTATTTCTATTGGAAGATTTACCAGCCTCAACAACTCAGGAACTTTCTGAAACTCTCAGAAAGAAACTGCAGATTAGTTTTAAACAAATGAGTCTTTGCTGCCTGGTGCAGAACAGCTCAGCAGCACTGAATTTGCATTGAGATCATCATTAAGGTAATTTAAATGCTGGGGAGCAGATCTTTCCCTCAGATACAGGTGGGAATTGGTGCCTTTTCTTTACCAAAAATCTGATTTTTTTTTTATCCTTTTGGGGTTTTTATCTTTGGAGCTGCTCCTTGCTTGGCTTTGACACCAGCTCAGGGTTGGCTGCTTTGGGGTTTTATTCCTTGGAAATCCCTGCAGGACCTGGAGTGTGCTGTGGGAATTGTTGCTCTTAGGTGAAATGGGAATTGAAGTAAAAATTGAGGAGGCTCCAGGCTGGGGGAAGAATAAAACATGAACCAGAAAGAGCTGAGAATTTTCTCTGCATGGCTGCAAATTTGAGCCTGTCAGTGCTGAGCAGCCTGATAATTTTTGGTGTTATCAAAGATGCTCATCCTGCCTTTTTGAAGCCACTTAAACTGAGAAACTCTGCTTCTTACTCAGAGCACAAAACTGCCAACATCAATTTTGGACACCAGGGCAAAAAAAAAAAATATTCTGGGGGAAGAATAAAAAAATCTTCTCTGCTGAAGATCTGTCACATGCCAAGTTCTGGCTTAAAGCAAAGGCTGAGGCCACTGTGGAAAATGTCCCTTAAAATGCTCTTTAAAGCACCAGTGTTTACAAAGTGACTTTGAGAAGGGCTCAGAGGAAGCCCTGCGAGTTTGAGCACTGAAGGGTTTAGGTTAGAGCCCATCTGCAGCCCATGGGTTGAAAAAGGGGCTGTTTCTATAAGATCTTCAAAAATATTTCACATAAAACAAGCTCTAATTGAGAGGGCTGTAAAAAAAAATGCTGTGGTTAATAAACGATTACCAGCAAAATCAAGAGGTTTAAAATTATTCAAAGCAATTTTGCTTGAGAGAGAGTTTCCATGTGAATTGATGTTATGAAATAAATGATATTAAATCTGTGGCAGATAAATTGTGCCAACTTAGGGCACAGCATTTTTTTTTTATTCTTTAAGTACCATAAAAGCATCAGAAGTGTAAATAGGATTATAATTTTCCTGGATCATTCTTGATGTTTGGATAATCTGAGTGGGCCCAGTTTTTTCCAAAGGGAGCAGCATCCCCAGGTATTTCTGCTTTTCATGGCTTTTCCATGGTTTTGCTGTCTGAATAATTAAATCTGGTGATGAAAACACAGGTTATTCAGGCAGCTGGAATCTGTGCTGATCCCAGAGCGGACCAGGAACTGAAATATCCCTGATGGGAAAATGCTCAGGAAAGGAAAACTCGTGTTAACACAATTTTGCACTTCTCTCACAGAGGCAGCAAAATCCTGTGCTGAAGGGACCTCCAGACCCATGGCAAAAATAAGGAATTTTAGCTTAGTCTCCACACTTTGGAGGTGTTTATTTTCCCCCAAAGCCGTGTTAAAAGCAGGAGAGTGATAACACAATGTTCCAGGCAGAACTGCCACAGAACATTTGGAATGCTAATTGCTCCAAAACTTGTTTATATCCACCTTTACCTTCCAAGGCTTGGTCCTTAACTCTGGAAAAGTAGCTGGGTTTGCTGCTTGGACACTTCTGAGCTCATCAGTTGGAATTTCAGCAGTTTTTTTCTGGATTTAATAAATCAGGATTTCCCCAGACGAAGAAATTTTGCATGGGAACTTAAGGAACTCAGGCAAAGCTGAAGCTGCTCCTTAATTCTCTGTGTCCCACCAACTGCAGTGATGGTCAGCTCGATTAAAGGAAAATGAGGATCAATCAATCAATCAATCAATCAATCAATCCACATTTTTTACTTAATCAAATTTGTCAGTATTACCACTTTTCCTAGCAGTTCTAAAAGAGATTTAACCCAAGCAGATCCCAAAATGTTGTTTCACGTTTCTAAATGGCAGCAGATGAGTTTGTCAGTGTCCCAAACCCCAGGGGAGGCTCTGTAAAGCATCCCACAAATCTGTGGGGAATCAGGAATATCATGGGGGCCAAATAAATCAATTAAACTCGAGCTGGAAACAGGAGTTGTGAGGGGAGGTGCAATGTCAGGGAAGAGAAGGAAGCAAACACCATTCCCAGCTTCAAAGACACTGGAACTAATGTTGCAGGGGCATTAATTACATGGAAAAAAAATTTAAAAGGCTCAAAATGCATTTGACAGAATCCCTTTAAAGTAATACAGAGTTAGATCTGCTAATGGCTTCTGGCTCCAAGAAGTTTCCATGATTTTCTCTTTATTTAAGTCTTAAACTCCCCAAATTAAATGCAATTGGAAAATCAGTTATTGTGCTTTGCTTTATGCTCCTGCTCACTCAGCATCCTTCCATGATCTTGTTTTCCAGCCTCCAAGTTCTCCCTCTCTGTCACTGCCACAAAGTTTTAGGGCAGAGCTGGGAGAACGATCCCTGTGCTGAAATTTAATTTCAGAATAATCTCCTTTTAAACTGTTTTATCCTCAGCTCTGAATCCATGTCAGGATGTCACTCAAGAGAGATCCTGAGAAGTACTTACAGATATGTGGGCAGACTGGAAAAATCTGTTTATTCCTGCTGCCAGGTGGAATTCCCAGGGATGGGAGAAACCCCAGACCACATGGCTGCCACAAAAAGGAATTTGGGATGCAAATATTTACTTCCAGTTCTTTGCTCTGCAAGCACCAAAGTTTGTTGGGAAATTTTGGAGTCTGAGAAAAGTAATTTTTGCTGAACTCCAGCCAGAAAAGGTTTCACTCAACCTGACCCCCTCAACAAAAGCCACATTTAATTTGGATTCTCTCCTCTGGGAGAGAATTTGATTGGGATTTTCTCTTCCTGGGAGCTCTCCCTCAGCAGGGAAGGGGAGATTTCCCTCTGCCTTTGCAGATATTTTTGCTGCAGCACCAGGGAATTGCATCTGGAGGCTCAGAGCTGGCACCAGACAGGGCAAGGAGAAAGGGAGGGCTCAGGGGGAATTCCTGGGAAAGCCCTGCCTGGAGGACAGGTCCCAGGGATGTGCTCTGTGTAATTAAAGGTAGAATATTCCCATTAATCCTGTGGGGAAAAGCAGAGCTGCCTTGGGGTGCCTTTTGAGCTGAGCTTTGGCTTCCCAGGTGATTTTGGGGATTCTTCCCCCTTTTCCAGAAAAAGCTGTGCAGCTGAGTGCAAGAGCCTGGAATGGTTGGGAATTTTATCTGAAGGGTTTGGGGGTGAAGGGAATTGTTCTAATTGATGGCTGCTCCTTGGGAATTGTCCCAATTGCTGTCCCACATCCTCTCCCCCCTCTTGTGGCTGCCCCTGGATCCCTGGAAGTGCCCAAGGCCAGGCTGGACAGGACTTGGGGCAGCCTGGGACAGTGGAAGGTGTCCCCATAGCTGGGGATGATCCCAAAATCCCTCCCAAGCTGAGGCTGGAATTCCATGGCCATGTCAAACGAGGCCACCAGCTGTGCCCAGCACAGAAAAGCCACAGGAACATGAAAATGCTGCTGGTTTTGGGGGTATTTCATCTGGAAACAGAAATGGGGAAGGAAGGAGCAGAATTGGGGAAGGAATGAAGAGAAATGTTAATTTTGGGGTGAGAGTGGTGGAAAGCTTTTCCTAAGGAGGGAAAATGCAATTTCTTAGGTGTGAACTTTGCAATAATGAAATGGGAAACTCTGGGCCACAATAATTCCTGCAGGCAAGGCCCATCTGCTGCTGCTGGATCAGAAATCTCCAAAGGAATTCTTGGAGAGGCTGAGAATGGGTTTTGCACTTTTGGAGGCTGTGGAGCATCTCTGAGTTACTCAGAGTGAGCTGCAACACCTCCAGCCATCAACCCATTTTTGTTTGCAGGGAAAATGGAAATGCTCTAACTCAGAAAAATCAAATTAAATTTTATATTTGTGGGAGCAACATCGTGGAATGTGAAGGCCTGGCTCAGAAAACATCACAGATAGCCTGGAAAAATGGCTTTGCAGAGCAGCCTCTGGGAAACATGGAGTAAAATAAGAGGATCACCATTCCCAAATATTCTTTTTTACACCAGGCTCGGGAGTACTTAAGGCTGTTTCTTGTGTATTCACTCTAATGGGGCTGCTAAGGAGGATGGAGCAGAATAATTAGAGATAAGGCACTTTTCAATTAACTGCTACCTGCTGCTCCCAACAGTGGACATCAATTCCTGGCAGATAATTTTATCCTCGAGAACCTTTGGACATCGTGTGCTTGACCTAAATTTTTAATGACATGATGAAGCCCTAGTTAAATATAAAAATAATGGTTTTGGAGCACAGCTCTTGATTAAAGTTCCTTGGGCTGTGTTTTTCCTGCGTGCAGCTCAGCATGGGGATGTTTCTGTGTCCTGCTTTGGCTGCAGAAATTCACTTTTAAAGCCAGGCAGGGACTGGCTGGTGTAACCCAGCTTTGGAGAACGGGATTTAACCCAATTTTCTGTGGTTTTGACAAAAAATTAATAAGGGTAACACATCCAGAGGGATGAATTCTGGAGGGTGATGGAGGACAGGGCTGCTCTGAGGGAGCATTTCCACCTCCCACATTCCCACCACTGCCCACAAAGAATTCCCACCAGATGGATGGGAGAGCAGGGAAAAATGGAAATGATGGGGAACTGCCCCAAACTTTTCAATTTCCCCTCCTTTTGTTGAAGATTTAAGGCTCTTTATGTGAATTTTTTCCTGTGTGAGGTAAAGCAGGCCCCAGGCAAGTCTGAGCTCAGGAGCACAAAGGTCGAGTTTAACTTTTCATCCAGGGCAGGCTGAGCAAGGGCTGCAATGTAGGAGGAAGAACAAGGATTTCCTTCGCCACCTCCTGTGAGGATTTCTGCTTTTCACCCGTGTTTCCCCTCAGAGAAAATGCTGATTTCCCAGGAAACAGCTTCCCTTCACAAGGATGCCCATTCCTGTTCACCCCTCAGCTGATGGCTGGAGTTTAATGGGAATTTTATGGGGAAAAAAAAGACACAAAAAGTAACTGATAATGGGGAAATGTGCTGTTAAATGCTTGTGCCATGATATCCTGAACCTCTGCCTGCACGGCTGAGCTCCAGGCATGGGAATCTCTGCTGGACATTGGCACTTTGGGGCAGTTCCTGCAGTCCTGGGAGGATTAGGATTGTGCAGGAATAATTGAAATTCAGTTCTCCCTTATTTTCAACGAGGAGATTTTATTATCTGCTGCTCTTCCCTTTTATCAACGATGCAAACAGCTTTGATTATTGCTTTTGATCATTACTGATGGACTGATCTGCTCGGTTCAGCACCCTGGGATAAAGCCCTAAAGGGAGAAAAGCTGGAAAATATTCAAGGATTTGCTCCTGCAAGCTCAGGAGCAGTGAATGGCAGCAGGAATTCAGCCAGGGAGGGTCCCAGCACTGGTGTTTTACAGCTACAAAGGGGCTTGGGATGAGGGATGGAGTAGAAAAAAGAAGGAATTCGTCCCTGGGAGGGTGGGGATGGAATTCCCAGAGCAGCTGTGGCTGTCCCTGGATCCTGGCAGTGCCCAAATCCAGGCTGGAATTGGGATTGGAGCACCTGGGACAGTGGAGCTGTCCCTGCCATGGCAGGGTGGCACTGGGTGGATTTAAGGTCCCTCCCAGCCCAGCCCCACGATGTTTCTCTGAGCTCCTGGAAGTTGTTGTTACCATTTACTCAGCATTTTCTTCATGCAAACAAGCACTTAAATGAAGTGGCAGTAGATGCTAAGCTTTGTGCTAAAGTGGCTAATTTTTTTTTTTAAATCACATTTTAACCTCCAGGAGGTTGTAGGGTTCAGATTGCTGAGCACAATAAACCACAATCTCACAATGAGCTCCAAACCTCAAAATAAAATCTGAACCTCACAATAAACCACAATCTCACAAACTCCAGACCTCCCAATGACCCACAAACCCACAATAAATTCCAAACTCACAATAATCGAAACCACAGACTCACAATAAACCACAAACTGACAATAAATCACAAAATCACAAACTCCAAACCTCACAATAAACCCCAAGCTCACAATAAACCCCAAACTCACAATAAACCATAAAATCACAAATTCCAAACTCACAGTAAACTCCAAACCTCACAATAAAGCACACTCATAATAAACCACAAAATCATAATATATTCCAAACTCATAATAAACTCCAAACCTCACAATAAGCCACAAACTCACAATAAACCTCTCCAAGCATTTCCCTGCAGGAGCCGCGGTCTGGAGGAGTTTGGGAGGGGAAAAATTCCTGAAATGCGATGTGTGAACACAAGGTGGCACTTGGATGCCAAGGACAGACAGAATTTTAATTATATTTATTTTTGAAAAAGCTGGAGAAACCATCAGAAAACAAGGGCCCATCTTGTCTGAGTTGAAGGATTTAATATAAAATTACAGAATTGTGTGAGCTGGGAACTGAAATTGCTTGGGAGGGGAAATGCAGCTCCAGAATATTTTTTTTTAAAGGTAAATTTGAAATTTCTCTACTTGAAAATAAACAAGGCAAAACTTTGGGAAGTTAACATGTAAAAACCCAAAATTTCCTGCAAAATGTCGGACAAAGAAGGGCAAATATTCACTTCTGCCCACTTAAATTGGCAGGATTTGAATAATAAAGTAATAATTCGAACAAAACAAAAATTTTGATCCTTATCCTAATAGGGGAAAGCAATGATTGTCTTATATTAATAGGGGAAACAATTATTATCCTTATCCTAATAGGGGAAAGCAATGATGATCCTTATCCTAATAGGGAAAACAATTTTGATCCTTATCCTAATAGGGGAAATCAATTATTATCTTACACTAATAAGGGAAAGCAATGATTATCTTATCTTAATAGGGGAAAACAATTTTGATCCTTATCGTAATAGGGGAAATCAATAATTGTCTTATATAATAGGGGAAAGCAATGATTATCCTTATCCTGATAGGGGAAATCAATTATTATCCTTATCCTAATGGGGGAAAACAATTTTGATCCTTATCCTAATAGGGGAAAACAATTATTGTCTTATATTAATAGGGGAGAGCAATGATTATCTTATCTTAATAGGGGAAAACAATTATTATCCTTTTCCTAATAGGGGAAAACAATTTTGATCTTTATCCTAATAGGGGAAACCAATGTCTTATATTAATAGGGGAAAACAATGATTATCCTTATCCTAATAGGGGAAAGCAATGATTATCTTATACTAATAAGGGAAAGCAATGATTATCCTTATCCTAATAGGGGAAATCAGTGATTATCCTTATCCTAATAAGGAAAACAATTTTGATTCTTATCCTAATAGGGGAAAGCAATGTCTTATATTAATAGGGGAAAGCAATGATTATCCTTTTCCTAATAGGGAAAACAATTCTGATCCTTATCCTAATAGGGGAAAGCAATTATTATCTTATACTAATAAGGGAAAGCAATGATTCTCTTATCTTAATAGGGGAAAACAATTTAGATCCTTATCCTAATAGGGGAAATCAATGATTGTCTTATATAATAGGGGAAAACAATTATTATCCTTTTCCTAATAGGGGAAAACAATTTTGATCCTTATCCTAATAGGGAAAAGCAATTATTGTCTTATATTAATAGGGGAAAGCAATGATTATCTTATCTTAATAGGGGAAATCAATTATTATCCTTATCCTAATAGGGGAAAACAATTTTGATCCTTATCCTAATAAGGGAAAGCAATGATTACCCTTATCCTAATAGGGGAAAGCAATAATTATCCTAATAGGGTAAAACAATTATGATTCTTATCCTAATTAATGTCCTGGCCCTACAGGAGCCTGCTCTGGCCTCAGGAGCAGCTGCTGGGACATGGGGCTGGGTCAGATTTTATCCACTCCTTTCTCCTGGGCAGATCCCAAACATTCATCCATTAAATTTTTAGTTTTAACCCAATTGTAAGCAGGAATGCTTAAAAGTTTGTATAAATATATATATATAAAAAAGTTTGCTTAAAGTTTGTATAAATCTGGAACAGCCATAAAAATGGGAGTGGTTTTGTGATCCTGAGTGTGTCTGAGATATCAATCTCTCCAGCAAACAGAATAATCCTGTAATCAAATAAAAAGAGAAAAAAAAATTAAAATAAAATCTTCCCTAAAAGTTTCTCATGCATGAAGCCACCTTGAACCTGTCAGGAGAAATAATTGTAAAATTAAAATTAAAATTAGAAATAGCAGCCCCTGACTCACTGAGATCTGTGTCAGCTCTGATGAGGAGAAAAAACCACTCTGGATTTTACAGCCCAAGCCTCCTGTAATCCAAATTTTTCTGCAGCTGCCAGAAATGCCAAAACACATCACAGTGCTGAAATCATCATTTTTTGGATTTTGAAATAATCATTTTTTGGATTTTGAAATCATCCTTTACCCACCCAGCTCAGCTGCTCCTGCATCCCAAAACACCCCCTGAGCTTCCCAGAAATTGGGGATTGCCCAAAAAAAGTTTGGAAGTAGGAGCCTTGTAATAAAAACTGATGGGACTTCAGTTTTTTCATGTGGAAAAGCTGAATTTTTACTGCATAACTCATATTTTTATATATATATATATATGTCAGGTAAAAATCCAGTGTGAAATTATGATTAGATGTAATTATATTATGCAATATACTCTCTATATATGTATACTTATATATATCTCATGTAATATATTATTATATTACGCAATATATTCTATATATTTATATCT
>VXBI01006653.1:631517-698547 GCA_013397375.1 Toxostoma redivivum | reverse complement strand
ACCGGTAACTGAACCCAGAGAAAGCTTGCATCCAAAGAAACTGGGACTGAGCTATACTGTTCTGTTTTGTTGTCAGTTTTTATAGCTGTTGTTGTTTCTGCTGTTTACCTTGTTAGATATATTAGTAAAGAACTGTTATTCCTACCCCTATATTTCATGCCTGAAAGCGTCTGATTTCAAATTATAGTGACTAAAAAGGAGCGGATTACAGGGAAAGGGGCTCATCCCTCTCCTTGGCAAATACCTGTCTCTTAAACCGAGACAACCATGCTTTCTTTTAGGGAAGAAAGTAACTCCAGAAGCAAGGTTGCAACAGTGGGCTGAATTCTCCCTCAAGTGAATCTGGTTTAGCTCCATTGATTAGCAAAGAGGTGGCACTGTAATTACACCAATGTATTTCTGAAACGGGAGGAATGCTGGGCACAGCTATGTTGGGGCATGGCATTCAGGGGGCTAGCCCTCATGATTCTGAGTTGAGCTAATGTTCTCTAGCCTTATAGTGGAAGGTGTCCCTGCCCATGGCAGCAGGGCTAGAAAAAGATGATCTCCAAGGTCCCTTCCAACCCAAACCTTTCTATGATTCTATGGTAATATTCAACAGGGACAAAACTAGTATTTTTTTATTGACTCGAAGAGGCTTGAAGAGCAGTGAGTCTTTAATATACCCTTAGTTGGATCTGTGAGAGCAGCACACAGTCTGATTATCAGGCTCTATTTCTTGTCTTTATAGTATTCTCTACAGGCCAATGTCCTCCCCAGTCACTGGAAGCTGTTGGAATAAACATTTGACATCTCAGCATGACTAACTTCCTAGTTAGCCCTGCTGGGATAAAAGAATTTCTCGTTTGAAATCAGCCATCAGAGTGTTCCTCATCTCCACCTGGATCCAAAGATGATACATTCATGGCATCTAAGCTTGACAAGTACAAAATAGCATAATCAGGCATCAAACCTAATTCCTTCAAAAGCCTATGCTGATGCAAACACAGGAGTGCAGCCACCTAGAATTCTGCATCTTTGCTGAGCTCACACAGCATCAGTTTTCATGCCAGATGGCCTGCATAGTAATCAAAGGCTTCCTTGATTTGCACCTGTTTTTAAAATTGTACTGTGTTTCAAAATCGAAGACACCCATGGTCAAGGCTGTAGGTAACCAAAGTCAAGGGATTGCAGGAGACGTCTTTGATAGATGCTATCTCTCTGCACCTTCTCCCAAGAGAATACAGTTGCCATGGACCTCATAATCCTGAGGTTTAAAACCCCCACTATTGAATCTCTGATTTGATTAATGGTATTCTGCACAAGATAGGTTCACATAAGCACAAAATGCACCCTGGTCCTGACTCCCTGTTCCCTTCTCCTCTTTCCTCAAACAGCTGAGTAGAAAAGTGACGTAACTTGTTTTCAATTCATTTTTGAGAAAGAAACACTGTCATTTCTCTTATAAATATTTGAGAGATTTTGTGGAATTAAATTTAACAAGGTGATATAAAAGCCTTATTGAACAGGTAGATCAAACTTTAAGAAAAAAAAAACTTGGATTTTGGTCTATTGCAGTTTGTGACCCTCACTATTCTACAGAAGGAAATGCGTATTAGGTGTGTACAGATGCTGAAATAGTGCCTCGGAGAAGTAATTAAACTTTGCCATAGTATTAACTTCTATTTGTGGAAGGAAAGACTATAGGTCTTTTGAAAGAACTTTCCTTCTGCCCCTGGCATCCTGCAGGGAGCCTGCATCACTCACGGATGCTTTTTGCAGCAGCTCTTCTGCTCTTTCCCGTTTAACTCTGCTTTACCCTTGCACCTATTAATTTATGGCAGCCGCTGCGGAGCTGCCTTCGCGGCTCGCCCGTCCCGAAGGAGTTAAGCGGGTTTATTACATAAGCTGTTTAACATTCGGGATGAATAAGAAACGCACGCCCCTCCTCTCCTACAATCGGTTTGCCGTCTGCAGCTCGCTGTGCTGTGTGTGAGCCCGGTGCCCCTCGCCGTGCCCTGTCTCCGTGCCCCCGGACGGCTGTGCATGTCCGCCCGCTCCGTGCCCCGCTCATGCCGCCCGTCCGTCCCCCCGTCCGTCCGCCCGTCCTTCTGTGTGTCTGTGTGTGCACATGAGAAGAGAGGAGCCAGAGGAGGCGAGACCGTCGCGTTTGTAAGAAGCGCCCGCAGCCGATGCGAAGCGTGACCGAAAGCTCTGCCATCTCTCGGGCTGCTGCGAGTGGACGGACCACCTCACATAATGCCATCTTTTGATGAGGTTTTGAAGGAGGCTGGGGAATTCGGAAGATTTCAAAAGAGGGTCTTTTTCCTCCTTAGCCAGACAGGCATAACTTTTTCCTCCCTGTTCGCCAGCGTAGTTTTCCTTGGGCGAGCACCAGACGACTTCTGGTGCAGGATCCCTGGGGCAGCCGAGTTAAGTGAACGATGTGGCTGGACGCTGGAAGAGGAGCGAAACTTCACGGTACTGCCCCTGCACCTGGGGAACGAGTCCGTCAGTGGGCAGTGCGAGAGGCTGGATGTCACTTGGGACACCTCTGCCAGCTGTGCCAGCCCGCTGGCCCGCTGTGGCAATCACAGCACGGGCAGCCTGCCGCTCACCCCTTGCCACGATAACTGGGTCTATGAACAGCCCCACTCGTCCATTGTCAGCGAGGTAAGGAGAACACCCACCCTTTAATCAGCGCTGTCTGTCCTGGTGTGGGATTGCAGCAGTAAAATGGGATTGCCAGTGCAAGGGTTGTTGCTTTGCTAGCTGGTTTTCCTTTCCAGATTTATTTGATTTTGAGTCACAAGCAAATCCAGACTATGAGTATGATCAAGTGCCGGCACCAAGCTTTTAGGGAAAGGTGAGCTGATATGAAAGGTGACTGTTCAAGGCCAAGTGCCCATGCAGAGTTGAATACTGTCTGTAGAGGAATGCCAGGTTAAAACAAAGAGTCAAGTCTTTCCAGCTGAGGCTTCTGGTGCCCAGTTTTGGGCCAGCAACTTTGGTGGTGTAAACTCCACATGTACCCTATGACCAGGATCAATGTAGATTATCTCTTCTCTGTAGTTCCAGTATTGAATATGTAAGTTTGCAAGCAATAAAAAACAACAGGTGGCAGACTGCCTATCTGAGATCTGGCAGGAGTCAGCAGAAGTGATTGTGCTTACTAAAGAAAAAACAAAAACAAACACACATTTCTGTCCAAAGCTAACATTCAGCTTTTCCTGAATATCGTGTCAGAGAACAGCAGGCGATTATCACTAGTGGTAAGCACTGGCAAATGCAGTGATTTTTTAATGAGGCTGCAAAAGGCCAGTGAAGATGCTTTCCTAGGAGATCCTTTGTGTAATCTGTAACTGTGCCATGAGTGTGCTGTGGTCTGGCTCCAAAATTCAGTCTGCATACTAGGAGTGTGTATTTTAGAGTAATTCTGACAGCAATTGTCACTCATGCAGTGATTAAAAACACAAAGTTGCTTAGAGGGATTGGCTCAGAAACAATCAAGGTGCACAGCAAAATGTGTCAGCACAGTTGAGGGCTCTGGTTCCTCTCTGTCTCATGAGCCTCCTGCTGTGCTTTTTAATTTGGTGCTTGCACTGAAGCTGTGTCCTCCAAAACAGGGAGCAGGGCATAGCAGGCAATGTCCTGAGCATACACTGACAAGAGTTCCAATTCACTATCCTTCTCCCATCCAGCTGGGACTGCTGTATCCACTTGCTGGCCTCGGGCTGGGAAGCAGCTTTGTTACCTGAGCAGCTCTAGCCAGGGTCTAGGCTCAGGAGAAGGGAAATCAGAGCACCTGACTGGCCTTTGAGCAAAGGTTCAGATCTGGCTTTTGTGAATGATCAGTGCTGCTCAGAGGGCTGCAAATGACATGCAGGGAGTTGGTGTCAAACTTTGGCCCTAATAATGATGTACCTCCGCCCACGCTAGCAGTGGAAGGCAGGGCTGGGTGGGCAGGAAAGGAGGACAAATGGTGCCTGGGAGCTGCAGCCTGGCTCTGGAATAATCCATAGGACATGGACGTGGTGGGGAAGTTTATACTGCTTCCTCCAGGGTACTTCTGCTAGGGGACTGCAAGGAGTTGGACCTTAAAAATAAAAATATAGAGATTCCTTTTCTGATGTTGTCCCTTCCCCCCCACCCCTTTAGCCTTGTTATAGGTGAAAGCACGTGGGCTGTGTCCATAAGATTGCGCTCAGAATCTGTTTATGGCAGCACTTTGTGTATCTAACAGAGCCACTGTGATTTTCCAGCAGCAGTAGGTACAGCTGGGAAAAGGAAACCAGTATTTGTCTTGCAGCAATAAATGGGAAGGAAAGGTTCAGTGTTCTTGGGCAAATACCTCATCCATCTTCACTTTCTTGTTCTTCTCTGCTGAGGAGACCCTTCAGGGCTAGGGAAGGGAGGAGGGATAACGGGATGAAGGGCAAGCACTCCCACCTGTGCTCCCCAGCATGAATATTGGGAAAACCATGGAGTAACAGTCTACAGGGATGAGACTGTCTCTCCCCTGTGCCAGGGCAGCAGGTCCCACCACTGGTGTCACTGTGACTCCTAGAGGCACTCTTGCTGACTTCGGATGGAAGCTGCTGGCTGTGACCTGTGACACTTGGAACCTCTTCCCAGTTTTGCAACATTTTCTGGATAAATCATATCCCACGAGGCTCAATTTCTTCATCTAAAAAGGAGGCTTGTGGCGTGCAAGTCCTGACTCTATTGCTCTGAGATCAGCTACTAAAAGTGTCTTGACATCTTCTTAATGAGTTATATTTCCAGCAAAGACAATTTATATCCGAGATTTAGTTTAGTCTCTTTTTGCCCAGCTGTCTCTAACAAACCATGACTCAATTTAGGCTCTGTTTAATTAGGTAACCAAAAACTTCTTTTCTTTCCCATCTACTTGTAATTGCTTCATTTTGTGTGCAGAAATGTTTCTTTCAGCTAAAGACGTATTGTTGAATCAGCAGTGGAAGTGACCAGGGAGACAAGGCTAAAAAGATGAGTTACAAAACAGTCTCAAGATGCATGTTCAGAGAGAAAGAGAGAGGGAAAACGTCAATGTACTGAAGGAGTTCTTCCAGACCTATGGCGAGCACAGGTCCACTGTGGATTTGCAGTGTGACAGGGGATTCAGAGGCCTCCTCTGTGAATGGATGTCATATCTCACAGGAGGTCTGGCAGCCAAAGCACAGGCTATTGCAGTAAGTTCTGAGCACCCTTCAGAAGCTAAATCATGTGAGTGAATGGTGAGGAGTTGTAAAATTAATGGCATTGTGGTACCTGACTTCACTGCTCATGTTGCTCACTGGCTGTTCTCTCATCTTAGCTCTCTTATGCAAAGGTGTTCACAGTAGCATCAGCAGAAGGAAGCAAAGGAAAAAAGGGGAATGTGGATTGATACAAAGCACACACTTCTTTGTAAGTACTACTTGGGGTGCCTGCTGCATCACCTGCTGCTGCAGGACTCCCAAGTCTTAGTGTTGGGGTACAGAGATGTTCTGGGAGAATGTACAGAACTTTCCCCCTTCAGCATTCGAGGAGAAGAGCAAATCGTATTAAGAAATCATCACAGGAGTGACACATGGCAAAGCCAGTTAATTTGTTCTAGTGATGAGCAACACACTATTGCTGAAGATTCCCTCTTAATGTCTTTATGTCCAATGGGCTCTGAGAATAGGTCACTACTTCTGCAGTGACATGGCCAAGGGTGTCTGTGCTCTATTGCTTTAGGTCAGGCTTTTCTGTGTGGGCAATCCAGATTTGAGAAAGTTGTCACTGGTGCTGCACACACAAACCTGCACTGTATTAGAGTTGAGCAAACAAGACCTGGGTTGACATAAAGGTTTTGAGATATCATTTTGAGACATAGCTGTGTAGAGGTGGTGGAGCTGTGCAGAAGACATTGGCCCAGAGCAATCAACTCTGGTTTAATTGAGCATATCTTGCATATCTCCCTGTGAATCTGTGGCAGCAGCAGGATGGGAATACCGTGGCTTCTCAGATTTTTCTTGGAGAGGGAAGCTGACAGGGTAAATAATCAAGGTAAATCAATTCCTAACTCATGCCAGCTGGTGCCATCTGAAATGATGCTGGTCCCAGCAGGTGGCTGGCACTGCTCAGGAGGGAGGGGAGGACTGTGTTTCTGTGCAGAAGATGGAGATGAAGAAACAACAGGTGTGCTGGGAGGCTGCAGTGGACTGAGGGACCACAGCCTCATGCTCTGGCCCAGGGGTCTGGAAGAGAGCCCAGGTCATGTACTGAGCTTTGTAGCACTTGAAACAGAAAGTGTTTTTCCTGCCAAATCCTGCTGAGTGGGCCTTGTGAAGGACCCATGTATCCCAGACATACCGAAGTCAATAAACCCAACTTTTCCAGGAAACTGTGCTGAAGATGGGGTCACTGATCTTTAAGACTGCTGGGCTTTGTCACAGACTCTAGCACTTTGTGACAGGGCAACTGGAAGTAGTGTGCAAAGGGAGAACCATTCTCTTCAGACATTTTTGTCATCAGTGACTCCTCAAGGCACGAGTTACAATTGTGACTGCAGTGAAATGGCCTGAGGTGGTGGAGGAAAGGAAGAGGGAGGTCTATGTAGTCACAGCAGCTACAGCACAGATGGGCATGTTTTAGGCAGCATTTATTTCAGCCTTGGTCTGCAGGAGTTGAGCAGAAGGGGCAGATTTCAAAATGTCCTGTCTGCAGCAAATCTTCATGCTGTAGATGATGTAGATGATGCCATTTTGAGACCTGACAATACTTTGTTGCTGAAATGTGAGGTCTGAGGTAGAAAAATGACCATCTGAATACAGCTATTGGGAATCAATCTTCTTACTTCTCTGCTCACCAGCTGTCTCAGAAAATACTTGTCAACATTTGTGGAGAAATCTGGAAGGAAACAAATGTTTGTCTCATGGTTTTTATTTTTTACCGTCCCTCAGAAAAGGAGATAACACATCAGTCAAACTCAGGGTGGAAAAAAGCACAGCTGGTCCTTCTGCTATCCTTCCTCCAAGGGAATAAACAACTCAATTTACCCTCAAATTGTTGATCTAGTGTGAATGTTGTTATTGGCATGGCAGTATATCCTGTCTTATTTTCACTGTCATGGTGGGATTAATATTAATTAGGGGAGGGAAAAGGGAAAAGGGCACACAGAGAACAGAGTGAGCAGCAACTGCTGAATTTCTAATGAAACTCTAACTAAGATTTCTCTGTATGAGATGTGCTGGAGCAGTTGCTTGCAGAGGTTATGCCATTGAGGCTGTGTTTCTTCCACTGCCATCAAACCCACTAGTACTAGTTGAGGGTCCAATTTTTCCTTTATTATTTTGAGGACAGCTGCTGCTTTTTCTCCATTAGGAGATGAAGAATTTCTCTGCCTCCTTCTTGCTTTGGCCCGGAAGCAGACAGATAAAAACAAGAAGTACAGAACGGGACATTCAATGAATGAGGTGATCCCAGTGGCAGGGACACAAAGTTCATGGGCCTTTGGTCATGCACAGGAGGGAAACTTTCAAAGCTTTCAAAACTAACCTGTCCCTCAGGCTCTGAGTCCCAGTGCCCTGGCAGCAGGGTAGTGACTGGCTGCTCTTGTCCTGGTAAGTGCTCAGCTTGGAACAAGACATGGAGAAGGACAGTTGCTTCTTCCCTTACCGTTCTGCCAGGAGCTTTAACAGAAAGTGAAGAAGAAGATAATTTATCCCTTTCCCTTGCATGCACTTGCAGACGGGTTTGTTGCAGTTAGGATGTGGGAAAGATAGCAGTTTGAAAGGGCAGTGGACAAGAGAAGAGAACTGCCCAGCAACAAATCAGGAACATGCAGCAACAGTCAGCATCTCCCCAGGTTTCCTTAAACTATGAATATCTCATTGAACCATTTGTCACTGGAAGAGAAAGACTAAACCAAACTCTTTTTGGTCACTTGTATCAATGTAATTTAAAATGTCTGTCTAGGCTCTGGACATGCTGCTGCAATTGAGCTCTGTAAATTTCTTTATTGACCACAGAGTTTAACACATTGTTTTGTAATCTAATTGTAACAGGCAGTAAAGCTCTTCCAAACTCCTCACCAAGATTGCTACATTTTAATTGTTACAATTAAATTACAAAACAATGGATGAAACTATGGCCAATAAAGAATTTTTACACAGGGATATGTGTGCTGAAGTGAATAAAGGTCTCTCAAGTACCAGGATTTACAAGTTTGTGGTTAGTCTGTAGGTCAAACTGAAATGGAAAATGTTTGCCTTGTTCCAAAGCCATGAAGAAATGAGAAGTTGCCTCAGTCCCATATTTCCCAGTCATAAGTCATGTAAAAACTCATTCAGTTGCCACTCCTTCTTACAGTAATTACACCACTAATGAGCTACAGGGAGCCAGTCAAAGCCTCTTCCTTCTCCCAGAGAGACCTCACCTAGGGGTTTGCTGCTCCTTTATAGATCAGTGAAGCACCCAGGGCTGTTCCTTCCAGCCACACCACTGCTCCTGTAAACCTGAACCTCTCGTTGGTGCCCAAGCCTTAGCAGGTGTGCAGATGTTCATGACAGGGATGTATTTCCAACCAGCAGTGGATGGCTGCAGGAACTGCAAGGCCGGCAGGGAGGACAGAACTGTTTTTCCCATCTGTTAAGGACACTGTAGAAGAATATCAGGAAGGAGCTGGTTCCTGCTGCTTGTCTGTGATGGCAGCACCTCATTTCTGCTTACAATGGCAGCTCAGCGTCAAGGCTAAGAGAAAAGCAGTGAGGAAGTGGATTGTTTCCCCATTTGGGCATTTCCCTAAATGGAAATGGTGTGTGTTCAGGTGCACAGTGGTTTGTGTCCTACAGTGGATAGAAATGCTGCAGGTGAGGGCAGGACTGGATGCAGAGGTGAGTTGCAGGGCTGTGCTGGGTGCCTGCACTAGTGCAGTGAGGGGCTTGGCTGAGAGCACAGCAAAGCCAGGAAGAGGTTGTGCCCTTAGCTGGAGCTGGCCAGCTGAGCTAGGTCACCTGCTTGGTGATTACAGTGAGGAGCCAGCTCGCTGGGCTCGAACAGGGTCTGTAGTCAGCGCTGTAGAGAACAACAAATAGGCTTAAGATCAGGGGAAGAAAACCTTAAGGCTTTACTTTACTTTTTCACATCCTTCTCCCCCCGCCCTCTGGCACTCCAATAAATGCTTTAGCATTTTTAGAAGTGTAAACATCAGCCCGTGCATGGCCAGGTGTATGAATGCTCAGAAACAGAGGAAGCACCATGCCACTACCTTTTGTGGGGGCTGCTAGCAAGGAACGGGGGAGGCGTTTGTACAGGAGGGCTAAGGACTAACTCGAGGCAGTCTGAAAACGTGGCTGAAGTGTGGCAGATTATTTTCGTCCAAGGGATGCATATAGGGATAACTTGCACAACCAAACCAGGTCACAGCTGAAACAGTGAAGTGGGTCTGACAGGCAGCTTGGATAAAGAAAAGGTCTCTGCGGGGTGTTCAATTCTCTTTTAAAGGTTACATTCCCCTCTAAAGGTTATGTTTGCAAATGAAAAACAAGACATTAACAGGGTGATGACTTCAACGCTAGGTGCTATGTAAAGCAAACAGAAGTGCTTATCTATATCAGAATTTATTTAAATACTTAGAAAATGAGGAAGTGCAGGACTAAGGAGAACATTTAGTGTACTGTCACTAATCTTTAGAAAGAGCCCATAGCTCCTTAGAAGTTTCCTGTATGTTACTATTTCCCAGAATATATACAATATTTGACTATTGTTAGTGTAGAGATAGTGCTGTATAAATCATAGGAAATTGCTGTACAGATGAAAGAATCCTCTCTGCTAAAGATACTTTCCCCTTCCTTTCTGGCATGCATTTGTTCTTCTGCCTTCTTTCATGATAGTTTATTCCTTGCTTGTTTACAGTAAAGAGAGATCAAATAATTTAAAAATAAATACAGTTTTTGTAAAGGGGTCAAGGAGAGTCCCAACCTCTGGCATCAGCACAGGCAATTGCATTACAATTTAAAAAAGGTTCTTTTATTAGTCATTCTCATAAATCCCCACTGTTTTCCAAAGATACATCTTTTGACATGATTTGCTAGCATTGTCATAGTATCAAAAAGCAAGAGATTAAGCAGCATTTGAAATCTGAAAGTGCAGCTCCATGTTCAGTCTGTTTGAGGGAAGCATTGCAATTGCCCTTGAGTATGACAGCTGAGAGTAGGTTTTATTCCTCTCAGAGGTTTCTGCAGCTCTTACTCAAGATTTACAGAAATGGAGGCCAGGTGCTCACAGCTTGACTTGGCTGAAAGGTGGCCACTCAGGCTCCCTGGAGTAATGGGGTTGACATCAAAACCATCACTTTGTTTGAAGTCAGTGGAGGTGGGATATCTATCAGGTTGACCTGTGAGGTGCCCCTTGTATGTCCTGTGCAGGCACCTCTGAGATCTCAGGCCCAGGTAATATGCTGGGCATTACAGCATGCAAATGGGCTGGGATGGAGCTTGGGCATACAGCACAAAATTTTGGGTTCTGGAGACCTGTGTATGGCCAAAGAGGCTGCTCTCTCTCTAACCCACCCTGTGGCTGCTCTGCTCAAGCAGAGTGCTCGAGCATTGCTGTTGTCATGTGCTGGTGGGCACAAACGTGGCACACTGTGTGTGCTTCAGCAACCAGCACCTTGTGGACAATTGAAACATGTCTTATAGCTCACATCTGAAAGCAAAAGGGTCTCTCTAGGTAAATGGTGGCAGCTGCTGCTGTCTGGAGCTTCCTTTAGTCCTGAGGCCTCATTGTTGCAAAGATTACCCCAGGTATGGATTGTAACCTCCCAGATCCCAAATGGTCTGCAGTGGTTAAATTTCTTGATTCTCCAGGAATATCTAAAATAGTTTCCCATGCTGTCTACAGAATTACTTCTGTTTTAGTTTCATTCTAGTTCTAGTTCCTAGTCCCTTCCTTCCTCTCAATCACTTCCCCCTTACCTTTGCCTCCTCTCATTCCCACCACCATCCCTGCTAGTAGTGCTAGGGAGTTACGGATGCTGCAGTACAAGGAATAGAAAAGTCTGGGAAAAAGAAAATACATATTCAGTGTGTCTGAAATTGACCTGAGATCTGTTTTCAGTTTCCTCAGAGACTGTATGTTTTTGCTTTTATCTAGAAGGCACTAAGAAGAATAACTAAACCATTTCTGTAAGATGCTGTTTTCACTGGCGATAGCTGTGGACCCTTATTCTGCACCGAACAAAGTCAGGGCTTTGCCTTGGCACCATATTTAACAGTGTTGTTTGCAGAAGAGAAATTTGCTTTCCAAATCTGGGCAATTGATGTACGAAAGCAGCATCCTCTTGGCAAGGAGGAGCTCTCCCTGTTCATGACTAGCACTTTAAGAGTGCTAGCTATGGGCCCATTAGTGCTTGTTATTGAGCAAGCATATTTGAGCTTCCCCTTCCCCTTTCTTTTCCCCTTCCCATGTGGACCTATGCAGTTCTGTAATATTTTGCCTGGAGGGTGACAAATGACCCACCTGTGTGTTTATGGCTCTCCCTTGTTTCCACAGTATGATCTTGTGTGTGGCAATGCCTGGATGCTGGATTTCTCACAGGCCATCCTCAATCTGGGGTTCCTGGCTGGAGCATTCATCTTGGGCTATGCTGCTGACAGGTACAGTATGAGCTCTGCTGTCCTTTGGTTTGTTGGGAAGTTACATCACTCCCAGTATCACTTGCAACAGTCACATGCCAACATTTTGCAGGTTTAATTCTCTTAGGATAAATATCCCCAAACTGAGTTAACTGTAATCTTTGCTTTGATTTGGGCTGGAAACTTAATGCAATGGTACTTACTGGTCCTGTTTGGAACTTAAAATGCCCTGAAATGAGCTTTTATTGTGGTTTCCAAAGTTTTCTGTACACATCTGGATCCAGGAAGGGCAGAAGGACACAGAAACAAAAAGGAAGCATTCAGAGGAGCTTTCTGTCTGATGTTTACTGAAGGATATTTAATAGGCACCATTGATAAGAAGGCTGCTACCTGAGGAAAGAAGGAAGTGCCTCAGTGTGGTAACTCTCTCCATTCACAGGCTGGACTGATGCTTACCTCCGAGGTCACAGCCCCTGAGAACCAGTCCTCAGCTCTGTGAGAGCTGCATGAAACCAAGGAAAAGTCCCTCTCAACCTTACCCATTCTGTGATTCTGTGAAAAGGTGTGGGTGACATTCAGGCTTGAGTAGCTAACCTGCTCCAGAGTGGGGAGCTCCCACAAACTCTACCTTGGTCTGAAAGTAAAGAAGAGAGCCTAGTTTGTGCTTTGTGCTGCTATTTAACAGTAGCCAACCTGTCCATTGGCTGAGAGCACCACTGATGGTTTCAATCACAGAGCACTTTTCTTCAGTTTGTAAATTACTTTCTGCCTGGTTTATATTTTCTTTTAGGTACAAAAAGACAAACAGTTTTCTAAAACAAAATGGATGCTGGTGAGGACATCACAAGTTTTGAAATTAGTGATGTAAAGACAGTGATAATTACCACAGGGAAAAGAGTTCCATATCCTAAGGGCCAATACTACAAAGTTTCAGAGAGCCACCTTTTGGAAAAAAGCTGGTGTCAAAAAGGCACTGCCAGATCTAGCATTAAAATGAAATGCTGGGGGAGAAAGAAAAATCTTTGTGCCTTGTCATGATTTCCATTTTCTTTTCCTTTTCCAACAGATATGGCAGAATCCCCATCTACCTGCTCTCCTGCCTTGGGGTTGGGATATGTGGTATCATAGTAGCATTTTCACCAAATTTTACTGTATTTTTGATCTTCCGTTTTCTCCAAGGCATGTTTGGCAAGGGAACCTGGATGACAGGCTATGTGATTGGTGAGAGTTGTTACCTTCTTTTATTCTATGTTAGGGAAAGGGAGGGATTTTTGGAGGACAACAACACTGACTGCATCTGCTTGTCATAATACTTTTTCTTGGGAACAAAGCACTGGCCCTGGAGTCAGCAGACAAAGAATAACCCAAGTCCATCCTAGTAATGCATTTGTCTACCAATGATTAAGAGGTGAGGGGATGGATTATTCATAAATAAAGGTTTTGTTATTACATAGAAGATCACCAGGACGATAAAAATCCCCAGAGCAAGCCCCAAATAAACCGGATACACAAACAGGTACATGGTTTATTTTGGCAGAGTCTGAATGTCTTATACAGATGCTCAGAGGAGTTAGCTGCTTCTCCTCACTGGGAAGACAGCTTGGCTGGCTGCTTTCATTCTTTAGCTGGGAGATTTTGCTTAGTGTTAGGCTGGACACCAGAGTCCATATTAAGATTATAATTTTCCTGAAAAGGGAAAAGAACGGAAGCTTTGTTATAAATAGCATCAAAACATCAGGGATACAGAATCTCCTGTATATTATAATTTATCAGTCTGTAGTCTATAGCAATGAAGCTCTTTGCATAGCAAGCTTCCTTTTGACAAGGAAAGGATATTGTTGTGGTGTCTTGAATGACTGCCAGGTTCAGTAAGGAAGCCATAAAGCCTGGAAAAGCCAGACATTGAGGAAGGCATTCTGCAAGAGACAGGATGTCAGGCTTACATAAAAATAAAACCAGCCATTTGGTGATCTACTGTTACAAACCAAAACATAGTGGTAACGTCATTATATTGGGCAAAAGCTTGTATCATTACTGTTGTCTATGAGGGCTGTGACAACTGTTTAAAATTCCTAGTGTAATTTATATGAATGGGAGCAGAATTGCTACCAGACATAAACACTTACAGTGAGACCTGGGAGCACTGTGGTGATGTATGTGCAAACATACCAGTCCAGCCTTTTTAGCTTCTAAAGCCCAGAAGAACCTTGTTTTTCTAGGCTAAGTTACACTGCTGAGCAGCTCCTGTCCAAGATCCAGGGAAAGGACCAGAAGCTGCTTTTCCTCTTATTTCCATGGACATGGCTTAATTTTAAACTGAGATTTTATCTTGAAACTTTGGCAAGTGCTATAACCACCAATATGTTTTATGACAGACCCACGGCTCCCTTAAAATGGCCAAGCCTTAAGAGAAAGGAATGTTTTCCAATGCTCAGATCAGGCTGCCTGACTTTAGGGAAAGATTCAGAGATCCTAAGATCCTCAATACATTGTATTACTGCAGACATAAGCAAGGTGCCTAACTCTTGGATAGAGTGATTCCTTCCAAATTCCTTCAGGGATCAACCCTTATCTCCTGAGATCACTCAGAGTATTTGCCAACCTAACATCTTTGAAGAAACATATACAGATCATAGGTTTGTTTACACCAGGAGGGTGGTTGCTATTAATCAATTTCCAAAGCTCTTGATATGTGCTTCAGGCTGCCCCAATAACCTCCCTTTGCTTTTACATACAATCCAGCTCTTTTGGGTGCAGTGCTAGTCAGATATCTTTAGGCAACAGAGTTGCCCCTGAGCTATGCAGATTTGATGGACAGTCTACAAAAATGGTCATGCTGTCAAATCTCTCAGCACTGCCAGTTAAAACAAAGCATTATTACTTGCAAATTTGTGCCTCCTTTAGCTAAATAAATAAATTTAAAATAAAATGTTTTCTGTGTGTGGCAAACCAAGGTAAAACCCTCTGCTTTTACCCTGAAAGTGTTGTAGTGGAGACATTTTTGGAACCAACAGGAGACACTTTTTCTCACCTCAACTCTGGATGTCATGGCCATGGGATATTGCTTGAAAAACGAACTTAGATTTCAGATCTATTAGATAAATTTACAAAATAAAAAATCCACCAAATTATTAAAAAGAAACCCTAAACAACAAAAGCTAAAACTTTCCTAATAAGTAAACAAACCAGACTAGATCATACCTTACCCTCAGAGCAACCAGCATGATATGGTTAAACTCTCTTACTCACAGACACCTTGTCCATATTACCTGCTGGGAGCAGCCTCTGCCTGATGGATGGGGCATGTGCCAAAACTGCACCAGGTAGAGTGCTAAGGATTTCCCACCAAGCCTGATAATGGTGCAGTCTCAAACCCCTGCTGTGGCTCTGTGTGGTTCAGTAGCAAACACACCATCAGAAACCCCTCTGGCTGAAGAAGGGTGGGTGAGTTGATGAGGAGGTGTCACTTGTGCTTGCCCTGGACAGCCTCAGTGACATGCCTACACTGCTGAAAACAAGATGCTGGACTAGACAGAACTGTGGCCTAATACCGTGTAGCCTTCCCAATATTTCACCTCTAATATTTTTTTTTTCAAATTGGGTTTGTTTCTGTGTTATTTATTTCGGCTTGTCTCTGCTCAGTGACAGAGATCGTTGGTTCTGATCAGCGGATTGTTGGAATCGTGATTCAGATATTCTTTACCCTGGGAATTATAATTCTACCTGGAATTGCATACTTGATTCCCACCTGGCAGGGGATCCAGCTGGCCATTTCACTGCCCAACTTCCTCTTCCTGCTCTACTATTGGTAATATTGCAGTCATTGCTCTTGTCATTATTGCCATTGCTGTTTGAGCACCTTGAGAGTCCTGCTGTGGCTCCAAGTCTCCAGAGTGGAAGATGTAGGTTAGGAAGAAGACATTTACATATTGCTGACTTTGTAATTTGTAATTCCTTTTTAGTGAATCACAGATATATAGTACTTTAGTTTTTCTGCCCATAGTTTGCCTCTCTGATCAGCCACAACTGGACCATCACAGAACTCTGCTATGTTTATAAGGTTAACTTGACCAAAGTTTGTTTTTCCCATCAGCCATGAGACCCCACTTCTGCCTCCCATTATGTACTTAGTTGAAGTCTGACCTTGTTCTCAGGTCCTCCTGAGCTGGGCAGTACAGCTGATGAGGAAGCAGAGAGCTCTAAGCTGTGGTAAATACCAGTCTCAGTGCAGCTGTCCTGTAGGATGGACCCAAAGGGACTAACTAATCCATGGAGCCTCCTCCTGAACATTGCTTCCTTAAATGGTGCCTGCTGTGAACTTTAAAATAGTGAATCCTCTCAACCCTAGAGTAGCAGAAACTGAAACACCCATCGTGGTATTGCTTTGTGTTTATAAAAGAAGTATATAAAAGAAGTATACATTTGTGTGTGTATCTTATAGTGATACAGCCAGAAGGTTCCTGATCTGCCTGTATGTGTTACTCTATGTGCTTAGTTCTGGCTTTCATTGTTGCTTTTCTACAGGAACCTTTTCTGCTTGTTGGTGATACTTTTGACAACCATTGTGCAGATACAACAGTTAGATTTCTGATTTTCTGGCTTTGCAGAGTATTGATGTAATCTATTTTCTTCTTTCTTGCCCACTAGGATCAAATATTTTACAGAAGATTGACTAGAAAAGCAGTCCTCAAAAGAGTTTTTGTATCCCAAAGACTGAAAAAAAAAATCTGTGTTTTGTGTTAATACAGGGTAAAAGATAAAGTGCTTTATCTTAAGATAAAAGACTTTATAATGTTACAAGGTAAAAGCTTTATTTACGACTTCTGTGTTCTTACAGGGTGGTTCCAGAATCTCCACGTTGGCTCCTGACACGCAAAAAGGGAGAGAAGGCATTAAAAATCATGCGCAATATTGCAAAACACAATGGGAAATTTCTCTCACCACATTACTCAGAGGTACTCAGAGTCATATGTTTGAACCAGAGGGGTTTTTTTGTAAGCTTTCTTAAGCTTTGGAAGGTTCAGTGATGTTAAAATGTGTTCACTTTAAGGGATGGACAACACTCTTGAAGAGTCACACCAGAACAGTTTTTTGTCAGTCACAAAGCTACTTTGTTAATTGCAAGATTGAAAAAGTGAACTGGCTGGAAATTTATGGGCTTCAAAAAATAAGTTTGCAAAACAAGGAATCTTTCTTTTGTAACACTCTTACTTCAAAAACTTGTGGGAAATATCAGAACCTAACTCAAGGGGCAATGGTATTTCATAGCAGTTGCCATTTTATCTGACAGAACAAGTGGAGATAGCAGGATCCACTTTCCTGGCTCCTTTTCTAGAAGTTCCTTTTACAACTCTAAGAGAAAAGGAAATTAGATTTTAAGAATAAATTTGCTTCCATCACAACAGTGAGATAACACACGGCAAAGTTCACAATTGAGGAAGCTCTGTCTGAGATCACTATTCACAAAGAAGGATGATATGTGTTAGTTACAGTCCTTTGGTCAGGGGTAGTGACAGAGCTTGAAAAGACTGATGCATTTCAAATAATGCTGTCGTGACATTGCAGCATTTGGCTTGTTCTGTGCTGGTAACAAGTGTCTGGCTCTCAGACCATGGTTACTGCAGCATTGGACTCATGGTTCAGTGAGAACAGATGTGGTAAACTGGAGTGATCATTAAGGTCCCTTTCAACCCCAAACACTCTATGATTCGTGTGCTGGGAACCCAGAGCTGGATGCAGCACTCCAGGTGTGGTCTTACAAGGGCAAAGCAGAGGGACAGAATCCCCTCCCTCACCCTGCTGGCCAGGCTGCTTTTGAGACAGCCCAGGATACCATTGGCTCTCTGGGATCCAAGTGCACGTTGCTGGGTCGTGTCCAGCCTTTCATCCACCAGAACCTCCAAGTCCTTCCAGGCATGGCTGCTCTCGATCTGTTCATTCCCAGCCTCTGTTGATACCAGGGATAGCCTGGACACAGGTGAAGAACCTTGTTAAGCCTCTTGTTAAACTTCATGAGATGATGAAAGGACACAGACCTGATGGAGTGAGTCCAGAGGAGGGCTGTGAAATGATCAGAGAGCTGGAGCACCTCTCCTGTGAGGAAAGGCTGAGAGAGCTGGGGTTGTTCAGCCCCGAGAAGTAAAATTTCCAGGGAGACCTTAGAGCTGCCTTCCAGTACCTAAAGGGGAGTTACAAGAGAGCTGGAAAGGGACTTCTGTCAAGGGCATGAAGGAACAGAGCAAGAGGGAATGGCTTCAAACTGGGAGGGCAGTTTTAGATTAGATATTAAGAAGAAAATCTTCACTGTGAGAGTGATGAGGCAGATATCCCAAAGAAGCTGTAAATGCCCCATCCTGGATTGTGTTCAAGGCCAGGCTAGACAAGGCTTTCAGCAACCTGGCCTAGTAGACAGTGCCCCCACTCATGGCAAGGGAGCTGGAACTAGATGAACATTAGTGCCCCTTCCAACCCAAACCATTCGATGATTCTATAAATTATTGTCTTTTGCTGGGGCGTATACACCAGTGTGATTCCACATCTAAGTCAGAATTATGCAGTGCCAAGTGTGCCCCAAGTAATGTAGCAGGAAGCTTGTGCTGCTGCAGCTTCCCCTCCACATTCAGCCCTGCATTCCTACACCCACTTCCTCTCTAAACATCAGCATTTTCAAAGCATCACATCAGAAAGATGTGTCTTTCCTTGCTTTTTGTTTTAAGTTGTATTAATTTTTTTTCCCCAAAAGTATCCATGCTCATGACCTTAAGCCACTCACAGCTGCAACAGATTGACCTCCACACATCAAGATTTGTGCTGGATGTGTTCCTGGGACCTTTTTAATACAGAATCTCTGTCCTCCTCTGGGCACAGCACAGAGGAGAGAGCATCTCCAGAAAGTGCATGGATTATGGATCAAGGGTATTTCTCACATTAACTGATATCAGGCTTCTCTTTCATGAAACAGCTCCAGAATTTCAGGCTAAGTGCTGCAGGTGTGGAGGCTCAGGGAGAAGTGAGAGGCATTATCTCAGTGCACTTGGGCTCAGATTTTCCAGTATGTCTGTATCTATTTCATCAGCCAAGTCCCTTACACGGCCCTGGATATTGCAGCTTTGAGTTTTTGCTGGCATGCAAAAAAACACAGATGACCTTTATATGAAAAAGGATAAACATTTGCTACATTCGCTTTGTGAGTTACGACACCGGTATAGGTCAACCTCAACCAGAACTCATTAAATTAATTTTAAATTATAAACTCTTTTTTTTCCAGTTGCTCATATTTATCCTACCACAGAGAGTTTTTCCAAACTAATTTTCTAATTCTTGGTCTCTGTCCAAAACCAGGATGAACTGCAACCCTATGAGTAGTAGCTGTTTCTTAAGAGAATTGTGGATCAAGATCTGTCCCTTTATCTACAGATTTTTTCTTACCCTATAGAATATATCTAGACATATGTATTTCTTGCATACATTAACTTACATATGAAAATGTTATATACACCCATATATGTATAAACCTGCATGGCCCATGAAAAATTAAGCACCTGTAGGACTATATACATAAAAATAATTGTGGGAAAACTGATATGTAATTTTGCTGGAACATGAAAATATGAGGAAAGTTATAAAACTTCATCCAGGGTTTTCAAATAGCGTATCTTTGGAAACATGGGCCATGTCACTGAATTCCAAACTGCACTGGTGTGAATAGCAAAGCTCTCCTTGACTTCAAAGGACAAAAAGAGGATTTTTTTTCCCCTGCAAAGTGTTGACTCTCCATAGTGCCTTTTTTCTTCATCTATAAAAAAAGTGCTCAGTCATGCCTGGAATTATTTTGACTTTATTAAGACATAAAAATACAAATGGCAGTTGTGCTGAATTTATCTTTAGTCCTCTGGAAATCTAAAGCCATATTTGCACAAAGTCACAACTGATGGCTGGCAGCCTGTTCTTATAAACAACAGACATGGCAGCTTTATAACCATATTATGAGAGAATCCAAGAGCAGTGCAGAAACCCAGCAACCTCAGCCTGCCTCAATAAGGATTCTGGCATGCAGCGCAAGTGGCAGTGCTTTGAAGAAAATTTTTGGCTCTGCTTACAGAAGAAGAGTGAGAGGGAGTAGAAAGGAAGTTCAAACAAATGTGGGGTTCCTCTGTCTTACTTACAAAGCTCTGTGTCAGTCAGTTATGAAAAAGTCACGTGTAAATACATCCAGCCAAACCTCACCAAAAAGCATCTGTGCTACCTTATGATACAATAAAGCAAATAAAGGATGAAAAGTTTAGGTTTGGCTTTACCTGTACTCTCATCATCGAGCTTGTCTGCCTTTTCAGTCCTGTCTCCCCTCTGGCCTGGGCTCTTGCTCCTGTGTGAGCAGCAGGTGCTAATGGAGGGGTAATGAAGAGGGGTTTGCTCCTCCCTTTGCCCTCTTAGGCCTCCTCTCAATAGGGGTCAATAATGGAGAGTTAAAGCAGAAAAAAGGCTGCCTAAAATCCTTCTAAAAATGGCACAGCAGGTTTAACCTCATGTTCCTCACAGCTGCTTTGAGAGCTGATGGCAATCCCAGTTGTGGCTGCCAGTTCTTGTGCAGTATCATGGTTGGTCCCTGCCTTTTCTGCCTCTGCCTTATCTTCTTGTGTCTTCCTCACTTGCCAAATGACCATATGAACAAAGGGCTTCCACCTGGCTTGGGCAGCATGGTTAAAAACTGCTGGCCAGAGTTAGAAACAGCCTAGATCCATCTAACTAATCTCCTTTTGGCCCTGCTAGTATTCTGGTTCTGTAGTATCTATAGCAATGAGCTTCAATGGGTAAACACAGGACCGTGTGAAATACTGCTCTTTTCTGTTAGTATTAAACATTCCAACCAGTAATTTCATTGAGTGTCTGATTATGATTATTTTGGAGGCAGCTGAGAATGGATTTATTATACTTTGTAGGCAGTATGAGGACCATTAATTCATACTTAGCAGATTATTTTTTTCAGGGTAAAAGCCATGTTCAGCACAGTATGTATTTTAGGACCCTCTGAATTTTAGTGGCTGAATATTTTGTAGCACCCAAGCATTGTCATAGGTCTGCTCTTTCTTTCACTCCCCTTTTCTTTATGCTGTCCAGCTGTGCTGCCAGTGATGTTCCCAAGCCCATTGCTTGCTGCTCAGCCCCCCTCTCCCTGCTTCTCTCAGCCTATTGCCTTGCCCTGTCTCCTTCTCTCTGGCAGAAGGCAGTTCTGTACCCAGTGGCCCTGGTGTGACAATGACTGCTTATTACCTTCCAAGTAAATCCAGGTCAACAAGGAGGAAATAATTTTTCCATTCTCGAGTTAAGATTGGGGAATTTTAAATGGATTTTTGCACAATCATCATTGAGGAAAACTCAGAGCCATATCCAGTTATTTGCTGTTCCAACACCTGTGCACTGCTCTGGAGTGCTATTAGCAGCAAACAGGCTTGTCAGCACCTTTGCTCGCTGGACTGGAATATTGCTGATCACTGTATTTACACAGAAACTCTGTCCCAGTGCCTGCCTGACTCCTGACTGCTCGCTTGTCTCCTCAGATCACTATTAGCAATGAGGAGGTCAGCAACCCTTCCTTTCTTGACTTGGTGAGGACTGCCCAGATGAGGAGGAACACACTCATCCTGATGTACGCCTGGTGAGTGCCCATGTCAGTGCAGCTTGTTACCTGGGTGGTGGGTATGGAGGAAAGATTCCCTTGTGACTTTCAGGGTCTCTCCAGATGCTTGCAATCATTTGTTTGCCTCTCAACACTTTTTTCCCTTTGCTGTTTAGGTTCACAAGTGCCCTTATCTACCAAGGGCTTGTCATGCGCCTGGGAATTATCGGAGGAAACCTCTACCTAGATTTCTTCATCTCAGGAGCTGTGGAGCTACCTGCTGCTTTCCTGATTATTGTGACAATTGATCGCATTGGCCGGCGCCTGCCCTTCGCCACGAGCAACATCATGGCGAGCATCGCCTGTCTCATCACTGCCTTCCTGCCAGAAGGTAAATCCCTTCCCTGGGCCAGGCTCTTCAGGCCAATGGCTCCTCTCTGGCACCCCCTGAGCAAGGATAGTGAGAACACAAAACTGCAGATAAAAGTGAAAGCATCACATACAGGGGATACAGGCAGCACATGGAGCAATACACCTTCTTTGCGTTTAGATGGCTCTGGAACATATAGCCATATCTTTGATGGGTTATGAACAATAGCTGGGAGCAGCCTTAGAGAAAAGGTATATAAAGGCTCTGTACTCTCTTTAAAGGCAAATGCAAGGGAAGAATATACAAGCATAATGGGGAAATACATTCCATGACATGGAACACACTTAGGGATGTAAGAAATCAGTGATTTTGGTGAGTCATCTTGGTAGTCTTTCCTTTACAAATAAAACAATGCAAACCACAGTACAATGTAGGGGCTGTGGTAGGTATCACAGAGATTGTTGCCTTGCCCTCACTTTCCCAGGGATTTGGACAATGCTAAGAGGCTGGGAGAAAGATATGGCTTTTGATTAAGCCATTCTTATCTGGTTTCAAGGACAGCTAAAAGGTCTGATATTGCACAAAGGCTTACCAGCACTTCTCTCCTTTCTTTAAGTTGTTTTCCCTACTACGGTTCTTTGGGTTTTTGTTTTTTATTCCTAGGGAGGCATTTGAAGGTGCTTTGAATTGTATATAACCATAGGTTTATGCTTTGCCTTACTGTAGCTGGGGACCAGCAGCTCAATGGACACAAGAAAGGCTTATTCCTCCTCAGAACTGTTCCTATCAAAGTGAGGGACAGTCCTGGCCATCCTAAGAGGTTTTAGTTTCTCAAGGTGTATTATGGGGCTACCAACAGTCTTCTCTCAGTAGGAGAGGACAGCCTTGAGATTAAGATACTTGCAGATTGGGCACTTGAGGTTCAAATCCTGCTTAAAGAAGTCTGTTTATATAGGTGGAAAAAACTGCAGCTCTCAGCTGTGTGCCCCATCACACTGTGCTGCTCACACAGTTTGAGTCCCCTGGCAGAGGGAGGATCCACATGGACTTCATCATCACCCTGGGAGTCTAATGGACTGAAGGGAGGCCATGGAGATGATGTAGATTTGTTTTGTTCTTTCCAGCCTTTGTTTTTCTTACATGTTTTTGAAAACAGAAATCTTCAGGGTAAAAGCAGTGTCTTGCAACACGGGATGAAGTTTGATGGTGTTTGTTTGGTTGTTTTGGAAGGCAAATAAACCCAAGTGTCTCATTTTTGATTCAGAGAAAACTGATATGTTTTCTTGTTCTTCCACTGAAGGTTGGAAAAAACACAATCACTGCCAGAGCCCTCTCCAGTGGCCGAGCTCCCCTTTGTGCCGAGTTCAGGCTTGTTGTTTCACTTGCCTCTCTGTCTGCCTCATCATGGTTAGGCCATGCAGGGGATTGTCCTCTCCCAAGAGCATGACAGAAGTGATTGTCACATTCCCTGTGGTGCACTTCCAGAGAACAACAGCTCTCCAGAGAGGGGTTGCTCACAACGAGAGGGGCAGCTCTGTCCTGCCATGTATGGATGACCAGCACACCCCTGCTGATGTACAGGGGATTCCACTGGTGTATTCAGGGCAGTGGCTGCTCACTGGAGCTTGAATGGAGCTGGGAGAGCTGGGCAGAGCAACGGGGCAGTGTCAGTGACAGGCTTGTGCCAGTCACACCAGGTATGATGGAAGGGGAGGGGAAGATGACCAGGACTAACATAATTAGGAGTGTGTCTACTCTGCAGTGGCTAGAAAACTTACCAAGGGTAGGGAGCATTATTTTACTGCAGCCTTCCTAGAGGTTTCTAAGAGATGTGCAGATGTGGCACTTAGAGACATGGTTTAGTGGTGAAGTTGCAGGATTGAGTTAACAGTTGAACTCAATGGTCTTAAAGGTCCTTCCCAACCTAAATTATTAAATAATTCTATGCAGCTTTAGAGGTACCTTCCTTGTGGTCAGAAGGCTTTGGGAGGTGACTCAACAGTGTTTCTTACAGGCATAACATGCCAATATAGAAAAACACTCCTTTCTGGAGCACAATTTGGATGTGGTCATGGAAGCTTGTGATGGTTAGTTATTCTCCCACCCATGCTGTTATGCCCCACCAGCATCTTGAATCAATCAATTCTAGTGATTTCTAATTCTCCAAAGCAGCCTCACATGACAGCAATAAATGCCAGTATAGATTGATACCTACAGCAGTGGCTTTTCAGTCTGATTTGCAGTGTTCCTATGGTAGAATTTCTGCTGACAGGGCCTGGGGATCTGAGAAATGCTCTGCTGGTGTGGCAGAGCACACTTCACACAGAAGTGTTTCTTTCTGTATGAACAGATATCCCATGGCTCAAAACAACACTTGCCACGCTGGGAAGACTGAGCATCACAATAGCTTTTGAAGTAGTCTATCTAGTGAACAGTGAATTGTACCCCACGACACTGAGGTATGTCAAAAGCTCCCAGGAACTTTCATGTTTTCCCTGTGCTTTTCCCCATTTCCTGTTTCACTGTCCTTCAGTTAAACTTGGTTTTCTCCAGAGTTTCCAGCTGAATAGCCGCTGCTTAATGTGAACAGCATATACTGAAGAGATAATTTTGGAGATAAGTCTGCATTCTGCTCCTCAGACTGCTGGTTATTCTGTTTGGGAGCACCTCTCTAATATCTGGTGCTTTTCGTCTTTTGCAGAAACTTTGGTGTTTCCCTGTGTTCAAGTCTGTGTGATCTTGGTGGGATCATAGCCCCATTCCTGCTTTTCCGATTAGCAGCCATTTGGTTGGAGCTACCTCTAATTATTTTCAGTAAGATTTAATTTACAACATACTTTTAGTTTAAATATTCTTCTCCTAACAGAGATTTTATTTTTGGGTAAAAGTAGTATGTGGCCTTATCTTCCCCTCAGACCAGTGCTTCTCCACCTTTATGCCTAGAGCAAGAGGCTGAATGGCAAATGGGTGAAATGTGATTTCTCTGTACAATGTGGAAGAGCTCAGGTCTCCTTAGGTAACTGAAGGAGCAGAAAATAAACTATATGACGTGCTTTAGGACCGAGAAACCTTACAGCTAGGTTCTGTAATTGCATGGAAGTCTGTGACTAAACCAGACTTCTAGGAGGTAGACCTGACTGGAAAAAGTCAAAATGAAAAGGATAGAATAAGAAGGGAAATTTGCACCAATGATAACCTTAGCTGAGAACAAAATTGAAAGACAACAGAGTTTTTAAAGGATTACTATTATTTCAAGAAAAGGCATAGATAGAAGTTGTTGTTATTATCTAATTATTAAATTTGGCTGTTTCTGAGGGACATATGAATTACCTCTGTCTTAAGTTAACAGCTGCAAAATCAGAGAGGATCAGAGTGAGCCGTGCAACAGTCAAGGAACAATTGACTTTTTGCTCCAGCCCTTCTATTTTTTACTTAATGCATTATGTAAATTATATCTATGCAGGAAATAATTCCAAAATATCCATCTTTAATTCAGATTGTATCTGAATGCTGTTCCCTATGGACAAGTTTTTATTCTGAACCACATAATTTACTTTGGCCACGGATAAAAGAAGAGAATATTTCAGGAAAATCTCAGTGGTTTCAGGAAACACAGATGCATCTCCATGACAGAACCCTTTGAGAAAAGGCAGGTTTTTTTTCTACATGAGAAATACCACCCTGGTTCCTGTGCTGTTTTTATACATTTGCCTGTGTGCACTTATCTCAGGTTTTTGACTTCTAAGGTCTCCCTCTGGGGAGATCAGGATGCAAATGAGCTCCTAGCCCTCAACTGATTTTGTAACAAGCTAAATTAGTGTAACTTAGAGGTATTTGATTAGAGTAGGTTAATCAGAAATAGCTGATGCCCTTAAAACGTCTCACCTCAAACTCAATCTGAATAACCTTTTCTCAGTGGATAAATGCTGAAAATAAAAAAATAACAATGTTCTTACTGCTTTTATATTTCTTCAATGTCAATTGTAGGTATTCTTGCAGCTGTCTGTGGCCTTCTGGTGTTGCTTTTACCAGAGACAAAGGGAATCTCATTACCAGAGACAGTGGAGGATGTGGAGCAGCTTCCAAGGTATGAGATGTATTTTCTTACTTATACTTGGATGAGGTTTCCTGAGAATGTTCTCCTCCAACTTTACCAACTGTCATAAAGTATTGACATTTTCCAGTGCCAAAGCAAATTCCCTAGTTAGGTTGATGCTATGAGCAGGTGCTATTTTCCTCAATAGAAACTTGAACTTTGCAGTATCACTAAGGAAGACTATTAAAAAATGTATGATGATAAAATCGGTGTTTTTCTCATAGAGACACAAAGCTGTCCTATGCATCTCTGGAAGCAGAAAGCAGTAGTGCTCAAGAGAGGTGCTGCAAAGCGTAGCCTGTGACTCTGTGCTTGAGAAAACCAGCCATTACCTTAGTAAAATCATCCTGTGAAGAACAGCCTCTTATCGTGGATGCAATCCCAGAATTTGTGAAGTCATTTAAAAGTTACATATGAGATGGTTTTATAGCTGACGAGTTGTAGGCACAGCTTTCCCACTTCTGGCACACAGCAAGCCAGACTCTTCACTGCCCTGCAGATATGCAGGGAATATTTACACCTTTAGCACTTGAGGATCTAATGCTATACATTAATATTTCAAGGAGAGGTTTTGGAAATTACATCAAAAACTTTAGCCTGATTCAATGCACAAACTAAAGAAAGGAAATTTTCCATTCAAAAAAATAACGTTTCAGTACTGCAGCTTGGACTACAACTTGAGCTATGTATTTTTCTGCTTCTCCACACTTATACTCCTCTCCCCTTCTGTTTCAACAGTCATTTTGGAAAATGTGGCAAGAAACGGAGACAGCGGGACACCAACTCTTATATCTGACTTTTGAAGGACAGCACTGAGCTAAGAACTTTGTTCCCATACTGGGAATTTGTTCTCCACCTGCCACCACTTCAAAATTTGCTGCAGAATATGGATTAAACTTCATGTTCTCATTCTAAGCACAAGGACATTTAATACAAGTAGTGTATTTTTCTATTAATATGGAATAAATACTTTTTTTCTGAGTACACTGTTTGCAAGAAAGGACTGTGGTTCTTCATAGAGAACAGAACAGCTTTAAAAATACGGAATGTCCAGCTCAGTGACCTTGTATTTATTTCTGTATCTATTTGAGACACGTGTTTATTGTTTTGTTAGGATTTACATTTGTGTGGGAAGGATTTAAATGGTAGTATTTGTATAAGATTTAGATGCCCTTTAGGAGGAGAGCATGAGTATTTTAACCTGTCCTCCTTTGCCCCTGAAGAATCTAGACCAATAGAAGTTCTGATGGCTAAAGAAGGAGGGTACTGATCAGTGTGATGCTTTCCCTGGTTGAGAGGGATGGAAATCAGCAGTGTGCATCAGGAGAACCTCTCTCCGGTCTGATTGTCATCCACAGGGACCCTTTTCAATAAAAGCCCTGCTTCCCTCCTTGTTCAAGGGCTTTCTGAAATGTGGAAGCAGTCCTCCTCACCTTTCCAGGGCTCTGTGTAGGTGTCATACCCTGCACAGGGCATTAGCTCTGCAGGACAGATTGTCCTACTGCCCCTTAGTGCCTTTCCCCAGGCACAGCTGGGGTTCATGTGACACCCCTCATATCTCCAAGGGAAGAACTTCTGCCGGCTCTCCTCTCACCCTCACCACTGCCAAGATGATCTGCAATTTCTGTTTTCTGTTCATTATCACTATTTGTCATCTTTCTGTCTTGGGGATAATTTTTTTGGGTTGTTGACAGAGATGTCAAGCTGTCTTGGGCAGGGATGAGCCAGGAGCTTTGGTTATGGAGGGAAGTAAGTGTTAATTGATCCTTTGAAGCTGACATGTAACAGAATAACTCTTTGGCTCTGCAAGCAGATTCCAGGGGCAGACTGCCTTTCCTTTCTCCTGTATGACCTTCATCAAGAATTGTGTCCTGGTCACTGACTGGTGAACAATACATTCCTTGCAGGGAAGGACTTGAAAAGATGTGACATTCAAAAGGTATCCTGTTACTAACAGAGAAATTAATAAAAGACAGTCAGTGAGATGTTGTAAAGGACCTCATATGCTCACAAAAAAACATGTTTGGTGCAAACAAATATGGGACTGAGTTTGGAAGGTTTATACCACAAATCAGTAGCGCCATAGTACAATCAGTGAAAATGAATGATCACTGCTCCAGTCTCACCATCCTAAGAGCACAACTCTCCCTGCCTTTTCCCAGCAACTGCCTTTATCACCACCCTTCTGGAGAAAACAGGACCTTTAATAATAATCCCAGCCTAATGTTTGCACACTTTAGGCAGTTAGTGATAAAGACCTGTCTTTCAAGGCTGTTTCTAACTTACTCTGAGGCATAGTAAAGGTCAAAGGTACACTTAGCAAAGTCATTACTGACTTAGAGATATGAAAGTAAAAGAACATCTCACAACATATACAGCAAATCTAGAAGATACCACACAAAACTTGAGCTACTGCTACAAGGAGTCTCCTAGACCAATACAATCTTCTGTGGATAGCTGAAGACAATAGCCCAAGGCTGGCTGGCAGAGACCAGCCCTGAACTGGAAGCTCTAGGCTTGCATTGGCCAGATGCTGTGTCTCAGTGCAGGGTGGAAAGTGCAGATCCCCAGCCACAAAACTCAGCCCAGCCAGCCCCTACTGAAGGCACCTTGGAGAATCAGGGTGAAGTGATCACATGTGCTGCTGGACGAGCTGAACCACCCTCCTCCATTTAATGTTTCTTTGTGATTTTTTTAAATTGGTGTCTTAAACACTTTAGCAGCTTGAGAAAGACTGCAGAGATCTTTCAAAGCTAGAGCTTTCCCAATAAATGTGAATAATATTTGACAGATTCTTCAATTTTTGGAAAACTAAAATGTATTGAGAAATGAGAGATGCAAAGACTTTTTTTCTTCTTTCAGATTATGCTTTGCTTTGCATAGCATTACGTGTTGCTCAAAAGACAATGTAAGTGATACATTTTGGTAGGTAAAATGGCTTAGGACAATGTCAGAAGTTTGAATATATTTATTTCTTCAAAATTTATTTTGTAAAGGACAGCAGAAAAAAGCCTGTTTTGATCTCTAATCTAGCAGTGCTTAACAACTTCAGGTGGAGTTTGTATTTGGCAATTGCTCCTGTGTTAAGTCTTATCCCTAACAGGGATTGTGTAAACTGAAAAATCCTTCCTGTCTCTGTAAGACTTTGTGTTGCCTCCTGAAGGTGTAGGGGATATGTAATGTGGTGTATGACCAGTGGTTTGGTAAAGGTGGGGTTACACTCTTGTGGGAGAGAGGGGACAGATGAGGTGGTGGTACCAGGTGAAGAGCTTCATCAAGGGAGAACCCCAAGATGCATGGAGGTGGATGCACGTGGGCATGCAGACCACAGGACAGCCTGTTTGTTTAAAAAAAAAAAAAGTTATTCTAAATTCATATGTGCCTCAAACCACTGAATACTTACAGAAAAGTCCTACAAGCTTCTCAGGAGGCACAGCAGTGTTCTAAGATGCATGTGTTGACACTAAAAAGGCTGTTGTGACCCAGCTCAGTGAGAGGCACGTCTTCAATGAGAGCCTGAACTCTGTCAGCTATAATTGTCCTGCACGTGTATCCTCCAGAGGCTCAGTGAGAGATGTGAGGTACACAAAGGGTCACAGTGCCATCACACAAACAACGTGACCTCAGAAACCCAGCTGTGTTTTTCCTCTTGGCAAAGAGGTTTCTTGGACCAGCAAACAGATGAAAGTGCTATTTTGGGTCAAATGTGCCACTGCCACCACATGTGCTGGGTTACTTTATCCAGTCTGTGCAAATGGTTACCACAAAAAGTGGCAATTTTTATTGCCACTGACAGTCTTGCAGAAGGAAGAGATCACAATTGGCACTGTTTGAAGGGTTATGAGGGGAGACTTTTGTGGCCACTCAGGCATATCCAGGCATTTCCAGCCAGCTTGGCAAGGAGACCAGGGCCAATGATTTCTCTGTCTACAAGCCAGGTATTAACCATGCCTTCAAGGGTTCACATCTGAAGAGCTTAACAAATCAAAGTCCAAGCTGCAACACAGAATTTCTGTTGTCAGGGAAGCATTGTACAAATCTCTTGGCTGGCTTAATCATCAAAATGGATATATATGGAAAATAATCAGGACAGTATTTGTGCTTAGTGAATCCCTCTGACCAGACAGGTGGGTGGTGTGTGCTTTATCAGAGCTGCTCCTGCTCAGGAAGGCAACACCCTGATATTATTCCATCTCCCAGAATCAGACTACAGATGTAGAAACTTCAGAAATCACCCTGCCACCCAACTATGCTTAATAGTTCTCATCTCCCTTTAAGGCAATGGGGGAGAAAACCAAACCAAACCAAACCAAAACTTCTAGGATGCAACACATCCCTTCTGCATGTGCAAGCATACAAAAAAATAAAGACAATTTTAAAGTTATGTGCAGCTTGGCTTGCCTGGGAGAACAGAAAATGAACAGGACAAATCCCACCTCAGGAATGAGCTGTGTTACTTGGAATAGACTCGGCACACCCTGGGGATGCTGGAGGGACCCCATGCAGAGCTGGGAGTCTCCAGACGCCTGTAGGGAGCTCCCTGGTTTCTGTGCCAGAGAGGCAGGATGTGAGAGGGAGTTCATAGTCAGCAATCATTTCACTTTGGCAAGCATGAGTCAACCTTTTCCTGGGAAGCATTTTGAAAGCAGTATGCACTGCCTACAACCACATCTCTCCATAATCTTCTTTTAGAGGAGAAAAATGTACATCTAAGAGTTATGTAGAAAGATAATGTTATACAAAGAAATAAATGGGTACTATGGACAATTTTGTAAAATGTAGATGCCTTGTCACTATTTGTGGTAACTATTACTTTCTTTACTAGGGACTAACTTCAGGGACTAACTGGTTTTTTATTCACTGTTTTATATCTTTGATGCAACATTTATACTTTTGCAGACATGTGTATTTCCATGATGATAAAAAATACGAAAACACAAGCCAAATGTGTTTGCTTCTTTTTTTTCCCCATCCCATGTATTTAATGCTATCAAATGTATCTAATAAAACTTCACAGGCATATGAGACGTACTGTGAGAGTCTTCGTTGGTTTGTAGCATCAAATTGGTAATAGGTTCAGACAACTCATAGAAAATAAAAAGTATTCTCATTTCTTCATATGTTAGAAGCACAACATCTTGAAAATGATGACCTTAAAAGAAAATGTCATTGTAGAGCTAATAAAAGCTTAAAATGCAGGTGTCCAGTTACAGTTAAGGTTGGGATTTTCAACATGTGTTTCAGAGTTGGGTAGTCTATTGTCAGACATAGCAAACAAACCATAAAACATATAGAAAGAGAGTAACAGACTCTTAGCAAAGAAACCATGGAACATATAGACAGCTGGGCTTCTTGGCAATGACTATTACTTTATATCAATTTAAAATGGATGATCATATTTATTTTGCTTTCTTATGAATTATTGTGGCTTTAATATTGCACTTGGAATCTGGTATTTCTGACGTGCATGCTGCTTTCCAGGAGAGGGCAGTCTATATCCAGGATCAGTAGCTTTCCATCACATTGTTAATCCAAGGAATATAGTTGGAAACTCGAACATAAACACCAGGTTTCATGGGTTGAGCACAGCCAAGGCCCCAGGAGGTGACTCCATGTTGGACAAATTTATCTTGGTCCAGACAGACTAGAGGTCCTCCACTGTCCCCCTAAACAGAGAAGGAACAGGATGATTCCTTCTTGGACAGACCCATGTGGCCTTCCCACAGGAGGCACAGAAATAGAAATACCTCCTGCATGTGAAGGACGCAGTAGTTATAAGGAAACACTGGAATTCTAGCAAGGCAAGAGTTCTCTATGCATGCTGTTGAACACTTGTTGTTAAGTCCTCTTCATGTCTCCCAGTCATTACATTTATTTTTGAAGTAAGGGGATTTATTGAGAAAGAATCTGATTGCCCTTGTTAACTTAAACTGTGCTTCTTCCCTCAGTCTCTTTTCTGAGGTGTTCATGGTTTCCTGTTGTTACTAGATGATCCAGTGGCACTGATACTTGGAAATTCATAGTTCCTTTGGCCCTTGTTTTGCCTGCATGGCAGGCTCCACTGCATCCTTCTTGACTGCTGAGATGCTGTTAACTGAGCTAGCTTGGGCATTGGAGGTTATCTGGTTGAGGCTAGCAAGGGGGTCTGGGAGAAGAAAATCAGACCTTTTGGCATTCTAAGCTGGCTTCCATACACCTGACTCGTGCAGCTGTGCGTTACCATGTGCTCTGGAGGCCAGGCTTATCTGAAAAATTGATCCACTTCCCAGCAGCAGACAAGAGAGCAAGGAAAGAGCAGAATACATGGGCATTTTTCAGCTCAGATACCACGTGGTGTAATAACAACCCAAAGATAGTTCTGGGCTTCTAAAGCCCCAAAAGCAGTGCCCTATTTGATTTGAATGTGCTTACAACCAACTCTGATGCTCACAGACTTACTTACCTGGCAGGTATCTGTGCCACCATGAATATTCCCAGCACAGAGCTCATGACTGTTAACTCTGCCATTCAAAAATTCAGGGCGGTTGCATATTTTATTCTCGATTACAGGAAAGCCAGTTTCCTTTAAGTAACCCTCACCAGGAGTACCTTTGCAAATAAAAATGAAACCAAAAATGAATGAATGACAAAGGTAATTATCATAGTCACAAAACAGAAATATCAGGATATGGGTAAAAAGTAAAATCAGCATAATGTGCACTGTGCATATGCTTCCCAGTCACAATATGAAGATATACCAAAATCAGTAAGCATTATCAGTATTATGGTACTTATCACCCTCTACCACCCACCGTTGACTTTCCTGTTCTCACAGTACATCCATGTGGATCCAGTACCCACAGACACTTGTGGGAGTCATTCCCAAGCCATTTTACTTCTCTGTATCTGAATTTTCTGTGGAAGAAATTAGGTAGGAAGCAACCAGTTGAAAATGGCAAGATGGGCAAGGAGGCAGCAAAGGTACCAATGCACTTCTCAACTAAGACAGAATGGGAGGTTTTGAAAATGAGGGTTGTATTTGTGTGAGACATGAACCAGCCTGGTTGGGGGGAAGAATCATTCAAGAGAATGAGCAAACTCACATTTATGTGATTAAGAAATAACCTAAATCTAGAAAAGCTTTCCATCCAATTGGACAAAAGCCCACTTTAGGGAAAAGCATGTGGACTGAGAGAGAAATGACTCCTTAGCTCAGCTTCTCAAAGCATCTATTTAGAGAGTTTCAGTTTATATGGCATTGAAAGGTTTAGGAGAATCAGTGTCAGAGAGAGACAGTGGAAAGTTTGGCAGCACCTGATGAATTTTGATGAAATAAGTTTTTCATCATTAGCTTGTGTAGGGCTCAAGAGAGGGCATACTTTGGATACAAGCATATAGCAGTCTGCAAACATGGAGCTTTTAAATGTGTTAATATTGTCTCACCTTTTGTATCCCCCCAGCCTGTCACATAGCACTCCTCTCTTCCTCCTAACACAGCGTTTTCTTTTGGTAAACAAACTGGGATTACATGATTATTAATGACTGCTGGTCTGAAATGAACAAAGAGGAACAATCACTAGCACAATCATAATGCTACCTTCAGATTTCTAAAAAGATTTGATATATATTTAGCCTTTTATGATTTAAATCCTTAGTTTCAGTTAAGGTTTCTTTTGTGACATGCAAAATTGCTTTTTAAGCTCTAAACCCACAGAAAGTGCTACATAAAAGAGAAAAGTCTGAAATGGAGAATGACATAAAAAGAACCAACATTAATCCAGGAGAATGCTTTGACTTAGGCTAATGCATAGCCAACAGAACCTAATTACAAAACTCCTACAAAGGGTATGATTTAATGGCATTTAACACCTAGGTGTTAGCTTGCTCTTTCTGCATCCAGTCTGATTTTAAATCACTTTCTGTCAGGACACTTAGCACACAGCAGAAACTAAGCCCATCTGACTTGACTTGCAGCTAAAGCTAATTTAGAAGACCACATTTTTAAACTGACCCTGCATCTGTTTTGGACATGCACTGCAGCCACAGCAATGTGCACCACATTCACAGATGGACAAATTCCTTTTGATTGCACAGTTCCACAGAGAGCATTTCTGCTGAATGAAAACAGATGCCATACTGGGCATTACATCAAACTCTTTGGCTGCTCACTGCTGGAAGAGGAAATCTCCCCAACACACCATGAAAACAGCATAGAGTGGCATCATGCTAATGTTACAGGTTTCAATCATCATCACCTTAGCAAGGTACAAGCATGTAGAAACACAGACTGAAAGCTCCTCTAGGCATTACCTCCTCCTATTCTGCTGCCACTGCCTCACCTTCCAGCACCTGACACCCAGTGCATTTCCAGCCTGGCTAACTGTCCCTAGCCCTCGTCCCCTCTGAAAGGCAGCCTTTCCCTTTCTGAAACCCTGGAGCTTCTGCAGAAAGGGAAGAAAGAAATCACTGATTGAACACAGTGTGTGCAGAAACACTCATTTCTACAACAACAGCAACCCCTTTTTTAGTCATCTTGTCCCATCAGAACAAAGGAGTGCTTCAGGTAAAAAGGTACCTGCTCAGTTTGAGCAGAGCAATATCTGCTCCACGTGGCCCCTTGAACAACCTCTCCACACCACGGATTTGCACTGATGGCTCCGTTGCTGATTCTCTGTGTAATCCAAGGTATACTTTGTATGCAGCTGCCCGTGAGTTCCTATTGGAAATGATGGGACATGGTGAGCTGATGAATACACAACCAGAACAGAGACAACTTACAATGATATTGAACACCTTGCTCTATCAAAGCCAGATAGCCAGCTTTGGAGTAAATTTAATCCCTTATAATGGCACATGAAATCAAACTGGCAGAAGTTGTCACTCTCACTCTATTTTACAGTCAAAATTCAGCTTTAATGAATGACAAATAGACTTGGCTCAATTCTCAACTGCTTGCAAGCTGTTTGCAATCATCTTGGGCTGGTTATTGGGTCTCTTGCTTCTCCTGTTATTTTCTATCTTGTGTAAGAAGTTGCTGGTGCAGACTATAAAAGATACTTACTTTTCTAAGCAGTGGGCAGCAGTAAGAACCCATTCAGGATCTATCAGAGTTCCCCCACAGAAATGCAGGCCATAACTGTAATAGAGCAAAATGTCATGAAAAGGGCAATTGTTTAAGATGGGGAAGTTAATCCTACTGTTATTTATCAGGTAATATTTCTAACATGTGTGCCTTTACGAACTAAAGGCATTATTCCACAATTTCATTAAGAAATATTTTGCTTTCCTTGAATAATGTTTCTTACAATGACAGTAGGGTTCTGTGGACATTTTTAGGAGGTCTTGTATGAAAACACCTAGATCTTCATTCTTAGCCAGCATTTCTATTACTGGAAAACCCTGTGTGCAATGAAGTTCGCCATTTTAGAAGTTTTTACTTTTTCTCTAATCACAGTCATAAAGCCCTGCAACTGGCCTTGACTCCCAGTTTTATTAATAATTTTGCCAGTAGGATCAAATACTTACATGGAAGGATTAATTAAGAAGTGTAGTAGCCATACTGTTGATTTTATTCACTAGAAACTGTTTCTATTGTAGAATATAGCAACAGATTTAAAGTCATTCTGCCTTCTACTAAAAATGTTTTTGAAATTTACAATTAACAATTGATCATCTCGGTTTTTTGTCACAAAATAGAGCATTCTTGGTTGTCTAAATGACCTTCTTTAAGAATAGCACACACAGTGCTTATCCTTGAGTTATTTTTAAATTAAGTTAGAATGCTTAAACCACTTACTGTAACACTGTATGAGAGGCAAGGTTTCTTTGCAGTAGAGTCTAATGCAATGGGGGATAACCAACCTGGTACGGAGACTGATCTGCCAGGGCCAGGAGTGTGGATGTGAAACACACCCTGCCACAATCCTTTGAGCACACAGCTTTGGTCTGAACTTGGATTTTCCACATTCATACTGAGGAGGAGCTTCAGAATAAGAAAAAAACATCACTATAAGGAAGTTCAGCGATTTGGTATACATTCACTGTGAACTCAGTAAACTAGAAAGTGAACCTGTTACATTTGTCAGCCTCTGATTCTCTTCAAGTAATTCTATACCATACATCACATATATTTTGTCAGGTTACCTTCATCTAGAACACCTTAAATGTCTAGTACATTTTTTTTCATGTACAGTTCTCAGTGACTAACAAATTACACACGAGTAGCTCTACAGTCAGAAAAAAAAAACCAACCAACCAAACAAACGAAAAACAACCCAAACCAAAAGCAGAAGGGGAAGGAGAAGAAAAGGGAGAGAAATAAGAAATAAATTCTCCTAACATTCTTAAATGGACTGTTATGGATATCAGCAGTGCGGAAGCTGCACTGGCAGATGTTTTAAACTAATCTTGGTGGTACAGCACGTGAAATTCTAATGCTGTCTCTGAGGAACAAAATTTTGTCAGTTCTTATGTTAGGATCATTTGGCACTTTGGGTGCCCCTGAGTTAATAAAAATATAGTTCTTATTTGGCCTTGGTGAACTTAATCAACACAGAATTTAGAATTTTGTCAGCAAAAAGAGCTAACTAATGACATTAAAGGCAAAAGCCATGTTTCCTCTGTTCTTTAGATTACCATCTCAACAAAAAAAAAGTATTAATTTAAAGAAGAAATGGATCATCACAACAGAATACAGTCATGTGAAAATGTGATTTTTTTCCGTTAGAGTCGCAGCCCAACATGTTCACTGCAGTACTACTTTCAGAGCTCCAGTGTGTATACAACAACTTTCTTTTTCTTGTTTGCTTCACTTTTGGGTTTTGATTTGAGCACATTTTCTTCTGTTCACCACTGATGGGACGAAGCAGCAAGAAATTCACCATTCTTTTGAGAGCTACCTCTCTTCCTAGCATAGTTTTTGTTGTGAATAGATATGAAAGGACTGGAAACCAAAATGTTATAAAACTTTATCATTGCACGCTTTGTTGTACCACCTCATTCAGAGGTTGATTACTGCTAACAAAGACAAAAGGGCATTTGGTTACATATTTAGGGTCAAATTCATTTTGCAGACATCAGATATGGCACAATTACAGAGGAGGGACAATCTGGTTGTCATCCAGAACAGAACCAGAGCCACATGAGCAGGCAGTGCAAAAATTTTTCTGGTATAAGAGCATGCCTTGCTCAGCAAGGCCACACACAGAGTTATGCCAGGAGATTAGGCTGGGGCAGGGAAAATTTCTGCTGGAACTGCCCATTTTGAAACACATGGCAAAACCCCTTGAGCTTCAGTGGCCTCCATATCTTGTGGTCTGTTTGGAGTTTTCAAGGAAAACCAATCTTAAGTCTTCAGACAGAGACCTTGAACATCACTTCCCAAGAGCCTTAATTTTTAATCTAAATCTATAGCACTTAGATCAGTCCTACAGACTAATCACTGAGTATTCTCCAGCTGTTAAAAAAAGGTACAGGAAAGGGAGACACTAGTCTTTAAGGGAAATGGAGACGCTAGTCTTTAAAGGAATAATTACGGCACTTGGGAATGTCACAGTACTCCCAGGCTTTTCTCGGGTCTGTTGTGTAGCACCAAGGTCCATTCACATCTCCATCAGGATTCCTGCAATACTGTAACAAAGAATAAAGGCACCAGCTATTAACCAGGGAATAAAAAGGCCAATCGATTAAAGTTTCAAAACAAAATTAAATTAAATTTGGGAAATATTTTTTTATTTCCATTCTTATAAGTGATTTCCAACTCCTTTTGTCAAAATTTATATTTCCATTTGCTCTGTGAGTTTGGAAAAGGATAATAAAAATCAGACTTCTGCAATTGTCTTCAGATAGTAAGCTTCACTAGGGCAACCTTGGATCTCTGAGGTCTCAAAAATTAGGAGAGCTTGACTTTGGATGAAGCTTTCTAAAGCACAGAAAGTATCTACTGCTTTCCCTGCAGTTAATAGGAGCAGTAGGATCAGTCCTGAGGTCTTTTCACACCCACTCTGGCTGCATGACTCAGGGACAAGTGAGTGTTGTGTAAGCTGCTCTTGCTCAACCTGGTGATGCCTGTGGTGATGCAGGGCTGCAGTGCTCACCCTCATGCAGGTGCTGGTTAGCTGAAACACTCTCTAGGTTTTTCCTGGGCATACTGACTGGTCTCTGCTCAGCACAGACACCACACACAACTGCATGCTACTAGATCTCTTTTCTAGTTCCCTTCTCTATCCTGAAATGTCTTAGAAAAAAGGAGAAAATATTTGCTACCAAGAGCCCCTGACAAATGCAAGAACCAAGAATTTATGACAGGCAGCTTTTCAGAGGGAGTTTCCCCAGTCTGAGCTGGAATTCACTACAGGGTAGGTGATGCCATCAAAGAATTGACTAAAGCAAGTTCTAAAGTCATCTACCTGGTAAAAAATTACTCCAAGCTGTCAACATCAAACAAGCTCTTTATATCACATACAAAGCTTGTCACAAATTAGTCAAATATTGTAAATGGGATGTTACAAGTCTAAAGAACTGGTGATGAGTACATTTGTTAGGACTAGGGAGACTAGGGTTAGAAAGGGAGATTGCCTTCCAGGATGGTCAGGTACACATATAGCCCTGAATAATGGGCTGTGGCAGAAGCTGGAGGGCTGAAGGGGAATTACTAGGGGTGGGGGGGCTACAATCCATCAGCAGTATATCTCAAGGAACTTGCACTGAACATCAGATTCATCACCATCTCACCTGTCCCTGGTACTACTGAAAATTATGACCCCAGGTGTTCTTTCTGTCAGAGAGACAGAGGCACTGTCCACAGACCAACTCTGGTTAGTCCTTAGTAGTGAGGAGAAGCAAGTACCCATCTGAAGCCCCTTGGCTGTGCTGCAGAAGCATTCAGTAGAGCTTCTGGGCATCTCTGTGCCCCACAATGACCACACTGGTCATTTCAGCAAGAATTATCATGATCAGGTTTTTGGATTGAACTGAGGCAAAGAAGTTAACAAAGACCTGCCACCAAATGCCTGCTGAGGAACCCTGAAAAAAACAGGCAAAGCTCAATGACAACAAGTGTTAAATGAACAGTTTTTTACATTTTTTTCCAGGCCTGCTCTTGGATGAGTTGTGGGAGTGAAATAGTCATGGCTATGAGGTTTCTGAGAATTCCACTCTTGACAAGTCCTGCCCCTTGCAGTTTTTGCCACTGTGCCCCGGTAGTCTACACCATTTCCAACAATGCAGTCTGTGAAAAATGAAAGAAAGGAAATAGTTTTTAGCTGTGAGCTCTTGCACCACGTCCATACTTGATGGTGGTGAAGCAGAGACAAACTTGAGGAAATACTAGTACAATTTACACGTCCTACATATTATGTAGGTGAGGAAAAAAAGGCTACATAATGTCAAGGATGACTAACAAAGATATTTTAATTTCCTTACATCTTAAAAGTTTTCTTCATGATCACAAAAGTTATAAATCAAAGAAGCTCACATTCAATCAATCCTTCATGACTCCAGAAATCAGGACTACAAAGACCGTGCATTCATAAAGTATTTTCCTTGCAGACACTGGTATCTGTCCAGTGCAACATTTTACAGTATGTAATAAGTAGTAACACGTATTCAGCCAAAATTATTAACTTCTAACCAGTGAAATGTGTCATAGCAAAAAAAAAAATTAAAAAAGAAAGCTGCAGTACTCTAGTCATCTACTGCACAATAGAATTGCATCTGAACTGAATCCAAAAAAAGCCAGCTGCCCTCTGATGGTAAATGGAACCCTAGAAATGTGAAAGCATAGCACAGGAAAAGACTTTTAGGAGCAGGTGCCAGCAAAATGCCATCACTGTTCCATTTTCTATCATTTCTAGTTGCTCTCCCACAGTAGTGTGGACACTAGTAGCCATCTGCTTCCTTGTGTTTCCAATATTGCCAGACGTAGCAGGTAAAAGATGTGATATTAGTCTAAAATCCAATGCATTCCCTGCTATCCCATCCCTGCTACAAAATTCTACAAAAATGCTCAGAAAATGAAGAGAGTGGATACAATACTACAATAAATTCTGTATTTAATTAGAGTTTCCTGTATTTCATCCTCATTAAATTCTTGAAGATGTTTCCATAAAAACCAGCTTCCTGGTTGTTTCTGGCATTTCTGGGGAAGCTGAAAGTATTCTCACCAGGGTTTGTTTCCAGTGCTGTCTGAGGAGGCTTAGGTACAGTCTGTAGCCCTTGGTCATCACACTTCTTCAGGTCACAATACTCCCACCTCACACTGGGGTCAGTGGTGTAGCACCATGGACGGCTGTCAGCATCTGGGTTTCTGCAGTAATTTTGGGTCAGGCCCCTACAAATGCAAATACATTATATTCTTATCTGTGCCACTGCCCTGGGGAGAACTCAAAAGAACATTTTAGAAAGCAGATACTAATTTATATAATTTATCATGTACATTCTGTCATGGCCAGCTGACATTGTTTTTGCAGCAGAAAGAGATCAGGACACATATATGGAATATTTAAATATGCCAAATATTTATTCACTGATTAACACTTATAGTAGAATATACTTTAAAAATCCAGAAAACTAAATGCATACATGTATAGCAAAGATATAATTTATTTTATTTTTCTCAAATAGGGTAATAGCTTTTAAAAAGGAATAGTTTTTTGCATTTCGGAAAAAATGAGTAAATATTAGGAATAAGAAAACCATCCATCCCTTCTGCGAAGTTTTAATTACTTGCAGACTAGGAAGCAAAGACTTAAACTCATGACTAAATTAATGCATAGAAACAGTTCATTTCAGCATAAGGGAAAATTTATGATAACTATTAATTGCCTTAAAAGCAATGCAGAAACACACAGTTAATTAGTCTAAAGTATAATAGCAACAACTGTGGTTTCTTTCAAGATGAGGTTACCAAAAAATATTTCCATGATAAATAAAGAAGAAAAGGAAGGGATTATTTTTATCTAGTACACTCCCTTCCCAGCTTTATAATCATTGTTGTGCAATGATGATGCAAATCAAAACAAGCTCATGAATGGCCATTGTCCAATGAAACCTGGAAATGGGAAATCCACATACGCATTTGGGTAGTTGTCTGCTGTTCTGTTGTGCCGGTGAGGTGACATTGAGCTCCAGGCTTGACATTTCTTTCCCGAGAGAGTGAAAGAAGCTGTACCACGGTAAGTCACCCCATTGCCCTGATAGCACTCCTCAGTAACTTGAGCCTGCTCAGGCACATCAACAGCTGCAGTGAATAACAGAAACCAATCTCTTGCATCTTAATCCTTTGACATTTATGCTTGAACATAGAAATACAACAGAAAACAACAAGCCAGAGTGTTTCACTGACCACCACAGCATGCTCTCTGTAATAGAATCCTTCTCAGACAGTAGATCAAAAGGAATATGTCAAAAAATGCTTGCAAAAATTTCATGATATGCTAGATTAAAAGCACTTGTACATAATTTTACTGTCACACTTGGGGATTTATTTCAGATAACAAGCCAAATAGTTAACATATGGATCAAATTTTTTTCAGGATGGGGGCTATCTGGTCTTTGCCATAGACATACATGTGGAACAAGACTACCTTGTGTAAGGAGAGTTTTCATCTCATTGTTTTCTGTGGAGTCTTGGTTCAGTGCTCCTAAATTATCTTAGCTTTTGCTACAGGTTCAGTTTTTAAGGAACTGGCATTTAAAGCTAACTAGCTTCTCCAAGGAGCATTTAAAAATAAATCAGTCAAGGTAACCACCACTGGGGCAAAATGACAAGACTTCTGTTACTGCAGTATTTCCTGATCTGAGTCAGTAGCTGACTTAAAACCTTCTGCACTTAGCCACTAGACTGAACACACCAGCCTGGGCTCCACATCAGACCCAGGAGTTCAACTAGACACGGCAATGCCAACAGTGACAGCAACAATGCAACTGAGTAGAGTCACACAAGATTTTTCAAAAAATACCATGATGACACTTCACTTCCACTTGTCTCCTGCTCTTACCAGGGGCCTCTGGCTTGGTATCACAGGAGGGGATGTTGCAATATTCCCACCGGGCAGTTGTGTTGGTGGTGTAACACCATGGCCTCTTTTCACCATCGGGATTTCTGCAGTAGTTTTCATCTAGGCTCCTAAAACAGAAAACTTGACTGATAAAAATCTCTCATAGAAATCTATTAAAGGTTATGAACAAAAGGATTGCTGCCTAGTTTACTATTGTATTTACTGATAGGTAACTGCTGCTCTCATTTACTGATGCCATCTGTTACATGAATAATTGCAATTCACTGGTGTTTTGGATGTGCTAAACCAGACACCTGCTTGACTGATGGATGAATTAAGAGTGTGCAGTACTTTGAGGTCAAGAGCAGCACAGCAGAAAGAATCTAGGGTGAAATAATCTAGCCCCAAGCAAATATCTTAACTGTACTGTTCTTACTCCACATGGTTTCATCTGAGCAGCCATACAGTAAAAGGATGAAATGAGGAGGGAAAAAGTCAGTCAAGCAGAGCTTGAAAGTTAGAAGAGGAGACACCAGTATTCAAGAACAAAGAAGTCAATAAAAAGAAATGTATGAAGAAATTGAAAATATGAGATCCAGCAGGTGTAACTGACAAAATTTGCAATATAGATGAAGAAAACTGAAGAAATTTTGAGACTTGGTATTTCTCATGGACACTGAATAACAGAGGAGTCTCACTTACTGGCAGGGATAGTTTTCAGGAGTGCGAGCGTGCCTGTGGGGAGATTGAGAACTCCAGTGCTGACAGGTATTTCCTGATTCAGTAACAGATATTGTGCCTCGATAGTCTTCTCCTCTCCCTGAGAGACACTGACGGCCTGGTGCAGGAGGTGGTGGGCGTGTTGCTGTTACAGAAAAGGGAGCTGAAATTAATCAGTGCCTTCTAGATACAGTAAAAAACTAAACCAACAAATCACTCTGAACTTTATAATTATGTGGGCTTTTTAGATTTCTTTGCAGGTAAGTTCTAAGTACCAAAATATTTCAAAAGTCTGAAAGGCAGAGAAAAAAAATCGAAAGATATCTTTCTTAACTCTTCTTTCTCCCATTTTGAGTTCTTCACAAGCAGTCAGGCTGCCAGAAGGGCATTTGCATCTACCCCTTTACAGCAGCCAGGATACAATACAGGATAGAAAAGTCAGGATATGAAAATGCTAGCAGCCTCATCAGAACAGAGCTGGTGGTAATGCTGTGAAGAAAACTGGGGTGAAAGTGTCAGCCCATCCGTGATACAGACAGGTGCACGTGTAAAACAGACATACTCTGTCTGTGAGAGACAGCAAGGATAAGATGTTGTGAGAAGTTCCAAGGAAAAGTATAAATGCAAGGACAGGCGGACAAGAACTGAAAAAGTGGAGAATTGATTTGGAAGAGCAAAACAAAAGCCGAAGTATTTTCAGGAAGAATGAAACTTCTTGGCATCAAAAAAGGAACATCAGAAGAAACACCGGAAATGCCTAGTCATAAAAAAGCACATCAAGGAAGGGAGATGTGCTCCAGAGAAAACCAACAGAAATGTCTAGCCTGAATAAAGCTACCAGAGGTTCATTTTAAAGTGATTAATTTTTTTCTTTGAGAAAATTAATCTGTCTTTTATATTTTTCTTTATCTTTGGGACCTCTTCTGTTCTAGATCCTCTCATCACTCTGACTGGAAGAAGTCTAGAAGTCAGACTCACTGCAACGAGGAATGTCACAATATTCCCAGCGTTTAGTTGGACTGGTAGTGAAACACCAGGGCCGAGGCTCTCCATCAGGATTACGACAATAATTATTCTTCAGATCCTTCTCTGGAAAACTGAACCAAAAAAATAAGATTTCTAGGTTTTATGTTTTAAGATATGCTACCTAATAGCTGTAACAATTATCCTGTCTGGTGCAGGGTGGTCTTCAGCCTCCCATTGATGATAAAGAGACCATCACAGACCCTGACTCACTTTTCTGGGAGGTATCCATGAGAGTGAGGTTGCTGGGAGTCCCAGCGCTGGCACTCAAGCCCAGATGCTGTTGTTGCAACTACTCCATGGTAGTTTTCTCCACTGCAGTGCATGCACTCTACTGTAGGAACAAGGCAGAATAAGGACAAGAGAGACAGAAAGCCCTTGATGAACTGGTTCAGAAACGTTCCCCCTCATCTCACATGAAGCACAAGAGCATGATCAGAGCACAAGGCTGAAGTACAGTCATTTTTTTGGCAAAGTAAAAGCTTATTTTCCTTGGAAAGATGACTTTAACTAGTTGATTATATTTGTAATATTCCATTAAAAATAAAACCTAACCAGCATTAAAGACTACAGGCTTTAAAAGAGCTGAATTGAATCTATTAAGATATAATTTTAAATCTGTGCTTTGCTACTGCCACATTTTATTGAGTTTTGCACTAGCAGCTGTCATTTGGACCAATTCTAATTTTATGATATATGAATACACCCATATGCCTTTTTTATCTAGGGGGGAAAAAAGGACTTTGTATAGCTGTTTTCAGGGTCTTTTGATATCTTCCCTGTTGATGTTGAAAATGCTTTGGAAAGTTTCATGTTGAACTAAATTCAAGCTTGAAAGAAATGCTCAGTTGAAAATAAAAGTATTCTGAATAACTTCACATTCTTGAATACATATTGTAAAAAATGGAAAGAAGTCAGTATATGTATCTTGACCTTCACACTCAGGGATGTTACAGTAGTCAAATCTGGTATCGGGATCTGTTGTGTAACACCAGGGTCCCTTTTCATCCCCATCAGGATTTCTGCAGTAGTTTTCCTCCAGTCCTGCTTTGGGATATTTTTCAGGTGTGTAACTGGAACAGAATTAAATAGGATTACAGAATAAGGAAAGTGTCTCAATTATTCAGCTGAGACATTATTTTTATCCTAAAAATAAAATCTTTATCTGAGGACAATTTTGAGATGTTGTGTTTAGAGGGGCCCCTAATTGTTACTGTGTGCCATTGCTGAAGCATTAGAAGTGTTACAATGATAGACTTCAGGAAATACAGTGCCTCTCTGGCCAGTTATGCCTTAATACTTGCATTTTCTCTAGCTATTTGTTTCCAGCAGTAAATGTTCAGTCAGGGTATCATGTGGCATGTAGTGAACTGTTTCCTCTGGGATATGTTCCCTGGGAGATGCAATGATAACATATTTCTGAAATGTGAGAGTCCTCTGTAACCTGAATGCTGCACCTTCTGAATAGAAAGTTACTAAATAAATCCAGTTCGGTATTTTTTATTAAACACAAGAAATACTGCCTTGTTAATTGTGGATTCATTTATAAAATGAAGCACCTCCATCTCATCTGCCACATGTTGTACCTTTTGGCCACGAGAAGTTCTTGCTCTGGTGAGATTACAGAAAAATTCTGATTTCAGCAGAACCAGATGTTTCCCTGTCTAGTGTTTTGCTCATGTAAAGGCCATAAAATGTAAATGTGACTGCCAAGGCTGACAGTGTCTCTACTGATCATGTAGCATCACTTAGAGGTCCCTGAGTAACAACTCAGATTAGAGAATGATCTTATTCTAGATAAGTATAGAAAAATATTTTATAAGGACATTTCTAACACCAGAAATGGCTTACAAGACAAATTAGCATATATGTATGGCTTGACAAAATTTCAGAAAAAACATAGAAACAGATATGAAAAGATCTTACTTTGGTTTATGTGGGACATCATCAGCCCACTTCTGGCACCGCACACCGTTCTGTGTTTTGGCTTCTGTTCCTCTGTAATCCACTCCTTTTCCCTCCTTGCATTCTAGAAGATAAACTGAAATGATATGTGCTTAATCAGTATCATGACATATCCATTTGATTCTAACATATACAAAATCCATTTTCATGCTAACACACTTAAATATGTTTGATCATATTTTGACTTTCTTAAGTTCCCCAAACTAGACATTTTACATTGTAAAAACCTGCCAGTTAGCTGATGTCTAAGTTGACTTAATTTGGACTGAAAAATGTAAGTGAAAGCAAAAAAAGTTCTACACCAGAATTCCAGAGAAGTAAGTGTAACACAATCCAGTTATTTTGGGAACATGCCATAGTAGATTTAAATAATAAAACATCCTTTAAACATTTAAATAGATACTATAACAAAATAGAAACACATTAGCCTTTTTTTACCTCCCATGAGATTATTATAGTTATGCACAGTAATTAAAATAAAAACTTTAAAGACAGTCACCTGAATTCAGCTGAAGACAAGACAGCTGCAGTTTAGGGACAATAACTGTCAGGTAACATGTCCTCTGGCTCAGAAAACTAAGTAGGAAACTCATTTACCATTTCTCTAGGGAAGCAATCTCTCTTTTAGGTTGGGATCTGGTTTGTCTCAGTGTCTTTAAGTAGTGTCCAAACCGAATACTAGTAGAGACCCAGTTTTGCAACAGTTTTTCTCAGCATCAGAGCTGACATACAAGAAGAAGATAAACAGAACTCTAGAGAAATAATGCCATTTTACACAGATCTGTCTTGCTCAAAGTGACAAGAACTAATATTTGAATCCAAAATATAGTTCAGATTTTTTAAGGGCTCATAGTTTAGACCTGAATTTATAGATGCATCTTTAGGCATGCTTTTATTTCAATGTATATTTAGAGGCAAGTTTACTCTAGAAATTTTAGCTGGAAGCCATTCAGATCCTTCAAACAATTTTGCAATAAAATAACATTAAACCCCTCAATTACTGAACATTGAATCATTCAAGTGCTGACTCTTCTTGTTTGTGTAAACTTTTGACCGTTTATATAACCTTTAGGGCCTTTCCTTTCTGATGACAAATGACTGACTTTGATCCCCAAACTCAACCCGTGTCCCTTGAGTTAACTGTTTCCAAACAGATATGTAGGTAACAATTCCCAAATGCACCTTTAATTCTTGTTACTTTTACTATAAATCATAGAAGATTAACTTTCTCTTCTATAGCACATACTATAGAAAAAAAAACTTCTGAAACTGTCAGTTTTATAGTAATTGTCAGCCTTTGTGTTGAACGAAATTACAAATAGCAACCAGATCTCACCAAGTAATTGCTTTGACTGAAAAAATTACTGTAAATAAAAAGATGAGCAACACAGACACCATCTGACACATACACAGTAGGTTGTGTTTTTGACGTTCATGATACCAAGGTCCATCTTTTGGTTTCTGCAGGTAGAGGTGCAATTTTTGGAAATTTTGGTTTTGTCAAACAACAGCTTTTCACACCTTTAGTGGCCTCAAAACATGTAGTAACAAATCTCCACTGAGTATTGCAGGACCATGTTATAACCTCAGTAAATCCAAGGGACGTCTCAAAAATAAACCAAAATTGCAGTCTACCTCCTGATCACAGTAAGCAAAACCAATATGATTATTTACATACAATTTACTCATTCAGTCTTTCAGCTTTGTTACTTGTTAATTGATCCACTTAGTTTTCCTTCTAAATAGGAACTGCAGAAGATTTCTTAGTGCTACTTATTTGTGATTTATGGAAATTCCCACCTGCTTCTGTGTATAATGAAAGAGCTAATGTTGTAAACATTGAATTACCTGCAGAAAAAATGCAGCTGGCCAAAGGCTTCAAAAATTATTAGGTTGCAAAGTTGTCTTTGGTTCATAGCCCCAGAAACAGCACGTTCAGGTTCCTAAGGTGGGTGAGACTTCTCAGGGCTGTGTCCAGCCAATATCTACAAGGGTGAAGGCTCCACAGCCTCTCTGGGCAATGTGTCCCAGTACCTACCTTTCTGTAAAAAATTACTTCCTTATATCCACAGTTTCTGAACAAAATCTCATTTGGATATTTGGCTGCAATCTACCTAAAGCTGTTGAACTATTATCTAAAATCTCCTTGCAGTTGCTATACACACAGCATTGTCATCCCACAGGGAGGGATAAGGGCAGGTCAACAGAGAAGCAAAGATGCAGTTCTCTGGAGCTCATGGGTATTTACTCATGGGTCAAGTTATTGTTGCCTTTTGCTTAGAAACTGGCGCATCAAAACCACTTCATGATTTTCAGCAGCTGAGAACCTGGTTCGTTTTAGATTTGATGCACCTTTCTTTGTTGAAGGAGACCAAAGCCTTGAGATAATATAGTTTCCAATTTCTGAATATTTTCAAATGTGTTAATATTTTTTTTCAAAGTTACAAATCAGCAAATAGTCAAACACAATATTCATGAAGTCATTTAACACATAATAGAAGTATTTATATTCAGAGTTTACATTATCTTATATCTGAATGATCCCTAAGGAGATTTTTATCCCTTAAGTATTACTAAAGTCAGGGAACAGCACTATGAAATTTATGTTACATTAAAAATAAACCACGTTCCTTCTTCCGTGTATGTAGCAAGAGCTCCATGCTCAATAATGTAATTCAGAAATAGTTTTAAAACTCAATTGCTTCCTTGCATCTGGCATAAGGTAATAATCCTTGAAACAGGATAAAAATCAGATAGCTGCCATTTCTCAGACACACTTCCTATTTTCAGAAAGAATTAGAGACCATTTCTGTCAAATAATCCTAATCTATGACAAAAATATTAATAAATAAAATATGTACAAAAAGGGAACACAAAAATTAATCATGTCAATTAATTACACCATAACAATAAGAATAGGCTAAAAATGTCACCAAATTAATTAACTGAAGAGTACAAACATACAACAATATACAAATATTATAAAAATAGATAGTTTTTTTCTGAACTGCAGTCCAATAATATAAAAAAGATACAGACATACTTCTTTTTTCATAAAGAACTGCATTTGCTCTTCTGAATACCATTGCTGTTTTGGTGTTCTCAGTCAATGTTAAACACTGTTGGTCTTTACTGGTAAATAAGAAGGCCCTGTTGAAATTAAGAGGAGAGAGCAATGTAAGAAACAACACTGAATATATGCTTATTTTCCTGAAAACATTTTGAGTATTCAGTTTGTTTTTTAAAGTTTTATCAAACACTACAGTTCAGTGATATTTAAGACTGAATAATACTTTAAAATCACTGAGTATTGCAGCTAACATTTTCAGTGGTGATTTTCACTCCTAAGTGTTCATATCAAACTTAGGTTGAAAGGGAGCTACAAGAACAAATTATAACAAGGGATAAAAGGTTTATAACTTGCCAGAGGTTCAATAGACCATGTTGAAGGGGACATATATACAAGGCACCTTGACCTTATTTCAAAACTATTAGTGATCATTTGAGGAGTGACACATTCCCCAGTATGCAGCAGTTACTAGGAGCAGGTAAAACACAGGACCAGGACCTCAAATGATCTTGTGGTAACTCTTCTGAGAGTAAGAACTTTATAAGTCATAGCCTTTTGTCTTTTCAAGCAAGTGCCTAGGCTGTAAACTGCAAAACTGGGACAGATGGTTTAGCCTTTACAATAGCATGAAAGGAAATCTTCTGACAGTCATAGTAATTCCTACTATGGAACCAAAAAAAGACCAAGAGCAGCATGGCATTCAGTGGGTAGATCCATACCAGGGAAGCTGTTACCTCCAAATAAGCCAATTAAGCTGTTATAAGTAGGGAAGTAACTAAGGAGCATGGCCCAATCCATCTCTAATGTGGGGTAAAAAGTCTGAAGTATTGATCTGAACAGATTGGTCTGAAGCATCAATGTGAGGATCCTGCAGTGCTGGCCTGGGCTTAAGCTCTAACTAACATTTATCTTCTCTCAAATCCTTCCTTCTATATAGCACCTGTTCTTGCTGGATTGTAATAGATCTCATGTAATTAATTAAGGAGGCATTAACCTGATGTCACTCCAGTGGCAAGTGATGGCAGGCTAAGATCCTGAGGCAGAAGCTAAGGCATGATACTGTGTCTGAATATGCCTCCAAAGGGAACATTAATGCCCTGCAAACTGTAAATATATAATCTGAATATACAGACTTGCCCTCTCTGCCTTCCTCCCTACTCTCCTGAAGCATGTGCTACTGCAGCTCTGCCCTGTTTGTGGTTTTCAGAGTGAAGCTGGATCAAAGGGAATTGGTGGTATTTCATACAATCAGCAGCCCCTGTTATCCTTCAGGGCTACACCTTTTTAAAATAAGTCTCATTTCCTCTTTAGAATTAAAACACATTTAAGAAGTCAGCACCAGCGTATCCCTGCCTCGAACAAAAGCATTAAGTAAAACCAAGTGTTGGAAACAGCACTGCAATCACTCTGCTTCAAAAAGGTGTGCTGCAGAAGTGTAGATTGGAAGAGAAAACCCCTCTGCCCTATATGTATGGACTGCCTCCCACTGCAGTAATGGACATATCACTGTCCCAGTTTCCTGCTATTCTGCTGGAGCTCAATGGGCTGCAAAGCTTTGGCACAGGAAATCCAGAAGCCTCAGGCTCAGAGCGATAGGCTCCAGTGGGGCAGAAGCTGATACAGGCTCATCAACAAGAATGATACGGGCTCATCAACACCTTTCATGCTTTCTAGCCCCTTGAGCCTGGTTAATGCAAGTGCAGCAAGAGGTCTAGGCTGAAAGAAGGGTTTAGAATCATTAAGATTTAGGTGGCCATCTCTTTCTCAAAGTAAATAGAAGTTACCTATGTCCAAATTCTAGTAAAATTCTGAACAATGGATTTATCTGCAAGATAGCCAATGCAATGAAAATAAGCAATGCCATTATCGATGTCCTAAATTTCCAAGAAATTAATTATGACTCCCTGTTGCAGGAGTGCAAGAGTCTTGATAAAACCATGTCAAGTTGGCTTGCAGCATGTCAAGCTGTGCATCAAGATATCGTAATGTTCTTCAATAAAAATTCAACATAACTTTCTTAATTTCTCTATATCTCCTGTCTTGATCTGCATTCTGTGTCTATGCATTTCTTGTTTTTCCAGCAAACCTCAAACCCCCACATAGTCATAAGGAAACCCTTTGAAGTTCAGACTGCCGATAAAAAAGATGTATTGTTCCAATAAAAGATATATGTGGCAACCAGTGGAAATTACCTGCAAGAAAACTTCTCTTCATTTTCACATTTCTCCGCACATTCTTCATCACTATTTGCTCTATAAACTTGCTTCATTGGGTTGAGCAACCAAGCTCCCTCTGTTCTCACATAGTGGTCTAGGATGCTTCCTTGCACTAAAAGGAAAAAGAGAGAAAGGAGTGAAAATGGGAATGATGATTTGATTTATTTCAAACTTTCATGTAAAATTCTTTGTCACCTAGTCTTGTGACATCATCATTTAATTGCTGGAATAATGGGTGACAAAATATGGGTAAATCTAAAATGCCTTCCTGGTATGGTAAAAGGTAGCATCACTGAGAACCCAGTGTAAGGCAGGACAGAGAAATGGCTTGAATAGTGACAACACAAACCTATGGTATAAAGTAATGGGAGCACAGAAGATGACCTGAGGAGCGAAAAAAAGTGAGATGTTTCAGAAAGAAAATATTTGCCATGCATACTTTGGACATTTGGAGAAATGGGACTCAAGAAAGATGTGAAACAATATTTGTCCATTGCTCTCCATCTATCCACATGCAATGAATTCAGATTTATCAGTCACCTCCTTTCAAAGGCTCCTACTCTTAAAAGAAAAAAACCACCCTCAGTCACTGAGGTTGTCAGATGTTCAGTTGGTCATTTTTGCAAAAGCCCTGTACTGAATTTACTTAATAATCAAGGTAGCAGTTGTTGCCCTCCATTGGAATGAATTAACACAAGACACTAAACTGGTAAATAAATTCACCTAACAACGTCTGGGCTACAGCTGCGTGTCAAATATATAGGATACTAAAAAGTACAGCGATGTTTAATGGTAAACTCAAAAAGTGTTCAAGAAGAGTCCTCCTTGTAAAGGACTTTGGCATTTAGCACTTTCCTGTTACAGCTCTGCAATCTCAGAATTAGTGCATAGCACAGTGACTTCCACGACTTCCAGCTGCAGAGTCATGGAGTTGCACGAGTCCTATGATTTTTAGTTTCTTTATCAGTGGAGCATATGACTCATCTGACGAGCATTTGGCTCTGGGAGTTACTTGTTCTGCAGGGTTTCAACTCCAAACAGACACCCTGGCCCCTGGTCACTGCAGGACATCTCAGTCCTGCTCTGTGTTTTTGTGCCTGGCCCTTATGCAATTGCTGAATAAAAGGCAGACAGGGGATGAACCAGACCATGACTGGAATCTCAGGAATAACAGCCATGCTGCAGAGAGGAACTTCTTCGCTTTCTCTGACCCCTGTCAGTCTCAGCCATGGCCCAATGCCAGCAGGCGGGACAAAAAGCCTCCTTGTCCCTCAGATCCACAGCCTGTGAGCAGGGGCTCCATTGGGTTGCTCAGCGATGTCTTCCCAGCTGAGAAAGGCAACAGCTCCTCCCTTTCCTGAGTAACACTCTTTAGTGTCAAGCAGGCTCATATGTGTCCTGCTACTAAATTCCTTCACCTGAGAGATAGCTCAGCCTGCAATTGAGTATTTTCTTAAAGATCATTTTGCATCTACATGTTGAAGCTGGTAAAATAGGGATAAAAGCCAAATTATGCTTCTTCTCATACAATTGCAAAAGCATAGAAGTAACTGCAGGGGTTTTTCTGCATTCAGATAGGGGAAGAGTTCGTCCCTAAGGGTTGACAGTTACTTTAACAGTATGCGTGGAAGAAAAGGATAGCTGCTGGAAAACAAAAGAATAAGTGAAAAAGAGTCCAATGAAGTTTCCACTAGTTATTTCAAAACAAAAACACTGAGAAGAAATGAGTTTTGAGACAAAACATTAAACTAAGTTAAGACAATATCATAGAGATGCTGCAATGCTCTCCACAAGGAAAAGAAAAAAGTAAAAAATTCCTATTATGGTACAGCTTCCATGCAAACTTAATTCTGCTCTGTTTTGACATTTTGCAATAATATTGTCATTATTATTACAACATTTGATTTTAGAAATATTGACAGGGTCATAATTTATTTGGGTCAGAAAAATATTTTCCCCTTTTCTGTTATATTTCCATGGCGGGGCATAATACTTTAAGAAAAAGGAAACTATGCAATCTGAATAAAAAAGCAGTAAATTTTCATGCTGCCATTTTTCCTATATCTATGGTGTTTTACAGTGTCAGAAATATGTATTACTATCTTATTCAGAAATGCAAATATTTACTACCATTTGATAAAGGATTTGCAAACAAAATTACAGTATTTCAGATAAAAGCCCAAATTGTATATTTTTCTCCCTCATATAAAATTCCTACTTAATTAAGAAAGGTATTTGATTTTACTGAGGCTGTTCCTTTGCAAAAACAAAGCTTAGAGACTAGAATTTAAACAAAGATAAAAAATTTAGCATTAAATAACAGATTATTTTTTTAATGCTGGGCCATGTTGCTAATATTTCCAGCTAAAATCTACGCAAATATTTTCTTGTTACCTCTTCTTGCATTTTGAAACTGCACATGTAAAATGTTTGTTTCATTGCACCTTTATATGTGCATTAGCACACTCATAACTGTATTTTTTACTGCAATCACAACATATTGTATGGTTCTATAGATGCCTGTAAGAAGCTGCGTGGTGTGAACCTCACAGTTCATTGAAGTTTAAGGTTTTCAGGACATAGAATATTCAATATGTATGAAACCCATATAAATATATCTAAAGAAACCAATTCAGTTTTTGTGTGTTCCCAAATTTTTGTATCATTTTCCAGAAAAACAGCTTTTGATACCAAAAATATTGCAGAAACTAACAGTGATCAGATTTGGTCTCCTTATCTCATGGAATGAAAAATTCACTGTTAAGAATGTGGTTATGAAAAAGAGTGAAACTGCAGTGTATAGAACAAGCTTTCCTTTCCTTTGTGATTCTGTTTCACACAAGCACTAACAAACTTTAAAGCAATCAGAATAAGGCTCACAGTAGCTGGCAATAACATTAAAAAAAACCAAAACCCAAACCTAAGATAAAAGGCTGCTGAAACCAGAGGGAGCCATGCCTTTTGTACAAGCCTTTGGCATACTGCTTCCCAATGGTGCCCATGTCTCTGGCCATGGGAAATATTTGCTGGGAGCCCTCAGTTGCCCATGCAGACACCAAGGCTGCTCCTCTCCTGGTGTCTCTAATGAACACAACCCTAGAGAAATGACAACTCTCGCGCTATTCAGCAGCTGCTCTTGCTGGCCAGCAAGCCCCAAACCCATCGTTGTCCAGGAAAGTTGTGACGCAGGGATTTTGGGACCTACCTTCATCACATGGAGCTTGCAAGGGTCTGGCCCAGTCTCACCTAGGCAAGCAGAAGGCAAAGGACTCTTACCTGAGCTGAGAAAGAGCAGAAGGAGAAGGGCAGCTTTGCTAATCCCCATTTTGGGCCAGCTTGGCGGGTGCTGGAAGTTGTGTGTGTCGGTGCTTGAAGTTTTATTGACTCGCACTGGAGTGAGGCAGCATCAAACAAACAAGGCAGGAGGATTAAGTTAATCATTCTCCCATGCTGCTCCCCCCTTGCCATGGTGTGGCCGTTCAAACAACCTTGAATTGGATGGATTACCAAATCAGATTCAATCATTTCTACTGGATGCTGTTAAATGCAAAGGCACTTTCTTGTTTTGCAGGATATGTTTTGTTCTCAAATGGTTAGGTCTTTCTCTACTAGAGAAAAGACAGGAATAATGTTGCTGGAAAGCATGGGAAATCATGTGTCCAGGCAGGATCTGAATTTCTCTTGACATTGGAGTCCCAATAGTAAATTCAGCCATGCATACCTGTACTGATTTTTAAGGAGCAACTTCTATTTAATCTCACAGTAAGCATGATTCTAAGATTCAGAAATGATTAGGTCTGTAAAATAGTTTAATTTTACTTCTTTATTAAAGAATTCCTTTTCTGCTGTCTCATTGACCTAAAGTTTTCTTTTTTTTCTTCTATTTGAGAGTAGGCTTTAATTTTAATTTCATTTAAACTTTATATTTAATAGGATACTCTAAACCTTAAACATTAGGTTTAAGAATCATAGGTAGCAATTTAGTATTCTTCCTTACCGGACATCTAACCTCACACTGCATGCACAAACTCATTCAGTGAGGGTGTCAGACTTTGTTCATCCGTGTGTTATCCTGATTTCAACATCAGATCACCCTGCATTTCCTAAGCAGCCTTTACCTTGGAAAAGTTGAACTGCAGCACCATTTCATGGCTTCTCTTGCATGTTAACTCTCTCATGTTGCTTCTAAACAACTTATTGAACCAAATACAGTAGTGATTCACCAGAGGCAGGAGCAGGATGAATATTGGATAGTGAGAACAGACTTGAATGGACACTGCTGGATCATGCAATTCAATCTTCTGCAATTGAAGGCCAAAAGTTTACAGAATCATGAGTTGCTTCTACATCATCCTGCCTGCTTTAAGTAGAAGTTACACTGTACTGAGGGTTTGGGATAAAGCTAGGAGTGCAGGAGTAAATATGTGAGAGACGCATTCTAGCATGAGAACCAGATTAGCTTGTATTTTATTGATTATCTGAAAAATTTAAAGCTGATCCTGCTTGTGGTCCTATACTATTTTTTCTCCTGTAGGGTAGTATAATACCATGCTATTTGGTTGTTTTCTGTGCTTGAATCTATTTTAATGCAACTTGTGAACAACAGCAAAGTATGGGATATCTGTAGAGGCTTGGGAAATCACTGATAGTCCAGGGAAACAAAGCAGAAGGGAGAGGAGCCGATTGGAGCTAGACTCAGCTCAGGGAAGCATTTGAAGGGTGAGAGGGAGAATGGGTTGGATGTAATGCAATTATGTGTGGGATCAGGCTTATCAGGTTTTAGGAACAGTTACTCATTGGGAAAGAAAGGTAAAACAAAGGAGCAGAACACCAAGTAGGCATTACTAGCAAGCAGGCTTTTGAGAGCTATTCAAGTCAGGTTTTGCTCCATGTTTCTAACAATCTTAACCTCATTTTCAATTCTAGCTCCAGATCCTGGTTTCCATCTCTCCTGCTCTATACCCCCTGACTCCCCAGCTACAAACAGCATCTGCTCACCCATCCCTGTGCCTCCTTCCCATCAGATATTATCAGATAGTGAGTGGGTCTTTTCCTTACTCCAATGCAAAATTTGTTTTCTGCTCAGCCCTGCCCTCTCCAGTATCTTTGGCACCTTCCCCATTTTTCTGTATCCCCCATTTCCACTGAGGTAGTCATTGGGTTACTGTGTTATGGTGCACATCTGGTGGTAAAAGTCTAAGAAAAAAAGCTGCTTAAGTGGGTGAGTGCAGCTGTTTCTGCTGCACGGAGAGGTTTGAAAGGCTGTGAGTCTTAACTGAGTTTGTAAAACTCATCAATAAACACAATGTGTTAGAGATTTTAATCAGATTAGCTTTTCTTACTGGTTTTCAAAACCAAAGAAGCTAATTGTGGTAGCCAAAGATTTGTTAACACATGTCCAGGATAGTTCGGGAAAATTTGCTTGCATCAGGTAAGCAAATTCTTTTGCACGCTTTCCTCATGTTAAGGGTCTATATATCCTTCTTCACAATTTGTACTCCTTCCTTATAGTTTATAGTTGTGGCCACTTTTAGGCTTGCTTCTGGTTCTTCTCTCAATGTCATTGTCTCAAATGTGATTAAAATTCACCTACATTGGTGTGAATGCTCTGAAGAAAGCAAAGAACACTCATATTGCCATTTCATTCAAAGATGGCAATGCAGATTTGAAGAAATCTTATTAATCTCTGTCTAAATGGATCTGATCCTGGAAAACCGAACTTGAGAATATTGTCAGTAATTGTTCCTGGTACAAAAACAGTCATTCTGTGAGTCTTCCACAAGAAAATGACAAAACAGAGGTGTCTTTCATCTATCACACTGGCACTCCTCATTGTTGTCTTGTGACAAGGGTGTGACCTGTCAAGGCATTATGTTTGATAGGATCCCTTGTAAACTGTTGATTTAACCTTTTGTGCCTTTCATTCTTTCCTCTTTTCCCTCAAGGATGCACACAGTATCTAAATCTCTCCCCAGTTCTGGTCTTGTGGTGTTTGTTCTAATTTATTTGATCACTGTGAGGCCCACCCATAGGTGGAAGTTTATCAGATCTGATTTCAGAGTCAGGGTACATTGGTTAGCACAGTGGTTAAAATATAAACAACAGTAGGAGGCTTTTTAAATAGAAATTGACCCTTGAAATCGAGTTTACTGTAAGTTCCGAAAAAGTTCCCCACAAAGGAAATTGCAAACAATGTCAGAACACAGCACAATTTTTCAAATAAATTCCTTTAAACATAAATTCTCTAAATTTCAGAATCAGGAAACATCAGAAAACAGACACTGAGATATCACTTACTTGCTAAGAGGAAAGAACCAAAAGAAAGATTTCATTATCTTTAAATATCTTCAAAGGAAGGGAAAACTTCAAATGGCATCTCTAAGGCATTGCACATCCATAAGACTGGGATGAGCATGAAGTAAAGGAGTTCATGTAATTGCTCTCAAGAGTAATGCCATGACATAGAACCGTGAGCAGAGGGAAATACGGAAGGTATTTTTACTTTCTCTTCAAATACCACCAGAAAAAGTAACAAAAGTAAGATGTAAAAAGCCCTGATCCACAGGGCCAGAGGGAACTCTGGGCAGCAATCCCAGATGGATAATGTGGATGGCTTCTAAGAGCAGGTGCTGCTGAACATAAGGTAGGGAGAAGTTCAGGAGGAGGAAAGGTAGCCAAGTTAAAAATAAAATTCTGTCCTTGCTCTGCACATGAAAGAACACAGAGGGCAGAAGTTCTGGTAGATAAACTCATCTCTGATTTCTGGCCACAGATGCTAATCTGGATTCAAGGTAAGGAAAATTAAAATAAGGAGATACAGAGAAGATGTTTTTCCAGTCGTGAAAGCTTCTGTCTCTAACACGTTCATTTGTTCTGCTGCCAAATGTAAGAAACCAGCAGAATAAAGTCAGGCAAATGAGACGCTAGAAGTGAGCAAACTGAGTTACATTTATAGGAGAGAGATTTAAAGACTTAGTTAGTGAGGTTTCTGCATTGCTGAAAAAGTATCTGGAAATACAGAGACTGTGCAATTGCCTTTAACACAGGTGTGGAGAGCATTAAGACCATAGAGAATCTGACAGCCAGCACGTAGCACACATTGTGCTACAAGACTTTGCATATGAGGGACAACCGCATCATGTTACTGATAGACAAGAGGGTAAAATCATTCTTCATTTCCTAGACAGAGAACATCAGAGAAACCACAGCTAAGCTAAACAGTTGTGGACAGCAGAGGGATTGTGCAGCTTTGAGTCCTGCTTGAGGATCCCAGCATGTAACATCCAGCACTAGCACTGCTTTGGGAAGTGGTTCAGCAAAACTGCTGTGGTGATCTCCGTAGCCTGCTCCACGTTTGTGTCAGGGAGAGCACATGTCCTGCACCCAAACTTGTCCTTCCTTGATTTTGTTATTCTCCTGCTGTATTGCTGTAACCATCCTGCCTAAAGAGTGCTACCTGCTCTTTACATGTGAGGCCGCAAAACACAGAGAAGCAGCACGTAATAGGGCCTGAAATACGCCCATATGCCTGATTTTCTTTTTAGTTCTGTTCTTCTTGAACGAGTCTGTAAGAAAGTGAGAATCTTTTTGTATTCAGGCTCCTCAAAGACTGGTGCACTCCAGGTCACTGCTGCACTTCATTGTGTTCAGCAGGCGAGCAGTTCCTGTCTCTGCTGTTCCGAGTCACAGGACTCAGCTGTGAGCTGTGTTCTGGAGCCAGAATGCAGAGGGAGGGTTGTTGAACTCTTATCAGTCTTTCCTCTGACACCTAATGGTGCAACTTAGCCCTTTAGCCACTCTGTTCAAAATGTTTAGAGTTACTGGGGAGTCCTTGGATGAGGGTAAGGGCAATTTGGCAGCAGAATGTGGAAGAGAAAATGAGGAAAAGCATCATAATGATTATTCCACCTCTGGTTAGAAGAGCAGAGCAGAGAGTGCATGGAGAAATTTTGCATTTTACCCAACAGTTGTCCAAGTGCTTCCAAAGACCCCTGCAAATGCCTGCTATTTGTAAGGTGCTGTTCTGTTCTTTTTCTACACACTTAGGCAGTTTTATACAATGATCAGTGCTGCAGTGTTTTGCTAACTGATGGTTCCAGCTAGTGATGAAATCAACTGTCTAGAACTGTCAATGAAATAAAATGAATGTTTATAGTTCCTTACTTCTATGACAGTTTCAGAAAAGAGGCACAAGCCACCTCCATTTTCCACACAAAGTATATATTGAAATTTCCAAGTGCATTTTCTGCTTGTCACTTACAATGCTTATTCTTGGCTTATTAACTTACATAAAGGAGGGATGTTTTAATCAGTTTAATCTTATTGAAAGTAAGTGTTAAAAGGATAAGGCAGAAAATTATGTTAATATTCCATTCAGGGCTGTTTGGAATGGGATCAGTTCAAAACACTTGAGTCAGAGAGATTTTCAAAATTATGTCAGCAAGGTGAGAATATTACCTTCAGGTTTAGTTTAATATTTTGACAAATTGCATGTGCGTGTCTGGGCATGCATATGTGTAAGTGTGTCGATGTGTGAATACAACCTACTATAACATATTTGTTTACAAACAGTTAATAAAAGTGTTAATGACAGTTCCAGTTTAATAGATGTTGTACAAAAATCCTCTATTTTAAATCATTTTTATGTCTCTATGCAAAAAGACCTTGCCATTATATTCCACAGCTTGCATTTGCTGAAGACAACATTGGAAAAATTACTTGGTTCTTTTTTTCCTGACTCTCATGTAAACTCCCAAGTTAAGATCAGGAAATTTTGCATTAGAAATCTATCAGTTGCTCCTATTATATTTTAATTGAAAGTAAATTTCTGAAAGAGATGCCATTTACATGAGCTGAGGTCCCAAAAACTGTAGCATACCATGTTCTATTTTTGGCATAGAAAGTGCAGAAATATGAGTCATCACAAACAGTGAGGTAGAAGGTGGATTAAAGTGGGGTAAAAATTTAAACAGATGATGCTGTCAGCAACTGGAATTATCTTAATAACTTTTTCCAGACTTGTTTTTCAACCTCTGCAACACCTTCCATAGTTACAAACTATCCATTAGTCTTCTGACATCTTGTGTAAGAACCCTTATTGGAAAAAAAATGCTCCTCTAGCACTCAGAAAGCTTTGGAGTGTTGCAGCTGTCTACAGGGTTAAGACACAGGAAAACAAAAAAAAATCCAGTGGCACTACATTTGAAAATGTGACAGAATAAGGACATACAGATCACCAAAGCAGACCCAGACAGATGAAATGAGGAGGATGGTACTTGTGTGCCAAGGATGCAGAGACCGATCCGATGACAAAGTGCTGGTGTTATCATCAGAATCAGGGGCCAAGTTCCTACATTCTATGACAATATATTGGCACAGTCCTCATAGTAATGACACAATCCTAGTATTCAACTGTCAATATGAAAAAAGTTTTATTATTTAGGCACATCAAAGTTTGGAAAATACAGGAAATCTTGCCAGAAGTATCACCTGAATAACTGCCTGAATTTGGACAGATGACTGATAGTAGATCAAGAATTCCCATGCTGCTAGAGAACAGGTAAAACTGCAACTGTTTTCTCAGCTGGAGAAAACAATGCAAGATATCCAGACTGTATTCTCATAAAAGCAAAAAAAAAAATCCCCAAGTCACAAAATGACACACAGAAAAGAGTCAAATAACTGTGGAATCCACTCAAAGAAGATTCACAGAATATTGCAAAGTGAAGGTCTGACAGTCTTTAGCTCCTGAGAACATCCTATAGCAAGAGGATGGGCTGTAAATGAGTCACACAGATTACTGGGCAAGAAACCTGATTTCCAAATGCAATGCTTAATAACATGGAAATTGTTATTATGTCTGTCCTGCTGTGATCTGTGCCTTACAGGAAGACTGTGCAAGGCCTCTGCAGGCAACAGCATCACCTAGGGGGGCAGATCCCCAGCATGCACAGTTCAGCATCTGCTAGCAAAAGACAGTATCAAATACCAGAAATTTCCATTAGTGCCCACAGGACCTGTAGAATGTCTCACAGGAACCAAAAACAACAGGAATAATTTTTGGGTCTGGCCAGTTATTACAGAGAATTGATGCCAATGTTTTTTTAAAGAACAGCACTACTGGCAGAGCTTTCAAAGCCAACAGTGTATGGGGGATAGGAAGCAAGTGCCAGATGGCAGCAAGCCTATTATGTGATCTGGGAAATGTTGTGCTCAACAGGTTCTGAAAGCATCCACATTTACTGAGCATGAAGCTCAAGAAAAGCCTTTGGGGCTGTAGTACAACAGGAGAACTAGGGAGAGACACTATACTGGAGGAAGGAGAGCTGGTTTTGAGTTCACATTCCACGTTTTTCTCTGACCTTGTCCCACTGGTTGATTAGTGAGGTAACAGCAGGCTGCAGAAGTGGCTGTAAGCTGAAGCATGGTTCCTTGAAACAGCCTGTTCAGATGATCCCACAGGAAAAAGTGGAGGAGAGCCACCACTCCTTCCAGCATCCCTTGGTGAGAGTACAGGGGTCTGTGATAGTGTGAGAAACTCCCCACTAAGGGCTACATGCTTTGAAAAGGTATCCTGTTCCTATGGCTGTGGTGGGGATACAGAGCTAAGGGCAGACTTAATGGGAGAGCAGGAGCTTGGAGACTGGAACAATATTCAGGACTTGGAAGAAATCCAAGAAAAAGGTGCTGTCAAGAAAGACATATAGAAGAGCCCTTCAAACAAAAGAAATTGATGAATGGATCAGAATGGAAGGCATAAATCATTGATGAAGATTATTAAGGAGTAAGCAGAGACTCTGCAAATAGTTTATTTTTTTTTAGCTGTAACTTTTTAAAAACTCCCAAAATTAGTTTTTGCAGAGCTTGATCTCCATAGGGTTCTTTATAGCAATAATAAAACCCCTAAATACTAGACACAGATTTATAATGTACTTCATATCAGGTATTCAACAGGAAGACTTAAAAAATATAGATATTCTTGTTCAGATTTCTGTTGATCAGGTGTCCATTTCTTTTACATGTAGTTCAATACATATTGTTTGGAAGTAGTATGGTTTTAAATGATACACAGAAAATAAGAACAATGGCTAAAAATTCTGGAATTAGCTTTGGTTACAGACTGGGAGTCTAGGTGTCAGGTGTGTTTCTGTTGCTGCTGGAACATGCCCCATGCAATTTTCTTTGGCCACTGCAGTACTGCTTGAAGGAGTAACCCAGACTTTCCTGACACTTCCAGTGGCAGTCCTTTACCATTGCTCTGGTTGGCATCCAGGCCCAATTCCAAGGCTCTGTGAGGCTTGACTAACCTGTGGGTGCTTCTTTCTACATTTCCCTGCAGGAGAATAAGCCTAGATTTACATTGACCTGAACTCTTTCAAACATAAGGTGCTTTCCAGACAAGCAAGATTTTGTGAAACCAAGGTTGAATTTTCCCAAAATCTAGTTTATTTAGATGTGGGATTCTGTCTCTGCTCCCCTTCCCATGTCAATTTTGTGACCAATCAGCATTACATAGCAGGACTCTCTTTCCCACTGTTTAAATGCAAAAATAATGTGTTATTTTCCCATCCTAATAGACTTCAGAAGAAATCTAGCCTGTAGCGTTTTTTTTTGGCTGTGATCACCAGAAGATAGGAAGTAGCTGCCACCGTGTGGCAAGCTGAATAAAACAAAAAAGAGAAAAATTGCAAGGTAAGAGAGAAGAAAAAGGTGAGAGAAAAGCCAGTAATTACTGTCTATGCTAGAGGAAAGTGCTTCTTAATAATGTTGATGATTTACACTAATATTAGAGTGACTATTCTTATGTTTATTTTCATAACATCAATTTTGTCAGTAAATGACATGAGAAAGGGAAGAAAGTACAGCAACCTCTGGAAGCTTTATGGTGAAACTCAAGAGACATCAACAGGTTTTGTTCTTTTTTCTTTTTTTCATATTCTATGGATGCACATACAAAGAAGAATCCTTGGCTTTGTTTTACAGGTGGAATATTAAAAAGGTGGGTCTGGCAAATGGGGTGGGAAGAGTGCCCCTTGCATATAGCTCAACAAGGCCAAGTGTGCTTGTGGGAGCTGTGACTGAATGAGGACAGAAACCAGCATCACTGTTGGAAGCTGCAGAGATGAGGAATTGCTTCCTGCTGCAGCAAAAGCCAGTCAAAAACAGCAGGGTATTCTCAGCCCTCAGCACAGGTGGAGTGAGAGCCAGGAAACAGGATGCCACAGGGTTGATTTTTAATGCTGGACTGTGAACAAGATTTGTGAACACCATATTTGCAATAGAACTATTAAAGTATTCCTCAAGTTAAAAAATGGTCACTTGTTTGCTGGCAATAATGATTCTTACTCAATAAGTCAGTGGAAGCAGGGAAAGAAGTGAACCTTAATAAAATACTTAAGAATAAAATATCCCAGAGAGTTAAACAATAATGTTCAAAAAGAACAAAGTAACTGAAGTTTTCTGAGAACACAAGGGTTTTCCAAATGATAACCTGCTTTTAAAAAGACTTAGCATTCTTGTTCTGAGGACAGGAAAACATGAGTAGAGATTTAGCTACACCTCAGGAGATGTTGCTCAAGAAACACAAATACTGAAAACACAATAACATTTTTCTTCAGATGGTTCACGAACTCATTGGCTGGACACACAATTTGAACCTGTGGTTTCTGAAACCTAGTTTTCTGGCAGTGAAATATAATGTGTTTACCTTTTTTTCCTCATGTTGCAAAATAAACAGACATTCTGGTACGTTGAACATATTGAAATATGAAGGACTGTTCATGAGATTCTCCTAACAACTTCAGCCCATTTAAAATGAAAAATAAAATTGCTTATGAAAAATTTAGGAGTCTTGCATTCACTGTTAATACCAGATCCCTAGGACTGTGCTGCTTCATAATTCCAGCCTTGCTTCAAGTCTCTGCATTAATATGATGACTAAGACTTGATTTCCTTAAAATATTTTGAAGTCCTAAACTGAAAACATGTTCAAAAAAGAAAGAAGAAACTCGGTTTCTTTAAATGTTTTGCTCAATTTTAATGTAAGATTTTTTTTGCTTTTGGCCTACAAGTAAAAACTGTAGGAGACTGTGAAAAAAAATTTCTGTATTACAGAATTTTAGCTTTGGGAGAACAGCCACCCACAAGAAGTTGATAATACGCAACAAAAATAAAATCCGTGGTCATAATTAGCCTTGCACCTATTCTGGAGAAAACCTTGAGAAGGTAAATGTGGCTCAACAAAGTCAGTGAGGATAAAGAACGTTCTTAAACTCTATTCTGAGAAAGGACTGCTTATCTGCCCCCATGAACTAAGGGCACATGCTTCAGGACTAGGAGACAAGTGGAGGACTGAAGTAACAGGGAAATCATTTCAGTTCAAAGACTTTCAAATCTCTGAGAAGCAGTCACAGAAATTCAGATTGCCAGATAAACACGTACAAGCATTTTTACTGCCAATATCCACATATTTGGGGCACATCAGCTTTCCAGCATAATTAGTCCTTGTGACATGCTTCCAAAGCACTAGAAATTTAGCATGCAAGATGCAATAATCTCAGGATACAGAACATCTTGCACAATTGTTCTCTAATTATTAAAGAAATTGATTATTGACTATCAATATAATATATGTAAAATTCTTCTTTCACTCAAGCTTCAACTAATGTCAAACATTCAGATCATCAGCTCCGAATACCAAATACCAGAAACCCGATTATATTTTACTATCAAGAGAAAATAATCCACAGTTAAACAATTAACTTCTGCCAAAATATCACTGCACATTTAGCACTCTCCGAGTTATCCAGCCCCAGATCTTGTTTCTATTTTGTGCACTCGAGTGACACCTCGAGGCTGTCCCTGCATGTGACAGACTTTAACTTTTGTTGAAAGTTAGGCTCTGGCAAGAACCTTGATCCATTCTTCATTATCCTGGAATTCCTGTGAGATTTTATGAATGCATGTGGCATCTACAAACTGCTTGCCTGTAACCTACAATATGCCACCTTACTTCGTGTCCCTTTCTAATTTCCACATATCCCAAATATAGGATAATGGAAAGCTTTCTCTGTACAACTGAAATATCAGCAACTCTCTCTCCCAGCAACTGAAGTATCAGGTGAACAGTCAGCACATGCTTTTGAAGCCACTGAAAAACTCCATGCATACATGTTCCATCTTTTTCAAAAGTCTTGCTTTTCTCCTTCTAGCAGAATAGCAATTGCACACTTGTCTCTGCTTACAAAAAGAATGTGTTGTGTTTGGAATATGCTTTCCTTTCTTTGGTCTGCTCCACAGGCTATCAAAGTACAGACAAAACTCATCCTGTTATTTTGGGGGCTGTACAGGTTCCCTTGAATTCTTTAGGTGCTGCTTCCACTTGCATTGCTTTTGCAATAATGAGTAAAGTCAAAATATATTTTAAAAAATTTCACTGTCAGGAAATGAAAAAAATACATTTGTGACACTGACACAGGAATACAAATTGCAACATCTTTAGCTGTACTGAAAGTGTGATTATCAACCTCAGGCTGTGATTAGCAGCCTTAATATCAGCAGGTCATGTTTTGCACTGTGCAAAGTATATCAGAAGAACTGTAAGACACAGGACCTCGTAAGAAGTAACACGAGGCAAAAAAGTCTTCTTTACATCAGCATGTCAAACCTTGGCTTACAGTAGCTTTCTATATGGAACATTCTTAACTCCAGAATAGTGACTTTTAACTAGTCCAGGATGAAAGTAACAAGTTTAACAAAGACTTATTTGTTTTATCTATTATTTATGAGTAAGAACAGCAGTATTGTCATCTGTCTCTACCCCACATAAATCCAACTAAACAAGTCAGCTAAAGAGGTCAGATTTATTCTTCTGTGACATGGAAAATGGGCCTGACCCCACTACTTGCTTATAGATCTCAGATGGCACAAATACCTTGTGTTTGTCAAAGGTGTAATGGTCACAGAAATCTCAAAGGTATTATTTCAAAACAAGTGTCCCTGGAAACCTGACACAAGCTTTTGGTAGTAATAGAAAACCTATTGATGTCTCATCCCAGGTCTGTTTAGAAGGTTTTATAGCCCATTACTGCTGGTCAAATTAGACAATAGAAAATCTGTTTTCTATGTCAATCATTAAAAATGACTGGTTTTGAGTTTGCCATAACTGAGCCTCTCCACTGCCAGGAAGTTAGTTAGGAAGGGACATCTGGATTTCTGGTCCAACCTCTTGTTCAATGCAAGGCCAACCTGAAAGTGAGACCAGGTTGTTCAACGCCATTATTTCATGGAGTCTGGAGTACCAGGAAGGACAGAAATATAAAGCATGGAGGTATACTAAGGATAAAGAGAAGCACAAGAATGCTAAGGAGTTGGTTTTTGTTTGTGTTATGCCAAGGCAACCCAGGACACACCTGCCTTATGAAAAAAGAAATATCCCTACCTATCAGTTGAGTGCATGCAAGCATTTGAGAAAGCAGAGGACAGGTAAGTACAAAAAGAGATAGTAGTGTCTGTCACTAATAATGCATGAGGAACAGGGAAGCCAGGTTTCAGAAGGTGCATTCTTTTGGAAGCCAGTTTAACTCATTGACACAATTTGAGGGATGCAATGCTTGGGAACTATGTCATAAACTCAGGATCACAAGCATTTGCTCACCTCTAGCTCGTGCAAATTGCGGCCAACTGAAGGCTAATTTTACCCAACTTTACTTCTGAAAAAACTAACCATGTTCATCAAAAACCTTGCACTGATTTCTCAAACCTTCTAGTGCATGAGGAATCTTTGACATCTAAGTTTCAATCAATTTTTACACAGAAGAAATGAATACACAGTTTTTCAATGAAAAATATGCTTAAGTTTATTAGGTAATTATGCCTCAGAGGGGGGAAAAATCCCCCAAAACACTGCTCAAATCAGCTACTAAATCAGGCAACTAATGAAAGTTTCTCCAGTATCTGCATAGCTCGAGGACATCCATTTGTGCTGCTACTTGCAGAAAGCTTGTGTGCGTTCCCAACACTTGTCACTTGCCCTCCGGAGCCCAACACAGCCCATTACCCAGGGACCATATCCTTCCGCAAGCAACTTTTGTTAGGCTGAACTCTAAGAGCTAATACATACTTTCGACACTTTAATTTTTTCAATAGACCATAAAGCACTCATGGGAGGGCTCCCCTTTCTAATTATTTTCTCCGTCTTTTTATTTTATTATTTTTTTTAATCCCTATCCTCGCGGTTCCCTGCGCGCCTGCGCCGCGCGCGCCGTCTCCTTGGGAGCCGGGATTGTTTTGGGCGGAACCACCCGCGCGGCGCTGCGGAGGGGGAACGGGGCCAAGGAAGAGCCCACAGGCGGCGGGAAGGGGGGGAGGCGGGGGGGG
>VXBI01006653.1:488324-631347 GCA_013397375.1 Toxostoma redivivum | reverse complement strand
GGAGCGGGCTCGGGACCGGAGGCGGGAGAGTGGTCGGGCCCGCGCGGGCCGGGCGGCGCGCTCCGGGAGGGAGCGGGAGCGCAGCTGGCGGGCCCGGTGCCCGGTGCAGCCCGCCGTGACTCTTTTTGTCGGGCAGGCGGAACCGGCGGCCTGGGGCGACCCGCGCGCTGTCGCTGTCTGGTCCCGGCGCGGTGGCACGGGGCAGTGCTGCGGGAAGCGCTAATACCCAGATCGCTGTTGTTTCGCTCCGCCCCGCTCTTGGCGAGCTTTATGGTTCACTGGTGTGACGTGCGTGGGCAGCTGTAGTGAACGTACAGTGCTTCCCCATGCCTGGCACCTCGGGCTCCAAAGCGGGGATGCCTCCCTCGCAAGCGGAATGCGCGTCTGCATGCGCATCACATCCTCGTTGGTTAATTCCGTCTGTTAGTCCAGTTGTGGTGTGTCGGAATGCCCCTTTATATCTTTTAAATCTGTTCTTCCAGGCAAAGCAAAATGTCACTTTGGAAATTAAAATACTTAGGGTGCATTTTCATAATTAGCATCTAAGATAAAGCAGAAACGCATTTTCATAATTAGCATCTAAGATAAAGCAGAAACTCTAATAAACAATATAAGTCTTCTTTATTTCCTTACACACAATATGAAGTCCATAATTTTATTGTCAGAGTCTGCAAGTTTCTCTTGACTAAAGGTGCCAAATTTCTGGGGTAAAAACCCCAACCTGACAGCTCCTATGAAGCAAAAACTTTTTGATATGTTACTACTAGAAAACTGAAGGTAGCATCAGCTTTTTAAAGCATTTTTTTTAAATGTATGAGCATAAGGTTTTTACAGGCACATCTAAACTGGTAGAAAACTTTTCAAAAAAAAGTACTGCACTTTCATTAGTTTTTACATGGGGGTTTACCTGTTCTGTCAGTTTCTGGACGTAAATACTGAATTTTCATTAGTAAAACTGGATTGGTTTTTGATGTAAGATTTGTCAATTGTGAAGAGGAACAGATTCATCTCAGTGTAATTTTGCTGTATAAGTCTGAGCTGAAGCTCTTTCACATCTCAAAATAATAACCCTTACATGTAGCTTAATTAAAAACCTACAAGTAAAACCCAAGATTTCCCTCTGTGATCCAAAAGATGAGAAATAAGGCCTGATATTCTACTTGTTTTCAGCCACTGAAGTTTATGCTCACTTACTGTGACAAAAGAAAAATGAGGAGTTTAGTTCAGGAAAATCCTAAGTGTGCAATTACATTTTATCAGCTCAGTTTCCTAAATTGTTATAATTATGTAGGAAATCTTTCACTTTGTGTTGCGTAGTGCAAATTCTGTATGTTCTGCTCATTGTAGTATGGGTTTGATTTATTGGTCAGTAAAAGTGGGTTTTATGTATGGTGACCCTTGTGGCATGTTTAGCATAGAGAATCCCTGTATTACAGATGTAGAATATTGCAACTCAATGAACATTGTAAAATACTGTGAAAAGAGCAAGAGTTTAATGTAGAATTACTTTGTAAATACAGATAGAATATTGGAGAAGAACAAACTAGGTTATTTTCAGGAAAGTATAGTAATTGGAAGTTTGAGCTTTATGAATTTGTCTTGCTGTTTATTCCTGGTGGCTGGACTATGTCACTGTTCCAGGTATGTGTTTTTGTCAGTCTTGGATTGTCTTATATTTACTATCATGGAAAAGATCCAATCTGATCAGGCAAAAATGCATTTTACAAAGTTAATGGTAGCTGAGGTTGCTCAGATTGGGACATGGTGGTTGCTGAACTTTGATAAACAATTAAATCTATACTATTCTAAGGTGAGATTACGCTAAGTAAACAGCCTTGTTCTTATCCTTGTTGATTAATGATCTATATTTACACAAGACTGATGGTTGCTTTAATGCGCCATGTCAAAGACCATGAAGTTCTAAATTAGAAATACCTAATAAACAATAGCACTGTCATTAGAGGACTTTATCTCTTAATTTTATTGCCACAACAGGGTAGACACTGAATAAATTAACAAACAGTGGTACTCTCCCTGGTGAATTTTGCTAATTCTTCATTTTACAGAGAGTGCTTGTAGATACGAGGTGAGCCTAGCCTTTGGTAAGATGTTTGTTTCATCTGCAAAATTAATATTTTAACCAACCTATAGTTTAGTTGGGTTTTTTGGTGGACTAATTTATTTAACCTTTGACCAGAAACCTACTTGCATACTTAGAGTAGGTATGCACTTACTTAGTTTTGCTTTTGTGTACTATATTGTCTCTCATATTTTTTGCTTTAAATTTAAGAACCCTTCAGTATTTAATTTCTTGTTTCTAGTTAGTTTCTGAGGGGTTGAAATAATTCTGCTGATTGTAAGATACTTTTCCATGTTCCTGTGGTCCTCAGTCAATGCTTAAAGTGATAGAATCTGTATTTTTTTATTTTGTTTAGTTTTCTACTCTTCTGAATTATGTGTTTTCTAGCCAATTGTGAATTGACTACTTGGAAAGCAGCACTTAGTAACTGTAATACTTTCAAATGCCCATTTGGTTTAACCAAGTATAAATTGCAAAAGTAGTTTTATTTTTCAATGGTGTTTTCTCTTTTAATTTGTTGTTAGAAGTGTTATTTTTAACAGTTACTGTTTTAGTTGTGACAGTAAAGCTTTGCTTAGGAGTCAACATGTTTTAGATGGTGAAAATACTGCAACCTCATCAGTGTCATTTCAAACCTATTGCAAAACTAAACATTTTCTTACTGCCAGTGAAGCCCATTTGGCCACCCTTGCTCTTTTGAAACATCCTTAGGTAGTTGGATACTTAGGATAAATGCTAAAGACATGAAGTGAACAAATTACTCTACACATCTGACTAGTCAGTTCCTCTGTAATCCCAAACCAACCTGAACAGTTTGCCTTTTTTTGCTTAATTTGGTTTTGTTTGGATAGCCAGCATACCAAAGCACTGTGAGTAATGAGTGTGAAATGACCTGGAAGTAACAAGCCTGTGAAAATAATGCTGTGCAAGAGATGACAGAGATGTGAGGGTAGGGTGGTGGAGAAGCTTGGGCACCCAAGTATAGCCACAGCTCTTTCCTGTGCTGGTGAAATGTGTGTGCCCAGGAAAGATTTTTAGTGCTGAGGTCAAGTGCTGTGTTTGGCTCACTTTACTGCTAATCAACTCTCTCAGCCTTAAATCAGAGTATGCAAACTGCCTATTTATAGTAATCCAGAATAACTCCTAAACTGTATCCAGACATAGCTTGGTTGAGTGTTAGATGTCTTGGACCAAAATGGTGCAAGAATAATGCAACCACACATCCTGGCAGTGTTTAACGCTATGTCTTAATTTGTTAGGATCAGTGTAGTCTGGGTATGCAGTGAATGTGAGTTACTGGTGTCTAATAAAAGGTGTTACCTAGGGAGAGCTTGCAACTGTTACCCTGTGGGCTGTGGGAGAAATAGGGACCACAGTTCCTTGCGTGGAAGGCTAAGGAGGATATCACACCTTCATAGGAGCCTACACTTCTTTAGTTTTAGTTTTGTTTACCAAACAGCTCTTTGTATAAAGTTTTTTTGTAGAACAGTCTGAATTTTCTTGATGAAAAGATAAACCCATGTAATATTTTTATTTGCCTTCAAGCTTTGTTTGGATTGCATTTACAGGCTTTTCTCCACAACCAGGAGGGCCTAACAAGTTTTTTCTTTAGAGGAATGAGTTTCATGTAGTTGCTTGTCTGCTTTACAAAAAATACAAGTGCTTTATATAAACATAAATATTTAGAGATTTGTAATAAAGTTAGATTTGCTGGCAGATACTAACCTTTGTATTTAAAACTATCAGCCAGCTTCCTCAGTGATGCTGTCAGGAGAGGAATCTGATTAGAATGGCTTCAACATAAATGGTTTCATGAGTCATTGTTATTTAAATAAACTGTTGGGGATTGGAGGGTTACAGTCCTGATTATTTGGCTACTGCCCAGAAATATAGCTAATTAAATTGCTGTAATGTTGTTTTTTATTTACCCTCAAATAATAAGTATCAGAGTGGGATTTGATAGCATAAAACTTCTAATAATTTATAAACAAATAGGAAAATACTTGCTTCTAAATAAAATGTACTCGTCCCTAATACTAATTAGCACAGATTTAATTATTAACTTGAAGTCTATGAACCACTTATGTTAATGACAGTTGTTAATTACTTTAAATAGAATGGTGAATTCTGAGGAAGAAGCAGCTGTTGTGTTGAGTCACTTCTAACTGAGTACTGAAAATGCGAGCAGGTAAGGATACTTTGTGTTTGCTTTCTGGTATGTATTTTATAGTTAGAACTAGGTGCAAATGATAGAAGTTATTTGTATCCTATATAAATCTTTAATGCTCAATTGGCTCCTCTTTGAGTTCATGATTACAGCTGATTTTCAAAGTGGTGTTATTTTTTTATTTTAAATCCAGGGCCTTTTGTAAAAGTTGTAATGACAGTTGTAAAGGTGCTCTAGCTGAGGATTCAGTAGCCTTCTGCAGTGGTGTGCCAGGTTGCATTTTGAATTCGTGGTTACAAATTAAGCATTACCTGAGGGGAACTAGAACACCTGCTGCATCAAGGGTTGAAATGCTGCTGGTGGCAGTTATCATGATCACAGAAAGGAAGGAGTGCCAGCTTCTGGCTCTTACAGGTCTGTCTCAGGATGGTGCTGAGACCCAAGTAAGAACCCAGAGCTGCTGCTTCTCCTGGAAGACTGTGTCACCTCTGCTCATAAACAGAGAGGGCAGTAATCTGTCCTCTGCTTTGAGTAGCCCAAGTTTTGTGCTGATCCTGCTGCATGTGCTCTTCAAAATGTGCTTTTGTACTGGTTTGAAAAAGCAAAACCAGTGAGACTTCAAGTCAGTAATACAATTTTAATAGGAAAAAATAGAATACATGCAATAATACAAAATAAGACCACCGACAGAGTCAGAATATAACCTGACACCCTGGCAATCAGGGTGTTGGTGCAGTCTGATTAAATGGTGGCTGCAGTCCTGGATGACAGATGTGGTTCTGTTGAAGCAGTGCTCCTGTAGAAGGTTCAGTTTTCCTCTGAAGGTCCAGCGATGATGTGGAAAAGCCTGGTTTTCTCCTCTGGAATCCAGGGGAAAAGGCCACTTTGGTGTTCTAAATCTCGGTTTTTATTTAGGTAGGAAAGGCATGGCTCCTCCCCGTGGCTGGATCATCTCCCAATGGGATGATGTAATTTTATCAGTCAGGCAGTGGAGCTTAATGGCCCATTAACAGAAGATATCTCCCATAGAGATAATCTTATCAGTCAGGCAGTGGGGCTTAATGGCCCATTAACAGAAGATATCTCCCATAGAGGTAAGGATCAGCCCTTCTCTTTTTTCAACAGATGGTGATACAATACATTTTGAATTGTAAGCCAGGACAGCTTTCTTCTGGAGACAGAGTAGATGGTGCTGCCTTCAGCAACAAGTGAAAGACTGGTGTGTGTGTGCGTGTCTGTGCAAAGCTGCTGAGTTATCCTTTTATGGGGTATGTTGCCAGTGGAAATTCTTACCTGAATAGAAAGTGAATTTCTTGGTAAACTTCCCCTGATAAATAATTCTCATCCTTTGCAATTTTAAAGCACGATTATGCACTTATTTTAGCAATGGTGATTAATGAGATAGCAAATCATCCTCTCGATTTCTTTTTGCAGTTGAAAGTGAGGCAAAGGCAAAAACCAAAGTCCGCTTTGAGGAAATCTTCAGACGCCATGCTGGTCTAGCAGATACAAAGAAATCAACAAAAAAGAAGTTTGAATCTCAAGAGAGTATTGTGGTGAGTTACAGCACATGCAGGCTTTATGGTTGTGTTCCTTTACAGAAAAAAATTCAGGAAAATGTATTGCAGAAAGAAGATGTTTAAGCATTTAAAAAAAAATGAAGTGTAAAGTATGTTTCTGCACGTACTCCTTGGTTTTGGTGTGGCTTCTGTTTTCTTTTTTGTGTACCAGCAGAGCAGCCTTGTAACTTAGAGGTATGCCAAAATTATATAGACTATAAAACTGATGAAAAGGAAGTGGTACATGCAGGCATGTACTTATTTAATATCCACCAGTACTTGTTTTTCCATACCCTTTTTTCATAAAATTTTTCAATTTCAGTACTGACTTAACTGGGAGTTAATTAGATATTTGAGGGCTAGTAGAATTAAAGCTGTGAAAGTATTTAATTTTGAGAGTAATGCATCTGTCTAATACAGCTGTGAATTGAGAACTGATGAGAAAGTATAATATTAGGTATAATAATTAACAATTCCATTTTTTACTTTTTTTGAAATCTCAGTAATCAGTGCTGAGCTTTGTGTCTTGAGTGGTTCTGTGTTCACATGTCAATTTCTAAAAAAATTTTTGACCTTAGCTTGTGACTTGCAGATTAGGAAAGATTCTATAACCCCAACTTTATAGTTAAATGATGTTTTTGTTTGTGGCATATCTGCCACTAAAGGAGCCTCAGATATTCCTCTGAGTTATGGTTCACATTGTGGTCTTTTTCCTGAAGAGGAGAATAATAGTTCAACGTGAACTTGTTCTATGTATACCTGATTATTGACTTAGAAGATTTGGAATTTGGAAAGAAAGTAAATGGTTTAGAAGACAAATGTTCTGGTTTTTTTATTTTCCTCCTGATAGATTTTATATTTTCAGTCTTTTTTCTTACAATTGTATCCGTATCAGATTCTGGAAATGAATGTTCCTTCATTAATACTCTTTTAAGACAAATGAGTGGTATTTCATGTAATATCATAAATGTAACATGTAGTTGTATATACTAAGTATATTCAGAATAGATACATTAAAATTAGTATTGCTAAATATTTGGACTTAGATTGACAACTTGAAGTTGGATTTTGTATGGACTTTTTAAGAATGTATATTCCTTGACGTATATGCTATTTAGTCAATAGTCTATACAAAGAATCAACTTGGTGTCTAAAAATAGTACAGAGAGTTAGGTGTTTTTTTTCCTTATTTACTGCCATATATGTAAATAAAAGACTAAATTCTTCGTCAGTTAAGTTCACTTTTTTATGAAATGTGAATTTTTAATTCTGTAATACATAAGTATTTTTTAACACATAATTGTATGTTCATATGCAACTACGTATTGCTCATAAATATTTTAAATTTACTTTGGTTTTAGAATTGGTTTCCATTCCAGAGGTCTCTGATGTAAAACACTAGTGTTTTGGAGTTATGTAGAAACACTTAAAATCACAGTGACCTGAATCAAAACTCAGTGGTATGCATGCAAATTAAGAAGCATTTTTAGGATCAGTGTGGAAGCTCAAATTTATGGCTTTGTTGAAGCTTTAAATATCACAAATCAAACCACTTAAAAGCTAAGGACTTGGAAAGCTTGTATTGAAACCTATTACTGACCATTTGGAGTATTTCCTTGAAGTGTGACAAAGTTGCAGAAGCTCAGGTTGGTATTTTTCATGCTGGTTGCATTCAAATAGAAATTTCTGTGTAAGTTTCAGCAAATAAACAGTCATCTCTCTGTAAAAAATAAACGTGTGTGGGAGTGGAAGAGTAGGTAGATGGAGGAGATTGGCTGCTTTTGTTCCCATTTTCTTCAGTCATATGATATAACTGTAGAGAGTTTCACATATCTTGAAATAATGTGAAATTTGTCAGTGATGGTTGGCTTCATGTCACGCACTTGCCATAAATGGTCTCCCAGCTTTGATCAAAAACAGGTCATGGTTCTGAGCCTATTCCACTTGAAATGTTCCAGTCTATTTTCTTCCTTTGTCTTTGCTCTAGCCTTTCTTAAAGATTAGTAAGATTTTTCCCTTATAGTTCACTGTTTCTTTGAAACCTGAGTTCTGGAGCTGCAGGGGGTTGCTATGGTTTTAAATGACAGAAGTGAGGATAAGAGGAGTGCCTGCCTGCTTGCCTGCTTAACTCTGTGTGCCTATTGCCTGGAGAGCCTGCCTGGACAGCAGGGAAGCAGTCTGCTTGGAAGAGGAAAGGTTGATGTCTGTAGGGCAGGATGAGTGTGAAGCCACAACAGATAGGAATGAAGAGCTTATACTGGAGATGGAAATATACATAGGCTGTGGCCAGTGAAAGCTCTGCTTTACTGTTCAGTAAATAGCTACTGGGGCAGTGGGTGTGAAGCCTAAAGGCATCATGGAAAAAACAAGCAATTGAGACACAGTCAGAAAATTAATTTGCTAGTATCTCTTCTAGGGCAGTCACCGTATCTATTTTTTCCAATTACGCCTATTACAACTTGTTAGAATGAGGCAAGCTCCAGATCAGGCAGTGTCCAGGTATATTAATCTGTGTAAAGTCATAATGAAAATGTTTGAATTTATTTGGTTCAATCTAAATTCTGTGGTTGAAAAGAGGATGTTTAAAATTTTCTACCAGATGAAAAGGTCCCTCTATGGAGGCAAAAATTTATTTCTTAGACTGTAGCCTGATCGGATTACAATATTGGGATGGACAGGCATTGTTAACTTGTTTTATGTTCAAGGCAGGACTGCAACAGATTTATCTGTTTTGTAGGCTGAAAGGTACTGAATAATTATTGACATTTCAACTGGATTTTACCCCTTTGTTTCTTGTGCATAAAATAGGAGAACTGATAATAGTTGACTATATAATTGATCCACAGATTTTCTCAGTGTTTTTTGTCAGAATTTAGTGGGAAAATTCCAGGCCCATAATTTTATCTGTAAATTATTGTTCTTCTAGCTTTGAATGTCTATATTTTATAGCCTTACACAAGCAATGGCAGTAAAATTGGTTTCCTAGTACATTAAGGTTTTCTTAAACATCCCACCCAACAAGCCATCATCACAAGTACATTCGTTAACAATTCAACTGTAGGTTAATGGTCTTTCACAACCAGTACATATCAGCGCTTCAGTGGGCTAGGTGTGCGTGTATTATTATGGGCAGAAATTCAGGTACCTCTGTGAATCAGGTTACACAAGTTTCCAAACAACTATGACAAACTCAGTCTATACATTACCAGCTTCCACTCATGCATATTTGAGAAGTCCTTCTGAAAAGGTGTAGAATTCTAAGGCGTTATCCCTGCTATCTGCTCTGGGGCAGGAATGGCAGTGATATGACCTGTGATTGACTAATTGTGGTGTGAGCCTTGAGTGTCAGCCCAAATGTGGACGCCTTGGTTGGTGCCCATCCCTTGCTCCTCTCTAGCAAGGCTATTTTCAGGGGGGAGTTGCTTCCTCTGCCCTGGTGTATTGTGGCCACAGAGCTGTTTTGAAACAAAGCCTTCTTATTTGTTCCATATTTTGAGTTGAGAAAGTCATGTTCTGGTCAGCAACCCTCTGGAGTTACTCCAGAGACAGGCCTGTCTTATTGAGCTGCTTTTCCAGCCTAACTCCTTTCTCTAATTCAGTTCAGTGTTTATGTATTGATGATTGCTCTTAGTTGGTCTCTCTCAGTCCTATGTTTCAGAGAAGCTATACCAGTATTCCCACCTCTGCCAGAATCCTAATCTGAAGGTTTTTGTGAACCTCTTGGCTTTTACTTCATTGTTTTGTAACTTCTTTGCATCTTTCCTCTCTGTTTAACTATGTCATGTAATTACAGCATGTGTGAAATGTAGCCTGAATTGAGATCATACAGGCTATTTATTTGAGGAATTTATGTTTGAATTGCTGAAGCAGCTTTGTGCTGCCTGCAGTATCTATTAATGTTCCTGAAATTTGCTATAGTTTGAAATTGTGATTTGTTTTCATTATAAGGAAATAGTCTCAAGTTGTACCAGAGGAGTTTTAGATATTAGGAAAAACTTTTCCATTGAAAGGATAGTAAGACATTAGCTGCACAAGGAAATGATGGAGTTACCATCCCTGGAACTGTTCAAAAGGCATGTGAATGTGGCACTTGGGGGTGTGGTTTAGTGGTGCTGTGTTAATGGCTGATGATTTTAGAGGTCTTTTTGCAACCTGACCGATTCTATGAATCTATGAATTTTTGTTTGTAGGCAATAATAAATAACAAAGTTCTAGTAAGTATTTCAAGCCAGTTTTTGCATCAGGTAGATTCCTTTAAGGAGATTATTCTTGAATATCAGAGTTATTTTAGAAAGTCTTGACCAGGTCATAGATGAGGGCTTTTTGTTCAGGATTTCTCAATTAATTATACTACTTGAATTTAGTGGATTGATGTTTTATCAAAGACAAAAATCAGCATGACCTTAGTTATTGGCCGCTGTTGGGTTTTAATTTTCAGTGTGTTTTAATCTTAATTTCTCATACTCTACAATTAAAGTTATTCCCAGAAATAAAGATAAGGAAGTGAGCAATCTATGAGGAACATTATTCTTTATTTTTTTTTTAGTTCATACAAAGCTTGCTATTTAATTCTTTTATTTTCCTTACTCTGTTCTGTATTTCAAGTTATTTATATGAAATTTTCCACATCCTCTTGAATCATTGGCTTACAAATAAATATGATGTTAGTGGTTTCTTTGAGCAAGCGTAAGATGAAAATGCAAGGACATTTTTTTCATACTTATTACACATATTGTCCCTTTTTACAAAATGATTCTGTAACTGGGAGACGTATCCTGACTAGAAGGGAACAGTGTCTGTGTTTATTGAGGAAGAAGGTCTTGGCAAATAAAATTTTGTAGGCAGATATGCATATTTTCTCCAAACTTTTAAATTTGCTTTTGTTGTGTTTTAAAGCCCTTTCTTAACGTTTCATGTTGAGGCTCTAAGAGAGTTTTCTGTAAGACAGCGTAAATGAACATCAGTGATTTTATAGAAATAACTTGTAAGTGTAACTTATGAGAAGCTACATTAGGGAACAGAGATCTCTGTGTTGACCTTACAGAATTAGACTTCAGGTACTTGCTGTGTTCTTTGGCATTATCATAGAACCATAGTTCGGCTTCAAATGAACTTTAAAGATGATCTAACCCAAGTGCCCTGCCATGATCAGCAACATCTTGAACTAGATCAGGATGCTCAGAGCCCCTTACAACCTGACCTTGAACATATCCAAGGAGGCAGGGAAGTGGCATTATAACCTTTAGTAACCAGAAATAGAAGCTTGAAGGAGAGAGGAAAGTTTACAATGTATTTTCTATAAAACCATCAAGAAGTGCTTAAACAAATGCATTAACTGAAATTTAGTTCTGACAAGCAGCTTTTGGTATAAGAGACTACCAGCAACCCAGCCTGAAATATGCCTCTAACTTGAATTTTCAGTGGATGAAAGTATTTGTTTTTGTAGTGCATGAGGTCTTCTCATCTTCTACAGTGTAAAACACTGGCATCTGTTTATGGAGTAGACTTGTTGACTTCCTTTTTTTTACTGGACATATGTGAAAGTCATATGAAAACACAGTGTAACATTGAGGATGAGGTGCCCAAATACAAAATTTTTTTTTCAGTGTGAATTTTCTGTTGACTTACAATCTGTTATTTGGTAAATTGAAACAACAAAATAATTAGATCTTTGATTTAATTTTACTTTGAGTAATGTTCCTGAAGGAATATAAATGAAGTGCAATGTTTAGCCTTGGAACATGATTTTTAGTACAAATATGTTTTATGTTCTTTTCATTTATAGCTTGATACCTTTAGAAATAATATTGATCTATCTAAGGAAAGTGTGAATGATGAAGCAATTATAAACAACACATATAATCCTGAAGAAGAGAGCCCAAGATTTACAAAAAATAAATTGAGAGAGAAAGCGTCAATTGCAAAGAAAATAAACAATGATGTTGTTAGTGGAGAAGAAAACAAGCAGCCAAAGTCAAACAGGAAGAAAAAGAAATCACTGTTACAAGAACAATTTAATGAGGAGGAAGATGTATATGAAGCTAAATTGGGGAGTTTTGAAGAAAAGACTAATGATTTTCCAAAGAAGAAAACAAAAAGTAAATCACAAACAGATGTACCTCATCAAGAAGGTGATAGAAAGATCAAAAATTCCTTGACTGAAGTGAGAAACGTAACTGAATTAGAAGAGGAAGAGCAGCTAATTCAAGCCTATCAGCTGCATGTGGCTGAGGAAGAGGCAAATGCAATTAAAAAGAAAATGAGAAAGAAACTTAAAGAACAGATGTCTGAATCTACCTCTAGTGTTCAAAGGCATGAAGTTGCACTGAATAATGAAGTGGGCAAAAAGAAGAAAAAGAAGAAAGAGCGAGCAGTTTTAAGTGAAGCTGAAACAAGGTAACATGACAAACTGTACACAGTGTGTTGTCTGTGAATCTTAAACAGCATGTTTCAGTTTAAGATAGGCAGCAGTTTTGTGATAAATTGTTCATATTTTCTAAGTGATTAACTGGATCATTCTGTTATGAAAAAAATAGAACTAAATCCTTTCTCAAAAGGTTGTAATGATTAATACTGAGCTCATGGATTCTTTTTAACTTCTTAAAAAATATTAAAAAATATTAATTGCTATTTGATGATTGTTTACTGTGGAACTCAACTCTTAACTACCTAAAGGTAGTTTTGTGCATGATTTTTTTTTTAATGATAAGTGATGGCCTTGATCCAGCAAAATAGTATTTGTTTAACTCTTCACATAAATGGTTCTGCAGTTGTCTGGAAATTAGGGGGAAAGGAAAGGGGGAGAGCACTGAAAAAGGCAAGACACTAAAGGGGCTGGGAGCTTTTCAAGATACATAGATGATGAGTTGCAGAATTTCAAGTGGATTGATAATGGCAATGAGTAATTGTATCAATATATGCAGTAGACTGCAGTTGCTAACGGTGATCCATTACCTTGCAGTGCAATGTCCCTTTCTGAGCTGCAGCATCATCATCCAGAAGAAGGTGGCAGTGAAAGTCAGTCACCTGAAAGACTATTTACATCAGAAAGGATGGATAAACAGAAACCTAAAGCCAAGAAGGTTAAGAAGAAAACCAGAAAAGGTCTGCCAACAAAATGTTATAATACTGTACTACTTTGCTGCACTTTTTTTTTGTGCTGCTACAGAAATGTTTGTCCATAGTAGTAACGCAAAAGTGATTGAGCTGTGTGAGTTACTTATATTTCTTGAGTTACTCAATTGTACCTCTGTTCTTCCAATTATGAGGCTTATTTGTGAGGATATTTATTTGATAAATCAATTTAAAATCTTGAAAATTCATTTACTGCAAGTAGTTTTGAGTTGAGACAGAAGTTACCATGTTCCACTGGTGACAGTTTGTTTACTTTTCTCCAATTTCTAGAAGAAACCATGGAAGTTGCTGCAGAAAATGATGAGGAAATGAAGAATTCCGAAATTTCAACTCAGTCTAAATTTGGTTTTGGCGATGATCTTGTTTTGGGAGTTTATATCCATCGATCAGATCGACTTAAAATTGATCACTTGGTATCTCATCCTGTGGTTAAAATCCATATTGTTGATCAGAGAAGTGGCTTATATGTGAAGAAGGATTATAGGTGACTTTTAATAAACTGTTTCTATTATCACTGATTAGAATAAATAGATATATTCTTCCCTACAAAATTAAATATGAAAATTAGAACAATGGGGTATTTTAAGCTTGTGTGGTTGTTTGTTAGTTTCTACATCTATGATAAGATGTGTATATATATGCATACAATAAATGAGGGTGTTATTTTTCTTTTCCTTTTGATACTTTTAAATGCTCTGCACTGCTGTATTGCTCTTGAGGCTTCCCAGGGTAGGGGTCACAGTACCAAGCCTGGCAGAGTTCAAGAAGTGTTTGTGCAATACTCTCAGGCACAAGGTGTGACTCTTGGGGATGGTGCTGTGCAGGGCCAGGAGTTGGACTTGATGATCCTCGTGGGTCCTTTCCAACTCAGCATAATTTGTGAATCCATGATATTTCCAACACAGTTCATTCTGTATTATTCCCTGAGGCAAAATTTCTTAAGTGTCAAAAACATATAAAAGCCAAAAACATGTAAACAAAATTCTAGTAGTATAAATAGTGTCTGCCTTTTATATTAAGAGCTTTAAATATCTTTTAAACTTTAAAGAAGAACTTTAAAATCTTTTAAAATTTCTGTTTACTTCAGGTTCTTGTTTCTGCTGTCATTATCCATAATTTTCCTGAAACCAGATTTTAATGGGGCTTAAGCAGTAGACTCCACCAATGATCATTATGCATTAATTTGCTAGCAGTAGTTTAATTGTTAGGATTTTCAGCTTGTAGTTTTTGTATATACATTAGAAAGTGTCTTAAATTTTCACTGGGTTTAGAAAATTTGTTCTAGAATCAGACAAACAGTATCTTATATATGTATATATGTTTCTTAGCTTTCAGTAATTGAAAATATTGTTTTGTTCAAGGTTGTTTTTTAAATGCTCTAACAATTGTAATTCTTTGGAAATCTTCAAACAGCAAGAAGGAAAATTCATCTTATGAACAAGAAGAAATAGAGCACATTCTTCCTATAATGACACAACCATGTGACTTTAGAAAGTCTAAATCAACAATTCCAGAGTGGGAAGAGCAAGTAATATTTAATGAGTGTTTTACTTATTTTATTCAAAACACTGAGGAAAACCCTCAGGTTATCCTGTTTTTTGAGGTAAGATGTAATATTTTATATCCGATACTTGCACATTCTGGTTTTTGGTTTGTTTCATCAACAGTGTATGTTTCACTGATCAGGTGTTTTATTTCAGTTAAACTGGGTTAATAGCTTTGAGGTACAAAGTCAAGTGGAGATACCAAAAAGTGGGAATTTTTATAGGAAAGGATTCTGTTTTGATAGTAACAAGGAGTACGAAACTTTCTTGTAAAATCAACTCTCAGACTTCTGCGGAAGGCTGGTAAGATATGGTGGATATCAGTCTTTTCACATTCTTGAAATCTGAGAAGAGGTTTAAGTACAAGAAACTCAAAGGTGGAATTTGTACGTAGCAGCACCTCATTTTACCAATGAACACGCTCTTGCATTGTTTCCATTAACATTTTACACATCTACCTCTCCTGTCCCAGTCTTCATAAGGTAACTAATAATTTGTCCTCCAATACAATTATGTTTAAAGGAAAAAATTTAGGTTACATATTCAATGTAATTTTTAGCTTAGGCATTCCATTTCTACAGAGAAATGGAAATTTCTACAGAGAGATTGTGTAGGATTAACATAAAAATGGAAACCTAGTACAATAAATATTTTTCGTTCCCTTTTTTTTACTATTTCAAATAGATTGAGTATAATTTATTGCCATATATTTCTTAATGTTTTGTGTTGCTTGTAAATGAACATATTTATAGAATTAAAAATCCTTATTTGCTTAACACAAAACTAATTACACTTGTATGTAAAAATTCTTCATGGAAATAATGTTGGAACCAAAAGTATCATTCCACTGAAAAAAGGCTGTTTGACTTAAGTGTGGTTTATGAAATATCAGTTTGAAAAAACTATTATTCTAAGGGTTTTCTGTATATCAGGTAAACTTCCAGGAGTAGTGAAATACGGGAAAATTCAGGTCCCTGACAGAAAAATGGAGACTCATAGGCATCCCTGGAAGTGTTCAAAGCCAGGTTGGATGGGGCTTTGAGCAGCCTGATCTAGTGAAACTGTCCAAGCCCATGGCTCAGAACTCTGATCTTTGAAGGTTCTTTCCAACCGAGACTGTTCTATGACTGATTCAATGGCAAAACTGATAAAGCTAGGAAAGAAAAACTAGCTTTTTGACTGCCATTTTCCATTTAGATTAATATCCAGTTGGTTTTAGCTGTCAGATTTGTGATCTAAATTATTTCTGAATTATTAAGAAAGTTACACATTTTTTCCCTTTTATTGAGACATAAGGGAAGGAGGAATAAGTTTTTTTTAAGACTAGACTTCTGTTCTTTTTTAATGGAGGTCATGAATAGTCATCAGATAAATGCATAAGGACCTGTTATTTATAATTTCTTATTTGTGTGGAAGAAACACTGGTTTTGTAATATCTTAAAATTTAAATCTGTTTAATTTAGTGAATTGACCAAGCATTTTTTAGTAGTTTTTTTAAATTACCATGAAGTATACATTTATTAGAAATACATTTCTAATACATTTATAATACATTATCCTGTTGATACTTCTAGGTCCTTGATTCACCAAATGTGCATGAACTGAGAGCCAGCTCTGATGTAAAAATTCAGGAAGGTCGTTACCGAAAAATTTGTTGGGCATTTCTAAAGGTACTGTAAATATTTAATTGAAGAAACAAAATTCATAAATCCTTCTATCCGAAAATCTCTAACAGTACTAAGTAGGAAAGCATTTTAAAATATTTTCAGCAACTGAGATGGAAAAAGCCCTCCTCGTTTGCTTGGCTGCTCTCTCCTTTTCCACTTTTTCCACTCCATGAAATCAACACAGTAACAGGCTTGACACTAAAGAATGTGTTTTTCAAGGACGTATAGAATGTGTAAGATTTTTTTTTGTTTGTTCATAAAATACAGAAGATTGTTTTGCGTTTATATGATTGTGAAGAAAATGGCAAATCCACTAATTACTGTACCACATCTGTTCTGTGTTCTAGTGGCATTTTCAGTTGTCCAGTCTTTGAAAAGACTCCCTAACTTAATTATAGAATGCTTCTCATTTTCAGTTGCAGGGTTTGAAATGCTGTGTCAATTGAGATACAAATGTGCCGAATGTGAGATACGGGTAGTTTAACCAGCACATAAGTACCTTTCTACCCTTTAAGAGAGACTTGAATGTGTCAATTTGTTCTTTGAGAGCTGACAAACTTCAATTTCCCTGAGGATTGTTTATTTACACCTACACCTGTGTGTGATAGTAATTGACAATCATTGAGCAGTCCACAACGTAGAGGAAATGAGAGAAATACAGAAGATAATGGTCTGCAAGTACAGGTGAAGGGATGGGGGCCTTCACAGCAATTCAATTCAGAGATTGTTCTGAGCTCTGCCCAAGATAAATCTACCAGAATCTACCATGCTATCCCATGTCTGTTAGCAGAGCTGGTAGGAACTGTGCATCCAGGCATTCAGTACAGCCTACTCCTGAACAGAGGGAAGAAAGAAGTTTCAGCTCATAAATATAAATAAAATTGTTGCTGTCCTTCATTCTTACTGCATCTGCCTGCATTATCCTTTCATCTGTATCAGAGAAAGCAAAAATGTCCCAGTTCAACACTGATCAGTGTTAATGGCAGTAGATACTTCTGTTATTCTTGATGTCAATAGAGAGGACTCTGTCTCCTCTGAAGTTGGAGTGGTTGCTACATTGCTGTGTCTTCTGCTCTGAACCAAAGCCTTACCAATGCCCTTTGTTGTGGCATTCAGAGGACAGATTTGGAAGAAGCTGTTTGTGGATTGGCAGTCCTTTGAGATTTGGTTGATTTTAGCAAGTAGTAGTTAAAAAAAAACCAAACTAAATGAGGTACTACAGAGGTGTTCCCACTTTCATAAGATATTACTACTGTGAAGCATCTTTTGAAACTAGGCTGCCATTTAATATTTAGTCTTCATTATTTGGTCCTGAGGGGATTAAATACATGCTTAGTTCATTGTCACTTTTAGAGTTAATATATTTCTGCAATGGAAAGTGGATTTCAAAAGTTTATACTATTAGTTAAGATATTAGAAATTATCAGTTACTTTTGTGTTCATCTTTCTTCCTCTTTCCTATTTTTAATCACTCTTCCAGCTTGTAGGTGCAAATGGAGTTCTAAATGTCGGTGGAAAACTTCGTCTGCAGTTATATTACCCACCTTCAAGGACCAAGTCACATTCAAATGTTGTTGAGGTTTATGACTGGTGGGCAAAGTGTCCTAGAAATCGTTACCCATCGACTTTATATGTAACTGTAAAAGGCCTAAAACTGCCAGATCATGTAAGTTAAATACATAATGTATATATAAATGTATATGTATATATATGTATGTATATGTAAATGTATATATATAATGTATATATAAATATATTTGCAAATATAACTTTTCATTCAGACTTTCTGAATGAACTAGTATCTAGGTACTGCATGTCAGTCTGTGTTTGTATGCATGTATATAAAAGCTGTGCTTACATGCAGTATGTAAAATATATAAGAATATTACATTTCAAGGTAAGCGTTTCAAACTCAGCCCTTCATAAGTATCTTTGAAAAATAGGCACACTTTTCTACTTACCTTGAATATTTTACCACTGACAGTCAGAAAACTATCAGAGTACTTTCTTGAAGAATAATGTTCCTTCTTATTAGCAGAAATGCCATTTTTAAAGTCACTGAACTCACACAGGTGTATAAATTCTTTGAGAAAAGATGCAAGTTACTTAACTTTGCTTCTTCCCTGCACCCTCTAGCTGTACTGAGCTGTATTTTTTTTCACAAATGAAATCTTTAAAAATAGGCTTACACCGATGTGTGCTGAGACGGGCATTCAAGATAAATGTGGCATTTTCTTTTCTCTGATGCAAGTACAATATTGCTCTATTATATATTTTCCCATTTGTATTTAGACCTGTAATAATACTTTTTTTCTACTCATTTTTGTACTATGAAGGGTGGTCTGTGGAAGCCTGGTGAGATGTACACCTTCTCAATAGTACAATACAATACAATAGTGGAGTAGTTCTAATTTTCACTGACCTTGCTAGTTAATAAAAATCGGAGATAATTGATTATTTGAAAAAATTGTGATTCCATTTGATTGACACAACTTTGGAAGCTTGGATTACTTTCTGACTTCCTGGTCACTTTAAATGACATGTTGCAATGCAGTTTTCATGTATTAAGCTTTTCCAATCTCTGTGTTCCAGATATTAAAATGCAGGACATTTAAATTAAAAGTACCTTTTAGCCTTTTTAGAAATTACATTGTTCACTTTAAAAATATTTTTTCCCTGATACTTAGTTTTGTTTGCCTTAAGGTTGGTCGTTCTTTTCACTCTATGGCAGCTCTTCAACAGGAACAAAGTAATATAGCACTGTCAGAGCTCCAGAGAGAAGGATGCGAATCTTCTTCAGAGGAGAAAAAGGAGCCATTTAAATGGTCAAGATTGCCTGGACAGGTGAAGCATTTTTCTTTGAATTTTAAATGAAAATAATTTAAATATTTACTTTATTATTATTATTGTTAAGCAAGTAATTAATTGAAATAATTAACAAAGATATTAAAACGTTAGAAACTGTCATAGATAGTTGAGGAGCCTTAGCCTTAGAAAATATGGGTGATTTAACCATTTTTTCCACCAGAACAGCCAGATATTTTTATCTACAGAATCCTCTAAGAATTTGAAAGAGTAGAGTTATTTGAGTAATGGAAGTAAGACAGGAAGCCAGTTCTCAGATTTCAGCTTGATTAGAAATATATTTTCTTGACTTCTCTTTTTGTTTGTTGAAGACATTTTTAAACTGCGACAGAAAAGGCTTACGTTGAAGAACACATAGCTACTGTGGATATTGCCCTTAAACTTAAAATTTAGTTTTGGAGAAAAAAACATTGGGTCCAAAAGAGGTAATATGTTGGGAGAAAGGAAAGGGGTCTGTCTAAAATACCAGTTCAGTTTCATCTCTGGTTCTGTCTTTAAAAATCAGATATATAAATATAGATGAGGAATGGTAAAATGATTGGGTAGGAGACCAAAGGTTTGAGTGCCAGTGTTTGGGTTTCTGAGTTCACACTGCAGTCATTAGTTTACTAAAAGTTGTGGTTAGACTCCTCAAACAAGCTTGACTCACAGTCTAACTCCACAGCTTACATCATTGATGGTAGGCATTATTAAGCATTTCTTAAGATTAAGGAATTTATTTCTATTTAATTTTTTTTAGGTTTTTTTAAACTTGCTAATTGTTTGTAATGATGGGGCAGAAAAAGATACACGTTCATGGGGCCTAGGTTGTGCTGCAAAACTGTCTCCATTTATAATATGTTGAATTTTACTTTGGAATGCCATTAAAATGTTAATAGCCTTTTAGAACTTCCACGTGTCAGGAGCTAAGAGTGTGTTCCACGCATTGGATAGTTAATATTCCTACCAATTGTTCCCTGAAAAGCCAGGCTTGCCGCATTCCCAACAAGCACCTGCTTTCCCTGCGAGGTGGAGATATGGGCTGCTTCTGTATCCGCTTCTCTCATGATGGGAGAACGCTGGCAGCAGCATGTGCAGGAAGGAATGGCTATCCCATTGCTTGTAAGTTTAAATACATTTTGGCTTTTTGCTTATAATCCATGTATTTGGAAATTAAAGATTGAGGAAAATTAATTTTCAAATTGTGATTTTTTAGAGTTTCTGGTTTGTAGTTGTGATTAAAAGATTGTTCTGTGCCTTAAAGAGCACTGAGGAAAATGCTCTTTCTGTGTTGATAGGGGTGGAACTGGCTTTTCCTACATGGTTACATGTACACAGTTTAATGGTATGAAATGGCACCATTTCTACCTAGAGGCCTAATGGAAATACTAAATCAGTTTGCAGAAGGTACATAGTTTCTGACGATAATGTTTTAAGGAAAATAACATTTTAAGCCTCCTGCTCACACACTTTTCATGTAAGGTTTTCTCCTAACCTGTCTTAAAGTTACATACCGGAATGTTACCATCTCCAGACAGATTACTAGAAGCTGCTGTCTTCCATGGTCCAGTTCAAAGTACAAACATTCCTTATAACTCAAAATTTTGACTGCTTCATCACGGTAACTTCAACTGCATAATTCTTAAACCTTGCATAAAAGTTTTGAGAGATAGAGAGAGCAGTATTTTAAGTGTACACAAAGTAAGTGTTTAAATGCAAGGAACAGTAAATCTAGATTCCTTTATTACACAGCCCCAGAAAATTATCTCAGTGTTGAAATATTTCTAAGATTGGTCAATTAGTTGTCAAAACTTAAAAAAACCCAACATAATCCTAATTTGGTTCTAATAATTTAGTGCAAATAAGGTGTTTCTTAAGGGGTGAGACATTTGTGACATCTGTGAACCACTAGATGGAAGTAGATGCTTGCTGTCTATTAATGTCTTGCAATTATTTCATCCTGTTACCTCAAAATGAGAAGATAAAGAAAATGAGTTGATTTATGCTAGCAGAAAATCAGCCTAAGATTAGACTAAACTTTGACTCTAGTAGCTACTAGTAGTGTTTGACTGCAAATACTTACAAAACTTCTATTTTTCTATTTCAACTTCCCTAGTGTATGAAATTCCTTCTGGACAGCTCCTGAGAGAATTTTATGGTCACCTTAACATAGTGTATGATCTTTGTTGGTCAAAAGACAATCAATACCTTCTTACTGCTTCTTCTGACGGCACTGTCAGGTCAGTATGATGAAATGTTCTAGCAGATACCATCAGAAGTTGAAAAGAAAGTGGTCTAATTCAGTGTTTTTCTACAAACTAGTAGTGCTATAATGTTTTAATTAAAGGTTTGGTTACCATGTGACTAAAATAATATAAAAATTGTGATTGGGTTAATCACTTACACTGTATTTACTATTTATAATTCAATTCTATTTGAAACCAAAGCTTTTCCAAAAACTCTAGTGTCTAAATCTACAGTGCAGTAAAAAAACTAAAGGACTTTTCATTTCAAGAAGACACTGAGACAGTTGTAATAGTCTCTTCCTGGAGAAATGTCATACTATGTATGCAGTATTAAGTTTGCAAATTTGAACACTAGGCAGAAAATTGAAAATTTAAGATTCAAGTTATGTGTGTAAATCTACCACACTGCATATATGTATGCTGGTGGTGTTCTTTTGTTTTTTTACACTTAGTAAAGTAATTCAGCTTAAATTGCTGTAAATTAATTTTGATACTGTTATTTCTAAAATAGAATCCTCTACAATTAAAGTCCACTTCCCTGCAGTATTAATGTTAAAATATTGATCTCTTCAGATTTTAAAACCAAAACTCTCAAAGCTGTAGATACACATGGCAATATCACTGGGACACTGTACAGTTTTATTGTGAGCAACTTCATTGGTTTTCATAGAGCTTTTTGGGTTTTTTTTAGCCCTCCAGATCCTTGTCTATTATTTCTGTTATGCAACTCAGTAATGCTACAGGCAGTTGCATAATTGAATTGCCAGAAGAATTGTTAAATGATATATTGTATGTGTGGAATTGTTTTAGGTTTTTTTTTGTTGCTTGTTTGTAGGCATAAAAAGAATGTGTTGAGAGTTCAGCACATTTTTTTATTAAGTAAGAATTTTTTATATTGAGGTAAATACAAATTTCAGTCTTTTATGTTGCCTATAAGAAGGCTGAGCTGTTCCTCAGTTCTTGAATTTGTGACAGCAAGTTGAAACTGCAGTGGTCTGCCTCATTTTCTGTGTACTATGTGCAGTCACTGTATGAGTTATTAGTTTCTGTATTTGTTGGAGTTGCCTTCAGCTCCTTAAAAAGTCTCAGCACACCACTGCTTTAAAGTCATTATCAGTTTATTATTTGAATTATCTCATACTGAGTTCTAAGGCAACATGAAGGCAAATTAATGAACTTAAAAGAATTCTTCTTTATATTGTGTTCTATGTTATCCTCAAGCCTTCCCAAGGTTTAGTCTCAGATTATTTGTGAGCAATAAATTAATTTTTATTTTGTTAGATTAAAACCATTCTAAAAGATAGGTAAACTCCTTGTGACCTTTCTGCATCAAATTGCAAATTAATTGCTGTACTCTAAAGGGTTGCAATTTTGTAATTAAGTCACCTCTGAGTAAGCTTAGAATTCTTCAATAGCCACCAGAAGTGGTTGCCTCACCTGGAGGGGTACAACTAAAACAATTCAATAACATTTTGTAACTGAATACTGTGTGTAGCATACTGCCCACCTGTATTTAGTGATCCAGGTAGTTTTTTATTCTTTGTGGACTCATCTTTGGAGAAGGCTCACTAATAAAATGCATACCATGAAACAGAAAACACTAAGAAAAATCTGATCTTACAGTTATGGGTGGCAAAGGATAGGGAATAGATTAATAGTAAGAAGGGAATTTATGTGATGTAATCATCCTTGGGATCATGATCCCTGTGTGGCTGGTAATTATTATTCCAAGATTTTCTGGGATTTTGTTTATATTTAGTGGCCCTAAGTGTTCCTTTATAGCTTTTCTTGTTCTAATATTGTTTTCAATGAATGATACCTCAGAAGAGCTTAATTTGGTTGTAACTCCTGAAAGAAAGAAACAAATTAATTCCATGGAATTCTTTATGAGTATTTTAAAATGAGAAATATATATCCGTTAAGTGGGTAAGTAGTCACTAATTTGCTTTGAAGACTGAATACTGTGTAAAGTAATAAATTTTTCTTAATTCTTGTTAGAAAATATGATATTAAAGGATTAAATAGAGGTGGAACAAATTGCTGGAATAAACAGGTATTGTTAAATGTTTGCAAGCATTTGCCTCTAGAACCAGTAGCACAAAATATGGCATCAGTTATACCTGTGCATGTGACTGCTTTGTATGATAGAAATTCTAACTTTGTTTCCTTTTAGAATGTGGAAAATAGAAATGAAGGCAGCGTCTGCAGTGAGAGTTTTCCCTCATCCTTCATTTGTCTACACTGCCAAGTACCACCCAGTTGCTGACTTGTTGGTTGTGACAGGATGTTACGACTCAATGATTAGAATCTGGAATGCAAATGTGAAAGAAATCCATGGGCAGCTGCTGCAGGAGCTTGATGGCCATAAAAGTTTCATCAACACACTTTGTTTTGATGCAGAAGGTATGTACTTAATATTGCTTTTACAAATAGTTGTCTTTCTAGTTGAAGACCAACTTGAGTGTTACTAGTTTACTTCATGGAGGCAGTCTGTTCTTCTTAGGAAGAAAGTATTTACTGGGAGAGTGCTGAGACTAGGACAGGTTGCCCTGAGAGACTGTGGCTGCCTCATCCCTGGAGGTGTTCAAGGTCATGTTGATCTGGGCTTTGTTCTAGTGGAAGGTGTCCCTCCCCAGTTCAGGGAGGTCAGAACTAGATGATTTTTAAGGTTCTTTTCAACCCAAATGAATTTATGACTCTTTATTAAAGAAAATGAGGCAGTAGTAATTAGATTGTGAGAATTTTAGCACTAAATTGAAGATGTGGGGAGGTGATTAACTTTTCAATATTGACAGAGAATAGGAAACATGGAGTGAAAAGGACAGAGTTTGACCATTGTGAGTCATGTTAACTGGTAGGTTAACAGCTGAAAGTGAATGTTGTACTGATATGAACTAGTGGAGGAGGAGTTAAAGATGGGTGAAAATTAAAGTTTTACTTTTTCTAGTGTTAGTGACATCATTAATAGGTGGTTCAGATTAGTTACTTGAGTAGCAAAGAGGAAAGCTGTATTTTTATAAAAAATAAATATTTGTGCTTAAAGAACAAATGTTGGAAAACACTATTTGTTCTAGTTCAATGTTCTCTTAGTGAATGTATAAGTAATCATTGAGGTATCATGTGAAGCTTGTTGAGCTGTAAATGCTCACTTTTTTCTGGTTTCAGAATATGAATAAAAATGAAAAAAATTTAAAAGTATGTTCTGCATCACAGTATTTAATGTATATGCTACATCCAAATTTATAGTATCAGTTTGTATCATGCAATAGGAGCAAAATGCATTTGCAATGAGTATATTATAGCAAAAGAGATGGAAGAATTGGTATTTGCCTATTCAGAAAAATGAGAGAACAAAAGGTTGCTTTCTTGTTTTCTGTATTATTGTTTTGTGGATGGTATTTTACTTATGAGACATTATTTCTCAGGACACCACATGTTCTCGGGAGATAGTTCAGGACTGATAATAGTTTGGGATACACCTGTCAAAGGAAATTCTCCACACCTTTTTCAACACTGGAAGATCAATAAGGTAAACAGGTTTCTTAAACTAGCATTGTAATTTTTATGTGAACTGCTCTAAATCTAGTAATCTGATTTGAATTAAATTTTTTTAATACACTACTTTTTGTTTAACTGCAGAGGTGTATTTTCTTTAAAAATTGGTATAGAAGAACTTACACAATGTTCAGTGATTCATTGACTTAACTTTTTAAAATTGTTTTACAACTTAATTGGATTGGGCACTGGAACAGTCTCCTGAAGGAAGTGATCACACCACCAAGTCTGAGAAAATTCAAGAAGTATCTGGACTCTCAAGGCACATGGTGTGATTCTTGGTACTGTCCTGTGTAGGGCCAGGAGTTGGTCTTTGATGTTCATAGTGAGGCCCTTGCAACTAAGGGTATTCTAGGATTCTGGAATTTTTTTTTTTTTCAATATAAAACATGAAAATGCTTGAGGTTTGATAGCACTGTTTTAACAGGTAAGTGCTTTGCTCTCTAGAGGCAAGAATAAAATAGACCACAGGCTTTAAAAAACACCTTTGTTCATACCTTAGAACCCTAATATTCAGAATCTGCCTCATGATTGTAAAAAGTTGATCTCTAGGATATAATGCCTTAATATAAGAAAAAACTTTTTCCTTAACCAAATAAAATTAATTGAGCAGAAAAAGAATAATGCAAGAGAAAAATGGGCTATAATGTGTAAAAACATAATTTTCTTTATTTTCCATCCTTCTGTAGGAAATAAAAGAAAATGATATTAAAGGAACACCAATAAATCATTTGGAAGTGCATCCGAATGGAAGGCATTTATTGATCCATGCCAAAGACAGTACCCTGAGAATTATGGATCTCAGAATGTTAGTATTTCTGGTGACAAATGTGTATTTCCTTTATGCTTTAAAATTTACATGGGGAAATAAAATGCCATAAAGGTATTAGTTGGTAGTTGGGGAGAAAAAGGATGTCCTAATAATCAAGGATAGAAATATTAGGGTTGGGAAATTATTTCAAAACACTGCTGTATTACAGACCTTTTGGGTGATATTAAGTATTTTAGAGTAGAATATCTAAAAATTACTAGATTACTTGGGAGCCTAAAGTGGCATGAAGAAGATAATATTAGTCTTCTAAAGATTGAAATCCCTTTTAAAGTGCAATCTGGGCACAAAAAGAATTTGGAAGTGGTAACATTTGTGTGTTAGTTTTGTATTTTTAAGACTGGGAAGGATATTTTGATGAAGACATGGAAGATGATTGTCATCATAAGTACTAAAAAATGCAATGATGTACATGTCATAGTTTATTAAGCGGACTGTAGGATAGTTTTGCAGTTTTTGATGATTTTCTCATTCTTAATTGCTATAAGCATGATCTTTTAAGGACAAGCAAAAATAAAAAGCTAGGAGATTATAGACTCACTTGAGTTTGATGTTGGAGAATGACCAGCTCAACCCAATGATCAAATGACAACAGCATGCTACTCAGAGGTTTATTCAATTGGATTTTTACTATCTTGAAGGATGAAGATTTTAAAATTTCTGTGAGCAACATGTTCTAGTGTTCATTCAACCTCAAAATAAAAGACTTTTTTTTCTTATTTTTAAACAGAATTAGCTATATTTCAATTTATGTCCATTCTCTCTTCTCCTTTCTTTGTGTGGGAGTGAGCAGAGTCTCTCACCAATCACTTACGTATGTTGATAAGATGCACTTGAACATTCTGTTCTGGAAAGTCACATTAAAGATATAAACAACTTTTCTAAAATGTTTCATCCTTAATTTCATAGGTTTCTTTCTGCCCCTCACCACACAGAAAATCCCTGGAGGTATTTAAAAGATGTGTAGACGTGGCCCTTAGGTACATGGCTTAGTAGTGGATGAGACAGTGCTATGCTAACAGTTGGACTTCATGATCTTGAAGGTCTTTTCCAAACTAAGCAATTCTGTTACTGTACTGGACTGAATGTTTGAACTAGCTGAGGTTTCTTATGGTGAACTTCTCTCCTTTACTATAGATGATAAGTTATAATGACCATGCTAGAAGCTAAACTGTCTGCTCAGTCGAAGCATGAAATTGCTGGATTAAGAAAGGGAACCTGTAGTTCTTGAGGCAGTGTTCTTCTGTTTCTCCTCTTTCTAAAACATGTAGAGTTTTAGTTTGAGAGGGAAAGATAGGCATGCATATTAATCTCTAAGAAAAGCTTTAATATGGGGTGCAATTTCACAATTGTTTTAAGCAAATTTATCCATAGGACCTACCATCTCCTGCAATCTCCCACACCTTCGGCTGTGTATTCCTAGCATTTCTTTTTTATCATCTCTAGAGATTTTTTGATGTGGGGTAAGTCAGATCAGTGAGCTGATCCAACTAAAAATTAGCCTACAAATACAAATGATTAATTTTCATTTTAATCAGTTATCTGGTCAAACTCATCTGATAGCTGCCCAAACACTAGAGAAGAAATGAGGGAGAGCCTGGGAAAATAAGGGTGGAGAGGACACCACCAGGCTGCTACTTTGACCACAGCCCACAGTTACATTGACTTAAGTATATCAATAAACCACAGGGTCAGATACCCAGCAGTGATAATTTTACACGTCAGCATTAACTGTTCATTCCCTGCATGAGAAAAGAGGGGGTGGAGGTCACAGATGAGCACAATTCACTTTGATTGACAGTTGGTTGCTCTTAACTTTCCTCTTTCAAAAACTTGCCTTTTTGATCTTTTTGGATAATGCTGCTGTCCTGTCACTTAGGTATGTGATCAGGGATTTGGTTTTGGTTCAGTCCTCACCTTAGGGTTTCTTATGAAGGTTAGTTTTACATCTTGCAGGGCTCTTCTAATGACACCTCTGAGATACTATCTTATTTATTCATACAGCGAAAACTCTTATTTGGGCTAATATGGTCTTGCGCTGGGATCATTAAAGCTTCTTTTACTTGTGAAATAGAATTTCATCTAGAGCATATTTATTTTAAATATTGTTTAAAGTAATTTTCCTGTCATATTAAATGCACTGCACTTCTCCTAGCATGCCTCCACTGATTTTGCAGTAACAAATGTGAAATAATACTGTCTTCTGTCCTTGAGGGCTATGGTGGCTTGTTGCTGTTTGTCTTGCCTCAAATTCTGCATTGTAGTACTGCTGCTGGGTTAGTCTCCATGTTGAACTTTGATTTTTTTTTCCAGGCTATGCCTAATGTTTAAAATAGCCTCTTACAAGCTGATTTATGCTTCTTTCCATCCTTTTGAGGATTCTCTCCTACTTGATGCCTACAGACTATTTGACAGTAGATCATTATTACTGTGCTGACCAATAGTGTTTCGCTGGAAAAAGATTAGGATACCTAAGTTTCAAAGTAATATTAAACATATTAATAATAAATCAACATTTATGTCTGAAATTTGTTGATTCTACTGCTTGTTTTCTGACCAAGGAAACATTAGTCTGAAAAACTGAAGAGAGTTGCTGCATAAGTTCAATCATTCAAGCTCAACAAGCATAATGAAAACTTTCTTGACAGAACTTGGAGTAATATGCCAATTCCCGTGTTTTTTGCAAAGCCCAGGATCAAGATAATGCAAATTACTGCATCTCTATCTGTTCTCTAGATCTGAGGATTTCCTTTTTCTGCTGAAAGACAAGGATGTATATTTTCATCTGTACTGTCAGGTGCATTATGAAGGTTAGGGAAAATAAAGGGTAAATAAATACTGCTCTCTGCAAAAAGTGTGTGCTTGCATATCTGTTTGGGATGCAAGGTGTACTGATTTTTCTGAGGAATAGAAGGGGAACTGACACGTAAAAATTTACATTGTCTGTGCTGAATGTATCTTCAATATCTGCAATCTTTATCTTTAGCTTGGCGACAAAGAAATATGTAGGTGCCACAAATTACAGAGAAAAGATTCACAGCACCTTAACACCATGTGGTACATTCCTGTTTTCAGGAAGTGAAGATGGAAAGGCTTATGTTTGGAATCCAGAAACAGGTAACTAATTATTTTATGGGCTTAAGCCAAATTGTAAAAGCTGAGGGGGAAAGGATTTTTTAAGGTTTATTGAAACACTTTTAATATGGAGTAAAACTTCAGTAAGATGTTCTTAAATCCTGAAGCTTTAGCTCCACTTTTTAAATAGCTTTTATTAATCTCTGAGATTTAATTCTCTAGAGGAAATTAATAGAGGTAACATTTGTAATATCAAGCATGACTGGAGCACCTGAGGCTCAGCTTTTTGTGTACTGCAATGCTTTACATGTGCTGAGGATCTTAAGATGGAATGCACAAAAAATGTTTTAGGTCAGGTAAGTTTTTCTATTGGGTTGTTTAGATTTGAGAATCAGGCTCGCGTTCAGAGCCACTTCATCTCTGTGATGGGTGGTCAGAGACTGAATACTTCTGGTGTGTGGTAGATAAGGTTTCTCTGTGAATTAGTTCCCAAGCCAAAGAGTTTCAAAATAGCTACCAAAATCTTTCAGAAAAAATGTGACAAAAATGTAGGGTAGAGTTTCTTGTGCAGGAGGTAAAAGAGACAAAAAATAAGAACAGGAAGTAGCAGAATACCATGTTGGATTTGATGACATTATATTCTGTCTGTAATTGTAATCTATATGATTTTGTAAAATAAAAAAGTAAATATTTAGAAACTGGCAGATAACTAACAGTTCTGTTTTGAATTTCTTTCCATGTTTCCAACTACGTTAGCTTGCATCTCTGCTGCTACAAAATTTGCCTGAAAACTTTAAAAAAATAATAAAAGGAAGGAGGAACTTTGTTATTAGTATGTTTTTATTGGATTTTGATTTCTGTTTACACACTGTATTTGCATTTATAGTGCCATCAGCTGAAGAGCTAATTTTATTTATAATTTTCAATAATCCTCTGCTCAACTTTCACTCCTGTTATCAGTATTATATAGCTGAAATCCACAAGTAAGATGCTATCTTTGTACAATGCAAGCACGAACAAATGCTGTGGAACGCCACCTTTCCAGAACGTGCTTATCAGAACAAGAGAACTCATCTAACCTGGTGCATTCTCCTCTGGCATTTCCTGCAGCTATTGCAACAGCACTAACTTTTCTGACTTACTGAATAACTTAAAAGTATGCAGTATTTCCTTTGTCTTACGCCAAAATACTACTTTTCAATTAGGAAATTGACTGAAGAACATTTATTTACAGTGGCAAACACTGCAGTAATACAATATTTAACCAACTGTTATTTTGCTGTATCAAATGTTTCAAATATTTTTCCATGGCATTAACGAACTTATTTCACTTCTGCAGGAGATCAGGTGGCTATATATTCTGAACTCTCCTTCACATCACCACTTCGTGATGTTGCCTTTCATCCACATGAACACATGGTGTCTTTTTGTGCCTTTGGTCAAAACCATCCAATACTTTTATACATTTATGATTATAAAGGTACAGTACAAATTTTCTTGATACTCACTTTTAAGTATTTCATTTTTGGAAGCAATTTGTTAGTATTTGTACTTCATTTGAGAGAAAAAGAAAACAGTCATTTGATGATAATGCATATCTTTTTTTCTGGGAGATGCCAAAACTGAATTGAACATGATCCTACACAATCTGTTCTATGTGAGGTTCTTTGGGAAGCTGCCTTAAGCAAGGGTTTTGGCCTAGCCAAAATCACCAGAGGTCCCTCAAGTCTTTTGTATTTCATACTGTGTGATTTTTGCAGCACTATATCATATATATGCGTATAGGCATATCATATATAGACATATATAGGCTTATCATATATAGGCAGCATCATACAAAAGGCCTTTTTGCAATATCAAGGTGGAATATGGAGCTAGAAAATACAATTATTTGGAAAACTAATTGGTAGCTTAATAGGAATCTGAGCAGTTTGTGCCAGGTATGTTACAAAATAATGTTGAGCTGTACAGAAATAAATGAGAGTGTATAGACTTCTAATAAACAGTTGTTGTAGTTGTGATGTCATTATGTCAGAGATACGTTTATTCCTCATGTTATACGGAAGAGAAGATAGTAATAAATGCTAACTTTGAATATTGATATTTATACATATCTTTGAATTTTTGGTGTACAAAATAAGATTCAGATTGTCCTTTGCAGACTTTTTTGATACTTGTGTTCAATTAAGAACATTTACATCTAGAGAGTTAATGGGTTAATATGAATTTATGCAGTAATTTTTTTTGTATGAATTACATTTGCAGGAGACATAGATCTATAAAGCTAATCTTGTCTTTATACACTGGCTTTTTAAGTAACATGTAGTAATAAGATTACTCATATAAAATCTTAGTGTAAGTTATTTGTTGAATTGGTTGACTTTTATGGGAACATTAAGTTCCCAAAGTATTAATGACTTTGCAATCAATATTCAGTACTGTACTTCAATTAAGTGGGATATCTGTATTTTAAAAAACAATGAAATTTTTGGGAGATGAAGTGTTTCTTCAGAAATTTTTGATTGTTGAGCAGACAGTGAGGCTTAAAAAATTTAATGTAGTACTTTGAAATATATTTATGTGTCCATACACATTTAGAGATCACACAGCACAGTGGTAGTTGTGTTTTCTGACTTCTTAACTGCATATAGTAAGATTTTGCATAGGTTGTGGTCTTCTTTTGTGTTGTTGGTTACTGTCTTTTTGTTCCTTCTTTGATTAAAAGCACCCTCTTTGCTTTCAGAAAACGGTCATACTGCCATAGTGTTGAAAGAGTTAAACATATAGTAATACTAATTTTAGTCTCTGACACAATTTTTAAGACTCTGACAGCATATGTTTTAGATACACCAACAGTTCTATTAATAAATATCCTGGGCAGAACTTCCATGCAGAATTCTTTTAACCTTTGTTGGCTTGAAACCATAGTATAAAAAATTGCAAAAGTCAAATTGTCTGTCAGTGTGTGTCCTGTGTCTGTATAATATGTCTGTCAGTTTACGAAATATTGTTCAGGCACCATAAACTCACTTGAACTAGGCTGGAAAAAAATGTGAGATGTCACTGACTTGAACTCAGTGCAGGGTTTATAACTTTATTGCCTTTGAAAAATTCCTTTCTCTTCCCCACTCTTTCCCCCCACCCAATGCCAATATTTCTGCATGAGGAATACTATTGTTTATAAGCAATACAAAAATACCAGTTCTGTATGAGAGATTACTGAACAAAACTGAAGTGAGATATTGTGATCAGAAGAGTTAGGGGGATACTAAGGGGGAAATTTCATGTCACTTTCAGGTTTTCCCTATAGCACTGTTGGTACAGTTTCTGATGGTGTTTGACTGAAGACATGGCTAGCAAAATTACTGTGATCCTTCAATTTTTTTTTCCCATGGCAATGTAAGGCTTCACCTGAGACCTTAATATTGGTTGTTTCTACAGTTGCACAACAGGAAGCTGAACTCGTAAGAGATCTCAGTTCATCACTTACCACAGCTGCACCAAGAGGGCCACACTTCTTTAGTAGTTTTTCTGAAATTCCTGTACAAAAAAACTCAGTGATGTCTCCAGCAGATCAGTTTGTCAATGTTGCAAGAGCGTCAATGAGAATGCAGAAGGTGAAACAAAAACTTGATTCTGTTTTGGTAAGTCAAATTTAATTAATTTCAGAAGTATATAGTCTTCCCTTATTCTGGAACTGGTATACTTAAACACATATGTATTGTTATGGCATCTGGTGTTTAAAAATGAATACATCTCTTATACTAATGCAGGTGTAAGTAGCTATTAATAAAAGAACAATCATAAAAAGCTTAATTTTTTTTTCAAGTATTGATGACAAGGGATTTTTTATGCTAGTGCCCATTGCTGTTCGTATATTTATGTGAAAGCAGGGATTCATAGATCATTATGGCCAAGATTCCTATCCACCTTAAAAATTCTATGTGGCATAAATGGTAGGGGTTTTAGGGAGACTGCAGATTAGGGGGGAAAGTATGCCCTGTGCTGGGCACAGCTGTTTTAAGCCAGCTCAGTGAAGGACAGTATGGACCCACTGTGCAACTAAAACTGGAACTAAACAGAGTATGGCACTTCTGAGAAAACAGACTTAAGAAAGATCAGAACATACTAGAGACAGGAAACACCACAGCAGAGGAGAAATGCAAAGGAAGATGTGTCAGGGGGCACAAGTGAAGCTACAGAAGGAGGGATGTGAGGAGTCATGTGAAAGAGGACACAGAGTGGGGCACAAAGGTGATGCAAGAGACACAAACCAGAAATGGAAATACAGGGGAAATAACAGAGTAGACTTGAAGGGAAAGACAAGAGGTACACGAGGACATGCAAAAGAAAACACAGATGATGGTATGCCTCCGAAGGGGCTGCAAACACTGGAGGAATCCACGCTGGATGGGTACAATCCCCAAGGAGATATTGTCTGGTGGAGGATTTCCATACAAAAGCAGTTGCAAAGAGCAAAAAAACCAAGAAGAGTCAAAAAAAGCAAGTCACTATGCACTAACCTCAGTCTACTGCCCCACCCTTCCATTGCCTTTTCAGAGGGGCTGAGTGTAATGTAATGTCAAAAGCAAGGAGACTGGGGATTAGAAAGGAGAAAAAAGAGGTGCCTGGAGACAGACAAAGAGGAATGAAAAGTGTTTTCTTTGGTTGGGTGTTTTACTATTTGTCTTGTTTCTCAATACTCAAATTGGTAATTAAAGCTTTTGTAATTGGCAATAAATTTAATTAAGGTACATTCCCTAACTTGAGACAATTTTGCATGCAACAAGGATGCAGAATGTTCCTGAATAGCACTGTGAAGTTATAATTACTTTTCACAATGACATGAACCACATTTGAGTTTGCATTTACTGTTTTCCATTTTGAAGTACTTTTGAGTATGTGTAGATTTTTTTAATGTAGTTTTATGTTTTGTCTGCATTAGTAAGTAGTGAATCACAAAAGAAGCAGATGAGTAGATGAAAGCAGTTGTTGCTGAGGTTGATGTAACTACTGTCATTATGCTTTAGGGATTTTACTTTGAATTAGATTTAGTCTGGTTCCTTGGCTTTGGCATCCCCACTGGGCCTGAACTTTGAATCTGTCTGGAAGAAAGCTATCCCACAGACCTTCGCACAGACCACAGATGTAAGAATTGTGAATTTCCAGTGAACCCCTTCATGAAACACCTGGTAGCTCTCATGGATAACAGTAGCATGCTGCTTCTACCTTTCAGTTACATGTGGCCTGACACAAGGAAGCAAATCTTGTTTCTACTTAATGCTCATTCTGTTCCTACTCACCTACAAAGTGAATGCTGGTGCCTCATTTGGTGTTTATCAGGGAAAGGCTTAACATGGGGAGAATAGAGCATGTAGCCTTGTGTCTGGGACAAGTACTCCAGGATAAATTTTTTTTTGTTCTGGATGTCTGGTCATATGAAGAAAAAGGTGGGGTTAGAGAATTTGAGAGTCTTTATCATTGCAGCTGTTTACTCCCAGATTAACCAGTGGTTCAGGACTGCAGAAGACAAATCTGGTTTAGCAGAAGCATGTAGAAGTTCCATGTTACCGTGTGACTAGATGAAATAGATAAGCCTATAACTGTGTTTGAGAGAATAACTTTCAGCCACTGGAGTTTTGTGACCCTAGATTTCTATTGACTAGTTTGGGATGAGTAAATCCACTGTGAGCAGAGTAATGATCTGTGGTTTTGACAGCATCCTGCAAACCCTCTACCCATGTGAGACATGCCCAAAAGTTCACCTGAGTCTTCTCACTGTGTCAGTTTCCAAACAGGATAGTGGTTGAAAGAATCCACATAGCAGTTGTGATTATAAACACTGAGAAGGCTTCCTTGCAGGGCTTTATGAATCACTTAGATACTGGGCAGGAGATTTCCTTGGAAGGAGTCTTGATGCTAATCTTTTCAGTGATCCAATGTGAGACACAGGGGACAGCAGTAGATACTTTTCAAGCAAGGATAGGATAATTTTTTGCATGTGGCTGCAGTATTGCCTGCCTAATTCATCACATTTTTGGGGAGCCCCAGAATAAAATGTACAACATCAAAATTTAAAATTTCTACTAATTTGTAATCGGGAATTAGTTTTTAATGTGTGTGCAGTTCCTTTTCTCATATGAAAAATGATGCATATATGTTAGTGCAGGCTTTGCTGGAATGCTTATTAGAATGCACACTCACATGAATGTTTGGTAAAGTGTTTGTCAAAGTAGAACTCTTAAATGTTGCCACTCAGCCACATGTGTGAGAATGTGCTAATGTTTCTGGGAACGGACAAGCAAAAATGGAGAAAGACGACTTTAGGAAACCACACATAAGGTGGCCTGCTGCCCTGTGGTTGAGTTGGAACATTAAAAATCCAGATGAGAACACAGGTGTTACTTTGTATGTGTTTCACAGAATCGTAGAATATGTTGAATTGGAAGGAATTCCCAGAGACCAAGTCCAAGTCCTGGCACTGCACAGCACCAACTCCAAGAGTCACACCATGTGCCCAAGAGCATTGTTCAAACACTTCTTGAACTCTGTCACACTGGTGCTGTGACCACTATCCTTGGGAGCCTGATCTAGTGCCCAAAAACCCTCTGGGTCAGGAACCTTTTCCTTATATCCAACATAAACCTCTTCTGACAAAACTTCAGGCCATTTACTCAGGTCCTGTCATTGGTCACTGCAGAGAAGAAATCATTGTCCTTTCTCTTCCCCTCATGAGGAAGTTGTAACTGCAGTGGGGTCTCTTCTCAGTCTCCTCTTCTCAGGCTGAACAAATCAAGTGACCTCAGCCACTTCTCATCCGGCCTCCCCTCAACGCCCTTCACCATCTTTATTTCTGTCCTTTGGACACTCTCTAAATAGTTTAATATCTTTCTTACATTGCGGCACCCAAAACTGCGCATAGCACTTGAGGTGAGGCTGCCCCAGTGCAGAGTAGTCCTGGTCTTTGGGTCATGTTTGCATGCCCTTGTAACAGACATATAGGAAATACCATGTTGGGACAAGCATGGTGGCAGCTTACCTTGTAGACCTCGCCTAAGGTCACGCCTGGAGTCATGAGTTTTATGAGACAAAGATGCTGGAACACACAAACAGCAAATCTGCCAACATGGAGTCTCTGGTTTAACATGTGTCAACTTACCAGCTTAGCTACTGGATTTAAAACTAACTTTAAAGTGTAGAGTTTGGAGTTCTGTGACTTAGATACAGGATTGGAAAATGTGATGTCAATACATTAAAGTTTGGGTTAAGCTAGATAGAGAGAATACTCTGATCCTGTATTAATTTGGATTCTTTGTCTTATGACCTGTGCCCCCTTTCCAGGTCCCGTTAGAACAAACAGTTTTTTATTTTTCTGTTTTTTCTTCTTTCTACCTAAACATGAACCTTAATGAATGATAGATAAAGTTTCTTTTCTTCTCTTCTGCAGTATTGCCATTCTAATTAGCTGAGAAATTAGAACCAAGAGTTGACTATTGTGCTAAAGCTTTAGCAATTCACAAAAGCTAAGAACCTTTGATACAAAAGGTAAAAATTAATTTCTGTATGAAAGCAGAATGCAGAATTAGCTTCTGTATCACATAGAGAAATTTCAGAGTAGTGAATCTTGGCAGCAGTTATTTATCTCTACCTCAAGGAACTAATGCTAATGTATGATTTTATTCATGGAAGTTTTTGAGAGGAAAATATTTAACTCATCTCTGGCTCTTGGAAGTGCTAATAAGTGTTTTTCATTCAATGTTACTATTTATGTTTTGTAAATTTCACTTCCATCTGGCAGTGAAAAAATCCATTTATAACTATCTATAACAAGGGGATGATATATGGTGTGTAGGTATGGAGAGAAAGGTTTTCTTTGAAGATGTAGTATTCTAGCTCTGAAGTTGGGCTTTTAGATGTTTGATGCCTTTGTAGCACTTACGAATAGCATCTGTATATACTCTGTAGTACTAATGCTGGAATTAATTACATGTTGGCTGTTTTATCTCTCAATATATGAATGCTTCTAAGTTAAAGTATGATTAGCTTTTCCAGTCCTTACTTCATGATTTATTTCTGAAAAGTGTTATTAAAAGGTTATCTAAGTGTTTACCAAAATTCTGATACTCAGCATATTAAATGTGATGTTAGACAAGTAGAGTGTAAAATACTCTTTCCTATGTACAGAAATGCTTACAACTATTCGGTTTTTGTCCTTTGGCTGTATTTATTACTGTGGCATAATTAATAAAGAAGTAGGTACTGTGAGAGAATCCTAGATTGCATTAAATGTACTGAGCTGTACATCATTGAGCTATAAAATATATTCATAAATTATACTTTGGTATTACATACATCAAATGCTATACTGTTTAGTCCTTTCATATGGTTTCCTTTTAGAATTTTGTAGACACGCAAAATACATCTTTTTGTATTAAAATGTAACAGAATTTAAAGCAGCCGTTTCTAAGAAAAAAATGTGCAACCCTTTTGGGGAGCACATAAACATGATACTGAGCCATCAAGTGGAAGAAGACGGAAACTTGTGCTTTTGTCTGCAGCAAAGACCTAGAGGCAGAGCTGGATGCTCAAGTGGTTTGTATTTTTTTTATGCTACTATTTTCATTCTTGTAAGAATCTGTCCTCTGGTTCACCTTAGTTTTGGTAAATTCTGAAATACTATGCTTGACTTCTGGGGTTTAGTGCAGATGCGGAAGATGAGAGTTCAAAAGTAACTTACTGCAACTTCTACCTGGAGATGGAAAACCAGAGTTCATAATACATGAAGTACAGAGGATCTTTTTAAAACATTGCCTGTTCTGTGAATGTTCTTGGCCTAGTACAAGATAACACTGCAGTGCCTTTGCAGGCTGAAATAATTGTTTCATTTGATCATGCCTGCAATACAAAATTTTTATCTCCAAACTACCAGAGAAGGTACTGGTATTCTATCTTAACATATGTGTGAGAAATGTGAAGTGTTTTTAGAACCTCTTTTTTAGTTTTTTATCATATTAGTAGAGAAAATGATCCTATAACACAGGCAGTCATTTTCTGTATGACCTCTGCAATGCATCTCACTGGATGAGAGCTTTTAAATTAAATAGGTGGGTTTTTTGATAGTGATGTAGGCTTTTTCCTCTTCCTGTATTCCTCTTTAGAATGCTAGGAAATGCTCTTACTCTAAGAAATTTTATTGCAATTATTAGTTTACACAAAGCTATTCCCAGCTGCAGACTTCTAAGGATGTATTTTATAAGCCATGATGTATCTTATACCCTGTAAACCTATGCATTTCATTTACTATGTAAAAATAGTTTTTATAAAGCTATTTTCTATTTGCCAAGCAGATACTGTTCAATCATTGTGATTTCATAAACTGATTGTTGATATGAAATGGCTGAATTATTACTAGGAGCTTTATACAGGTAAAATACTTAATAACTTATGAAAGTTTTGCCAGAATTTTACTCTGTATGTCTTCAAGAAATATTTCATTATAAAGTAAGGTTTTAGAAATTGCGATGAATTTTTCTTGTCAATTCATTAAGTTTTCTAGGTTTAATAAAGTTGACTGTGTTAAGAACAAATAGCTGATTTTTTTCTGTGATATGTTTTTTGCTTGATTTCCTCTCCCCTGCTCTCTGAAAATCTTACAAAGAAGGTCAGATTCTTACAATCTGTTATATTTTTCTGTGTTAGTAGAGTTTTTGCCTAATAAGAATTTTTTTTTTAATACATTCCTCATTTTTAGCAACCACCAGGTGAATTTTAACACAACACAGTTAAAATAGATGTATATGCTGGTTTGCCTGGCTTAGAGTCAAACCATGACCTCTTTAGCATTGTGTGTCTCTCAGTGACTTATGTTTTATATAAATGGTATGCCAGCCCGAAGATTGCATTCATTTTAAGTACAAAAATATGCCATTATGATAATTTTATCAGAGGGCAAAATAAGATGGTGTTAAGATTTTCCTGGTTGGTTCTTTAGTTTTGTTTTCAGTTTTACCATATTAGCTTTCTTGCCACAAAATTTTGTACAGTTAAGGAAGAATTACTTAGTGATTAAGCATTTTTGCTGTGTATGGGTTTTACTGATTGGTTCTTTAATTTTGTTTCCAGTCTTACCATATTACCTTTCTTGTCATAAATATTGGTAAAGGTACAAAGTTTAATAACTCAGTGTTTGTTTTGTCCCTGCTGAACAAAGTTAAACAGGGCTATCTGAGTACTGCTATGTTTATTCAAATAGTATTATAAAGCAGAGAAAGCTGGATTAATTCATGTTAAAACCCAGCAAATTACTTCTCCTTCTGCCAGCTGGCTTGTTTCCCAACAATCAAGATGTTAAGAAAGCAGCTTTTATTAGAAACTTTTAATAAGAGAAAAATACCATAAATGGGCACTGAGTCAATTAATAACATTGTTGACAACTTTGGTAATTGTTAATGGGGCTGTGATAGAGTTTCTTGCAACATGAAGATCATTCCTCCTGCCTGAAAGAAGGTTTTGGCAAGGTGGGGATTGGCCTCTTCTCCTGGGCAGCCAAGTGACAGGACAAGAGGAAATGGCCACAAGATGCATCAGAGGTTCAAGTTGGAAATCAGAAAGAATTTCTTCACTGGAAGGGTGGTTAAGCATTAGAACTGTCTGTCCAGAGAGGTGGTAGAGTCACGATTCCTTGAAATGTTCAGGAAATGTCTGGATTTGGCACTTAGTGCTGTGGTTTAGCTGACAAGGTGGTGTTTGTTCAAAGGCTGGACTCGATGATCTTGGAGGTCTTTGCCAACTCAATCATCTGTGTTGGGTGCAGAAAGGAAATGGATCATGGCTCAAATACGAAGAGACTATAGCTGAGAGTTCAAGAATGATATACAAGATTAAGCCTAGAGTATAACCAAATACAGGGTGGGCTGGGGGCAGTGTGTGGCGTGTGTGATAGGTGGGGTGGGTTTAAACACCTCTGAGTGGTTACATGATTACCTGAAGCTCTTTACTCTTTTTAGAGTCATAATGTCTTTTACCAGCAGGTACAAAGGAGCAAGTTTGTATATTGATTTGACAAAATATGAGTTAGAAGATTTTCTGGTGTCCTATTTTTCATAATAGAGAAATAACAGGAAAAGTATCTTTGAGTGTATTTTTTATGGGGAACAGGTTACATCTATTTTTCATTTGCACAAAAAATAAGCCATTTTAAAGTTAACTACTGAAGTAATGGATTTTTTCTCCCTGGTCATATGTTTGTTGGTAGCACTAATCGTAACATGAGGTCACAGTTTATATAGTAACCTACTTGGCTCTTACTAAAGACAGATCTACTTCTTACTGTTATTGGTGGTGACATTGCCCATTTCTGCTAGAATGTGTTTATCTAGTTCTTAAACTGAAATGCCAATTTTATCCAATCCAGGAAGGGTTGTTCTCTTTGTGTGTAATGGCTAAGTCCTGTGTATAACCGAGCCTTTATTTAACTGTTTTGTGTCCTGTGCAAAGAATTTAGTGTTCCTTGCAGCTAAATGAAAGAAGCTTACTATTCCAAGTGTTTATAGCAATCCTAATTTCTCCTTAACATTTTTTTTAAAGACAAAAAAGGGGAAGAAAGCATTTGAAGTAATGTGTAATTGAAATGCCAGGACTCTGGCAGACCTAAGAAACTGAATATACATAATTACTTTGTAATAAGAGTTAGCATCTGTAGGCAATGGCTGAACTGTAGGATCAAGCCCCTGTTAGTGTCAATTTTCATTTGTATGTCTTGGTCACTTCTGGGCTTTTGTAGGGAATAACAGTTGAGCACTCAAATTATAAGGAAACCATATTTCCATATAGACAAGTAAGAGAACTGTAGGAAGCATCAGGGGAGCATACATGCTTGAGACAAGCAAAGTAAATCTGTTTCAGTTTTGCCTGTGTGTGTGGATAATATCTCATTTTAGCTGTGTTTGGCTTTTCTACTTATTGTAGAGCTATGTAAGAGCAGACTGAATTATTTCTAAGTGATTGCAGGACCCTACCACAATAGAATCCTGGCTTTCGATTGAGTCTTTTTAGTGCTACTGTCAGAGAAATGATTGTACTTTTACATAGATGTAAATTTGATTCAAAGTTAGATTGCAAATTTAAAAGCTGTAGTGCCATACATACTTTAAGCATTATTGCCTATGTATTTTCTTCTATTTTGAGAAAAATATCAGATTATATTGTGGGGTTTTTTTGTTTCAGATTCAGCTTTTAAATTCTGAAGAATGAAAATGTCTTAATAATGCTTTTAAACTGTCTTTAAAAGCAGTGTCCTAGAGACGTAAGCTTTCACAAGAGAAACCTGAAACTAAGAGATTCAGAAGTAATATAGAGCTGACCAACGTGATTTGGCTTGCAAGTATATGTGGAAATGTTGATTGTATTGATTGCAAAGGTCGTAAAATTGCATTCTTAGGAAAAGAGAAATTGCTTTTGTCACCTTGTCAAGTCTTAGAGCATTCTGTTTTTTGTCTCGTGTAATTCACTTTTAATCTAGTTTCACTGAAAATATGTATTTGCATAATTTGCATAGAGCTGCCGTAACACAAAAAAGAAAATGCAAATCCATCTTTGTTTAAGTCTGGCAAAAATAATGTAGGTATCTTTATTGTGATGGAAACAATAAGAATGTTTTAACTCTTAGTTTTACTCAATTCACAATAGTAGTAAACTGTGTCTTCGATAATGCTGTCGCTTATGCATGAAGAAAGCAGAGCCTGTTGTGAAAAATAAGGGAATTCATGGTTGGCTATCTTAGCCAACTTTGGTCGTTGTTGTAAAGGTATTTAGCAATGACTTCCCACAGCATGCATTTCAAAAAAAAATGATTGCTTCATTTTGTTCTGTTGGTAGTCCTATGTCTGCCTGTTGTAGGAGATTTAATTATTTTTCATTGAATAGTGTACTTCACCTGGAAACAGTTGTGCTTGAATCACTATTCCTCACTTGTTAGCTGAGTGCTTCCCATTTCTGTTACAATGTTACAATACCTTTTTTTCCTCCTTGAGCCTCTTAGAGATTTAAACAATGCTTAAGAGCTAGTGTCAGAAAGGTCATTAAAACTCTGGTATTGTCTCTACTTTGAATGGGCAATTTTTTATAGCTCACCTGAATTCAGTTTCACCGCCATCAAGGGGAGGAATGAAACTTCCTGTAAGACTTAGGCTTAAAACTTCATTTTTAATATCCCTTATTAAAAAGATTTTTATCTTGTTTTTAAGGCCTTGGACAGGAATGAAGTATTCTAAGAGAACTTATGCTGCATTTTAGAAAGAGTGATTTTCTTAAATCCTCAGGACTGCACATTCAGTCTTCTCTTGTGTGTGTCTTGTTGCATTTGATTTCACAGTGTGCTGTACTTTCATGTATAGTGAGAGTGTTTGCATAATACAGCAGGAAGACAAAGAGTAGTGAATTAAGTGTTGTACAGGAATAATTTACATAGAGTTCCATATCTCTTATATAATTTGCTCAAGGACCAGAATCAAGACAAGCTTAGCTTCATAATTCTTCCTTCCAGGATGAACTGGGGAGGCATCTATTAAGTCTTAGTTTTCAATAGTTTGCTCTGTCCTTTTTAGTTTAATTTTCGAAGGCCAGTATATTCAACCTGTCTTCATTTCCTGGTATTATCTGAAACCTAATTTTTGATAGCAAATTTGAAAGAGACTTCCATTAAAGTATTTGACTGGAAAGCCTCCGTTTGTCTTATGGTGTAGTGTGCACTTAGCAAGAAATTCATGCAAAGGCGAGATCTTCTCATTTATCTAGGGAAAAAGGCTCTCCCTAGGGTTTACAGTGGATTAAAGAAGATGAAACACTGGGAAGCTGAGCTCAAGACGTTTGCAGACAGATTATTTTTTCTGTATTGGAGTAAATACGTAAGCTAATGGCTTTCCACCATTTTTTTGTATCAGAGAAAACTTTATATTAATGATGCTTGCTTGCTTGCACATGTAAATGTAAGAAAAACAGATTGGTTTTGTTGTTCCAGTTGTTCGGAAAAACAGACCTCCATTCTGATAACGTTTTCCAGCTACTGTTTACTAGCATTCATTTAAATTTGTACACTGTAGTAAAATCTAATAGTTTTAATGCTTTTAAAAATTATATTCAATGATTAATCTGATTTTCTGTCTTGCTTTTCTTTCTGTCAGCTTTGGAGTATAGTGATTACGGTTGTGCACTTTTGCTGCAAGATTCCTTGTTAGTCAAAGATAGTTCTTACTATAAACTTTCCTCATTTGAATTAAGTCCATATTCCTGCACAAAAAGCCAGACACATTAAGATGAAGATCAGGTGTAGTGGTGCAGAGCAGATGGTGGCAGATACCCTCTGGCCCAGTCAAGTAATTCAACATGCATTTATACTGCTATATTACCTGCATTCCAGTACACATGCCAATACCCAAATATTATGCATTATTGATTTGAATAATATTTATTGAATTACAGAAATAATAGTTGCATAAAATATAGCATTTTTAGACCATTAAACAAAGTGAATTAGTGATTGTCTCCTTTCTTTAAACAGAATTTACAAGCCAGTAGTTTGAAAATTTTCAAAATATCACTGGCTCACAATTGAAGTTTAAGGTTCTGATCTAGAGTTTACTGAAGCCAAAGGTAGTGCTCCACTGTTTGGAAGCTTTTAGTTGGATTAAATGACCATATGCTTTTATTCAATATGATGAAATAGGCTTGACTTTTGAAAGGGTCAAGAATTATGTTCTTATGTAAATAACTCTCAAGAATTTTAGCTTATGAATATCTTGCTTGAAGAAAGTTACAAATATTTTATTTAAGGCCTATTTTTCTTCCATTTTGGCTGTGGTGTATTAAGGCAGTGAAAATAGATTTGAAAACCAGTAAAATTCTCAATTAGATCAACCAAAAACTTAAGATCATTAAATTTTTTTTCATAGACTTTATCGTATTGGATAATATGACAAAAGTAAAATTTGGGAGGAGCTTTTACTTTGTAATAATTGGATGTATTTCAAGAAAGTCCATAGGAAAACAGATTTTAACTATGTTATCTTTGTTACTATGGAAATTAGGACTGGAATTATATTATGTGTTATTTACATTTAGGAAGTGTCTGGGATTTTGGTGTTTTTGCTTTGCAGAAATCAGTTCTGTGCTAAGATTGCTTTAAGATTTTTTTTTTCTTCCTATAGTGATGAGTAGCTCTTCATGGGTGTAGTGTAGTTTGAGTACTCAAAAATTAGAAATTATTTCACATTTATACGTTTATGAACATATGTACATGTATTTTTATTTTCATACACAAAGATGCAACAAAATGCTGGTTCAAATAATTCTGTTTCATTGTTTGCAGTGCTTGAGAGTTAGTGTCCATATATAAGAATACCATTCAGTTTACAGCTGTGCTAGTAATTTTTCCAAGTCTGTATCTCCAAATACTAAAAAAAAAATAAATATTGAAGTTGTTAGTCATCATCAACTTGAGTTCCAATTTTTTTTCTGGAATTTAATAGTTATCTACAGTAAGCAAATATTTCTATTCTAGCTATTGCATCAGTAAATCACCCAGGAAATTACACTTCACTTTGTGATTTGTCTTCCTGTTACAGGCAAACTCAAATCTCTTGCTTCCTGCACCATCATCTCTGTCACCGCACTCCAAGCTAAGACTACCGGGCACTCTGAGTATTCCACTGAATCCTCTGTATTCTTTCACTACTGAAAGTGGTAAGTTTCTTTATTTCTTCACTCTTTGTAGGGAAGGATTAATAACTTCTATGAGGATTTTTTGTTTTCTGCCTTTGAAAATTTTACTGTGCAGCATTTTCCGGGACTAACCCTGTGATACTGTTTATTAAGTGCAGTCTGATACAGTCCGTTGCTGATAGGTGTTTCTTTGCAATACTTTTTTTCTGTATGCTGTACAACTATGTATTAATGCTTTACATATGTAGAAGAGCATGAGATTGCCATCTTTTTAAAAGAATTTAATATTTTGATAATATTTTAATGCTTACTAAAGTATTTTAAACATGGACACTCAAAAAGAATAGAATTTCAAAGCATATATACTAATATAGAACCATAGTGCTTGATAGTCTATTTGCAGTCATTTTTCATCTATTTTTAGATTTTTTTCCTAAATATATTTTGTATTGAAAGATTTTGAGAAAGAGGTAAGCAATGCAATTATGTACATTTGTGATGCTTACTTTGCTAATAATATCTGCTTCATTGCTAATCACAGTATTTAATAATAAAGTTTATAATTTCATGCTATTTTCTCCTTTTCTGGGCACCTGTAAAATAAGACAGAAAATTGGCACCTTAATTTTGAAGTGTTTTTGTTTTGTATCTTTAAGAAGAGTAAAAAGAATTCCAGAGGGAGGGTGGAATATATAATGAAATAAAAACAAGTAATAGAGATTTAAAATGTAGATTGTAAAGATAGGAATAATCTCTATAATTATATAGAATTATCTCCTAAAGGCAGACAGTTTTTTTTGCAAATGAAGTTATGATTACATTTTCTGAGCAGCTGGGGAAGTGGTCCTTAGCATAGTCTAAAAGATTGACCACTGGTCTCAGAATCACTCTTAGTCACTAGTTCACAATGCAAATGGCCATACACCAATTAACTTCAGTATTTTACCTAAACAAAAGAGCTTGAAGCCATAATAATATTCATCCATTGCTGAATGTATGCATGTTATTTCCAAAGTGTGTAAATCTTAGAGACACATATGCTTACACTGTGAATGCTTAAAATAAATGGACTAACCCTTTAAAGAACATTAATACATACTTTTAAGTTGTTCTATATGGCTATTCCTAGTATTGGTCAAACAAAGGAATTTAATTTTCTTGAATTTTAGTTTATGCAGAAGCATAGATAAAAGTGTTGATGGAGACTTCCTAAATAGCATGAGTGAACACAGGTGTATGTTACAGCTGTTCATGAATACTCTCAGTGATTTTGTTTCCAAAACTGACTGATACTTCCAAGATGATCCACAGGTCCATGATAGTATTTATGCAAGGGAAGCACATTAAAAAAGAAAATATATTAAAGAAGAAGCCATGCGAACAGAAAGATTTTTAAGGGAAGGCAGCCATAAAAATACTAATGGGCCATAATTGAAGAAGATTTTTCTGTAAGAAAATATTTTAAATTTGTGGATTACTTCTGTCATTTTGTGGGCCTCCAATTTGTTCTACTGTGGTAGACTTGTTTTCAGTGAAACATGGAAAAGATTTATTCATCTGTTTCATCATTCCCCATTGCTTATAAACTGCGAAGGTAAGTGCTGGTGTTCACAGTGCCTAAATGCCAGTTAAATTTTGCTTTTGAATAATAGAAAATCTGTACTTAAACACATCCATTGATTTATTGATTGTGCTGAGAGGACTGAACCTTTATTTTCTGTGTTGGTTTTATATATAAAATATATTTTCATTTTGTACTTATGTTAATTGGGATGTTGCATTGTTAACAATTGCCTATACTAGAGATCCAGCAGATGTTTACATATTCCTGAAGGTTATGTTGACAGTTCAGTTCTGCAACTTCTGCTCTGTGCATCTTAAAGCAAAATGCAGAATTCCCATTATATGCGTAAACCTCTGTTAGCAAGATATTTAGCCACGTAACTAGGGATGTATGTTCATGCTCTAATAGTTTGGTAAGTTGGTAGCTGATATCTTGTAGTATGGGCAGTATAGTAGCCTGAATATATTCAGCCCTTTCTTTTTAAAGGATAGTTGTTTAAAGTTCAGTTGTCTCAGTTTTGCCTGAGGTAGGAAACAGTGGAAAAAAAGTGTTTCCATCTATGTGCTAGATAGGTAGTAGCAGTAATACAGCAGGTCTTTCCTGACTTTTAAATCTTTCCATATCCAGATACATCTGCAGAATTAGCTGTATGTGACTTAGTAATATAATACTTGAAATAAAATTAATATTCACTGCTATGGCTTTTAAATATGTGGGTTCATTTTGACAAATGGATTCTGTATACCGTGATGTATCGTGTGTTTTGGCTTTTCTTGAAGTGCATAATTTCACAGGCTTTAATGAAGCCCCAGTCTTGTTCTACTATTTATTCTGCTATTTCCCCACTTCCTTCAAGATCAGTTAGCTCATGGATGCTGAGGCAAGATTGCCTTTGTTTCCAAACAGTTTGCTCTAAATTAAATAATTAATTGTTTAATCATCTGATAGAGAGCTTCAGTATCTTTCTCAAAGACAGAATATTCTTTATATGAGATGAGTAAAGACAAGATCATTATATTATTGACTATGGAGCTCAACCCTCCTCCTTAAAGTGGATTCTCTTACATCTCAGGACTGTCCATTTGGGTTTTGAATATCCCTAAGGATGGAGATACCAAAACATCTCTGGACAACCTATTACAATATTTGACTGTTCCACAGGAAAGTATTTTTAGTTAAAAAAAAATCTCTTTTTTTCCCCCTAGTTTAGGGCTTGGCATTTCCTCATTGTTGAACTTTAAGAGGTTCTTGTTGGCCCATTTGTGTGGCCTGTTAAGGCACCTTTGAATGCAGCATGTCCCTCCTCCCATATTTTTATCATCTGCAAATTCATTGAGGGTGCACTCAGTCCTATCATCCACATCATTAAGGGAGAAGTTCAAGTGTGGACTCTGACACTGACCTGTGGAGTGCACCTCTGGTCTAAAATCTCCAGTTAGATTTCATGTGAGTGGTTACAAACCTCTAAACTCTCCAGCTCAGCCAACTTCCAGTCTGCTCACTGTCTGTTTTACACAGTGCACACTTGAGCTGTTCATCTGTGACAATGTTATGGGGGACAGTGTTGAAAGTCTTGCCAAATTCAAGGTTAACAACATCTACTGCTTTCCAATTGATTCTGTGCAGTGCTGGGCAAGAGATAGTTTTGTGGAGAGCATGGTTAGAATTGCTAGAAAATAGTCAAATAGTAATTTAGCAAAACAATAGTAATTAGCAAAATACTATTTGTCAAATAGTAATTAGCAAAATAAGTGCTACAATGCAGGTACAAAACATGGATCCACTTATGGGTTATAAAGCACTTAATTAGAGACATTTAATCACATTTAACAATTAATTAAAGAAAATGTGCATTGTGTACCTTCCTCTCACAAAGATTGTTTTAAATTTGAAGGAAAGGCATGGAACTTAGGTTTCCTTACCTTGTGTTATGATAGCCTGTTAGCTGAAATTTTTCATCAAGACTTGTTTTACCACATCAGGATAATTTTTGTGTCTGCCTCAGTATAGTTGTAGCTGTGCTCATTGCTATTTCAATAATTTGAAAAGTTTGCTAGATGTTTGTCTTTGGACAAAGTCATCCCCTTTGAGTTTTACATCTGTAATTTAGATTCACGAAGTCTTATGGGTATTTAGTACTGTAAGGAATCTGTTCCTAAAGATACATAATATTTAAGGTTGCTGAACTTTCTTTCTTCTTCCTTTCCTTTTTTTCCTCCCATTCCTTGGTAATACAATTTGATTAAGATCTGTCTTTGATAGTCAGAATTGAGGTTTTATCTTGCCTGTGCTGTATAGCTCTGGCTGCACTCATGCTTAGTGCTAGTTTTATCATGCCTGGCCTTTAGTGCTGTACTGCAGCGCCACACTGTAGTGTTATCCAGGACTTTGTCTTAAACATTCCTGTCTCTTTCTTCTCATATGCTCCTCTTTTATTACTTCTTCCAGGATGACCCATTTCCTAGTTGTTATTTTTTAAACAAATAGGGAAGTAGCAAAAGCTCCAGATGTTCAATTGCTCATTCTAGCTGATAGACATTAAAATCTCCTCTGGTTTTGGGGTTTTTTTTTGGTTTTGGTTTGGTTTGGTTTATTTTGTTTTTTTGGTTTTTTTTTTTTTTTTTGTTTTGTTTTTGGGGTTTTTTTTGTCTTTCCTCCTTAAGACTGTGAGCATCTTTGGATAGTGAAATCACCTTCCTATGAGACACTGTTTTGTAGGTCTGTGGCATGCCATGAAAGAAATATCTGGCATCTTTGGGCTTCATTCAAGAGTGACTCTTCAGTAACTACCATTATGTTCAGGACATGCTCTCTAAAATAAGTTTTAGGTTTCAAGTCATTGTAATTAACAGTGACCCTAATTGTTAATTATGTGGGAGATTGAAGCTTGACTATAAATACTACACAGATCTGTTCACTGAAATTTGGACTTCAATAAAACCAGTTAATTAAACTTGCTCTTAAAAATTAATTACGTATGTGCTAGAAACGTGATGGTTCTTGTATCTTTAAAGAAAATCTCAAAAACAAAAAACACAATATTTTGGCAAGGTTGAGAACAATTAGAAATTTTCTCTCCATTAACACAACTGACAGTCGAAGGTGTTTTCCACCTATATAAAGGGAAAGCTTCAAAGCACTCTTTATTGCTCTCTAAAGATATTAACAAAACTGACTTCAAATTATAGGCCTCTGTTACATTTGATAGACTATTTAAAACTGCTTCTTTCAGTCTCAAGCAAATGGTGAAATAGATTTCCACATCAAAGATATCAGAAATATTTATGCATAAATTAAATGTTCTTAAAATACCATTTTTATTCTTGGGGCTTTTTTTAGAATCAGAAAACAGAGATACACAAAGTAGCAAAACTCACATTGTGCAGAGATGCTGCAGAAACACATAAAAGTTGTAGTCTCATATGTATGTTGAATCATGGACTTTTTTTTTTCCAGTGTTTCAACCTTTCTCCCCAACTCTGTAGCATCTATCCTTCAGTACTGCCACAACCCTGGAGGAATTGGATGGGTTTGTTTGGATTTTTTGGCGGATGTATGCTGTTCACATAATTTTGTGCCACTCAAGGAGGAATGTCTGCAGAAAGCTTGCTCACTGTGGCCTTGCTCTTTTCATCTCTTACTAAGAAACTGTTAAGGGAAAGAAGACTTATACAAACTGTAATTGAAAATGTATCAAATGAACACTTGAATTCAATTTCATTATTCTAATAACCTATTTTTTCTAATTTGAAAATAATCATCAACAGAGTATTCCCAAGAGATACTTAGAAAAACAACAGAGTATATATTAATTGAAGTGTGCATGTATGTGTACTATATAATAGTCCAAGTATAAGATGAAATACAATATTTGTAGTATCTCTTGAAAGAAGTGATTGAAAGATAAGATGACTAAAAGAAGCCATGTAGTACAGGTGGCAGCATTGCCACCTGCACTACTGTGCTGAAAATATGTAATTTTGACCTTGGGAGGGAACATTTTTGTTTGGAGGGAGTGCCAGTGGGAGTGCCCATTGGAGAAATCTGTTACTGGGATCCAATCCATGCAGACAAATCAAATGGCACACAGATCACTGAATACATTTTTTATTTTTAATCCTAGCATACTAGTGTTAATACTGTATTTTAACAAATAATTTTTTAACATGGGAGTGAAATATCTTCCTATTCACTTTTTAAGAGAAATATCTTGAATGCGTGTAAAAGATTTCTTGCCAAGGATATAAATGTAAGAAGAGAACTCAATTTTGTTTTGAAAGAGTCTGGGTATATCTGTTCCCTGTTGAATTGTAACGTATGCTGCCTCATTAGCTCGCCCAGCAGCTTCATTTAGATTTGCTGTGATGGTGAAAGCAATTAAGCCTGCAGGGCTGCACAGATCAGAGCTATGGAAATGGTGTAGCAATTTGCCATAATGTCTAAGTTGCACTGACATTTTTGTTTCTGTCCCCACATCTTCCTAAAATTGGGGCAGAAGCATATTATGGTGAAGAGAACCAAATACACACCTAAAAGTGGTTTAGAACCCGCACTATTATTTGAAAGTGGTTTGAGTGTAGTACAATCTGCTAGGAGGAGTAGGTAATGATAGGAAACTAATTTTATTTTATTTATGAAAGAATTACAGAAGGAAAGTAGGTAATGTATAATAATTTCACAAAGTTTCTCAATTTCATTAGCATTGGTGAGTCTGCTAGCCTTTTTTTTGTGTTATTGATTGAGAAAGTAATGAAGTGATGTTATGAGGCCTGTGCAAAATGGTTTAGTAGTTGCATTGGTTGCTGATCTGTTTATCTTTTCTGTTTATTCTTACTACTACTACTCCCTCTTTCTGCAGAGGGAGAAATGCAAGTTTCCTGTCCACTAAGGGATAATTCTTATGTCCTTGTTGTGATCAGGCAGTCCAGTGGGAAAAATATGTTTTGATTAGCAGTCTGCTACCTATTAAGTCTGGAACTGGAGAGAAATGCAGAACTTTTAGTATGTCCTGTAGAGGTGCTGCCAACATAGGAAGTGATACATGAGAATAAATGCTTGCGGAGTGATTAGCTTCCTGCAAGCTACAATCTGCTGCTAGTAGATTATGTCATGTGTTTGAAAAAGGGGAATGTGCATCAAGATCAAAGAAATAAGTGCCTAGTACTTGTCTCTCACTTTTCAGTTATTTTTCTATCTTCTTACACAGTCTGCTGTCTTCCTGCTCTTCACATATCTAAAGAGCTAATTCTGCCCGACACACTTTTTAGAAATTAAAACTTTGAAAAATTTTCAAGATAACTTTTCTAATATTTTTATGGGAATGGATTTTTTTTTGATGTGACCCTTTTTATTTAATTATTCTAGTGGAACACTGATGCCAAAAAAATTAAAATTTTGCCTAATATTTTCTTCTACTTTCCTAAATGTAGAAATGTGAGTTGCTTTCTGTTATTACAAGAAATATCTTATTGCAACTTAGCAGAATTCTCATGTTTCCTGTAATTTGTAGGATGTAATTGATTTTAATTCTGGGGGCTGGATCAAGTATGTAAGTTTTCTTTCTTCTGAAAACTGAATTACTTAAACATCCCCACCGCCACTTGGTCTGGGATAACAATAATGCAGAATACTAGCACTTTTTAAGTGAGTAAACTTGACTTATTTTAGTCCCATGGTTTTAGAGTATATTATTCTGTTGTGGGATTTTTTCCTCCTATTAACCAAAGATAAACATACCTTTACAAGCCTTTGTTTTAAAAATTACTGCATAGACACTGATAATTTATTATATTGAGTTAAGTTTTAGATCCAGTTAGCAGATTTTCTCTTTATTTTTCAAAAGAGGGTAGGAGAACTCAGTAGAGAGAAGTCATCAGCTCAACACCACAGATAGCTCTAAGCAAGTGTCAACTGACGTAATTACACTGATGTTTGCTAAAAGTATTTTTACCATAAACAGAAGAGCATTAAGTATAAAGTGCTTTTTATATATGTCTGTTAATTTGAATGGGAACTCCCCTGGGAAAAATGGTCATTCATTTTAAGATATTCATATCTCTCGCTTTGACTTAGGGGAAATGTGTAAGAGAAGGGAGAAAGAAAGAAAATAAAGCTTTTTTTGTGTTATTATTTGCTTATAACACAATGGAAGAACTGAAAAATGCAGCTGACATATATTTTTCTCAAAGGTAGTTTTCTTTTAAAACAATAGGAACATCTATCACAGTATGTTTTTATTCTTTTTTAATGCCTCCTTTTATAACCTATTTGGCTATACCATTTACATTTTTAAGTAGCTGTGATTCAGTTTCTTCAGTGCAAATAGATTACAAAGGCTCATGGTGTTCCAGCTCACTGCTGACTTTAGCAGTAAATAAAAATTAAGAGTATCAGGACACACCTTTGCCTTCATCATGGCTTACAGGCAGTTCAGGCCATTCTGCAGGGGAAGGAACTTCCTCAGAGTTCTGTGACCCTGCTGTGCTGCCCACATCACTGGACAAAGTCAGAGTTCTGGCTCAAGGCACAAATACAGGACCTTGTTTTAAGGTAGAAGATTTGGGTGTTTACATTTATGAAATTAATAGTAAAAATCACTTTTTAATTTGAAAACATAAGTTATATAAATAGATTCATCTAACCACAAAAATTTTCAAAACAGAATAGTAAAGGCGCAGAGACATAACCATTAACATTAATGACAATGTAGTTCTTCTATTGTAAAAGGTTGCTTATCCAGTTTCTTCTATCTGATTGATAAGATGTTATAAATGTCAGAAAAGTTTGTATTTTCTAGTTAAACTTGCTTGAATTGTTTATACTGAGATCAAAGATACACATGTTCCTTTATTATATGTTCTTTTTCATGTTTCTTCTAGGTAGGTTAATTAAAATATTTCTCTAAAAATTACACTAAATACAGAGCACAATAACAGCAATCTTTGAAGATTCCAAAAACTTTATCTAAAGAACACCATTTATATTTACTTGAAATTGGTGTATGTTAGGGTAATTACTGCTGAGCCTTCAGGCTAAAGGAAGTACTCTCAGCCAAATTACACAAGGGTGTGGATTAAATGAAGCATTACTCTCTGTTTGGCAGCAGTGGATATAAATTGCAAAATCAGGGTGTGACGTAGTACTGTGGAAAGTCTCTGCCAAAAGTGATTTGGCCTAAGTGTGCCCTTACTTTCTCAGTTATGTGGATCCTAAAACAACTGAATCTAATTAATTCCTAAGTAGAGAGGTCCTGTTAACTGTTTTGACTCTGAGCTTGTCTGTAAGTTTGGGCTGTTGAGCCATGAGACAGCAACATGCTTGAATGGTCACAGAGGGGGAAACAGTCCTGCCAAGGACTGTGCCATAAAGTATCAGTTCTCTTGTCCAGCAGAAAGCTCATATCAGCAAGGATGCTGTCTGTACAGCAATAAACATGAGTGAATAAAATGGGGAAATTGATCCCTGCTTGTTTTGCCCCAATCCTTCTGTTCCTGTAATTTCCAGAGGAGCAGGGAGGACTGTGCAAAACCCTCGGTAGCAGCTATGGTGCACAAGAGGGAGATGCCTCCATCGCCCAAGAAGAGACCAAAGTACTTTGACTTCATCACTGGTTTTGACAAGTTAGCAAAACCAAAGTGCATCCAAAAAAAAAAAAAAGTCTGTGTTTTAAACATACATTATCCATCCCATTTTGGTACACATGCATACTTTTTCAACTGCTTTAAAAAGCCTTTGCTAAGTTTGTTGATAGATTTTTATGTGTGAAGAAATCAAACTTCCATGGATTCATATACATCTTGTTACTCTTGTTGCTGATGCACCGATTTCAGTGAGAGCAAAATTCCCTGATATGATTAATTCTATTAATATAACACCTTTAAAATTAACCTTGGGTGTATGTGTTTAGTAGTATGCTCTGCAGTAGGTTGTGGTACTGATGCAGTTTGGTATGGATCATATTGGTCCTGTAGAAACTAATGATGAGGATGGTGGCTTGGGAAGGCATTAAGAAAGCAGAAGGCAGGTACAGAGTTGTGAGGGCTTCTATGGGTGTGTAACCCAGACTTTGCTGTTGTCACACAGTAGTTTGCTGTTGTATATACAGAGCTGGCCTCAATGTGCTGCCTCGATCCAGATGAAATGAGAGCTTCACTGGAGCCTGCATGCTCATCGTTAGCTTGCTTTCTTAACCTTCTAGCTTGCTGGAGGTTGTAAGGAACAGTGACTCATTGCTTGTTGGCCTCAAATGAAGTGCTAGAATTCTCTTAAAACTCTGCTTCTGAAAACTGTTATTTGGGTGTTTTCTGCAACCTTATGGTATGCAGTGAAGGAGGAGATTGCAGAGCTTCTTCTCATATTTCCCTCTCACAATTAGGGCTCAGTTTCTTCAGTTTTTACTTCCTTGGGCAAAGAAAAAAGATTCAAGTGACAAATAGGCAAATTCAGAAAAACTCTTTGTGTCTCTCCTGCTCACTTGACCCTGGGCTTTGTTCTGGTTTACTGGACAGTCCTTTTGCAGAGGGCTCTTACTCAACCTTGTAACAAATAACATTCAACATGTCATCTAAATATTGACATTCTTGTATATTGATATTGATTGACATTCCAGCATACTGCATCCCCATATGATTCTAGATATCACATCCCTTTGTCCTATCCTGTCAATCTCTACTCCAACTGTCTCTATGCTAGCTTCTGGTGCCTCAGTGACTGGGGTTTTTTACAGATTAGGTGAAGGGTGTTGCAGTGCAATATGTTGATACAGGTCTTTCTGGAATCCTTTCAGAGCCTGACTGGTCAAAGGATGCAGACTGCTGCAGCTAATATGTCACATAATAAAATACAGAAAATTGGAGCTTCTTTCAAAATATGCATTGAGCATCTTTTGGTGTGACAAATTGCCTAGTAGCAATTTGAAATGTCATGAGAATTCATTTGCCAAACTTCTGGTTGTCACTATGCACCTGCAGAGCATAGTAAGATTCACTTTGTGAGGTGTTGTATTTTCAAGTGAAGACCTTGAGTAGGTTTCATTTTCCTACTCCTTGCATCTTTGAGTTTTCATTAATGGATATCACATTTAAAAAGAGTTCACCTCTGTACTAAAAAAGGATGATCCTGTCCTTAAAGTGGGAGTTTCTTTTGTGTCTGTCTCAATACAGAGGAGGTATCCATGAGGTGTGTCACCTCTTCTACTTGTTCAGGAGAATGTTGTAACAGACTTATGCATGTTGTTAGTTGAAGAACCTCTGTTGTGAGCCAGGCCCTAGTTAAAACCAAGCTGGTCTTTCTTTCCTATAAAGACTCCACGCACATTCTTGGAATTTTTCATTTTTGAAATAATTTAAAACACAAATTCTGAATATATATATTAATTAGTGACGACTTTTCACCTTTTGTGTCTAGCAGTTCAATCTAATATAGTGTGTGTTCTGCTGAATTTTATTTGTTTCAGATTTGACTGCTTCTGCATAAAAAACAGCAACAAGAGGAGAAGAAATATAATTGTTCTACTGTTATTTACAAGATTCGGAGTGTAGTGCCCACCTAATGCACATCAAAAATACACCACATCCCGTGTACCTTGATCACAATACTTTATTGGAAGTTTGTTTTCCTTCTGGTACAGAACATAAAGGAAATTTCCGTCTTTGCTACTCACACATGTGAAGGATCTTCAGCAGTTGAAACTGTGGTTTCAATTAAGACTCTTCCTGCAAATCAGCTTTTCTTACCAAAACAATTTTCAGAGTAAGTTCCAGGAATCACTCAGAGAGAACAAGGTGTGTCCAAGGTTGTCTGTATCACCAGTTCTTGAGTTAATAATTGGCACGTAAGCATGTGCAAAACCATCTAGGAAGGTTTACTGAATAAGGCTATTAAAACATACGCTTTAAGACTTCCAAACTTAAAAGTGTTACTAGACAGTTTTCTGTGCTTTTCAGTTGTTTGGTCCTTTTTGAAGAAGCAAATGTTTGTAGCAGTTGGCAATGAAGTCAGTTTTAAAGAAACTCGTATTATTCATAAAGCATAAAAATAGGTGGTTCCTTTTAGAAAAGGTTATGGAGAAGAATTTCCTGTCCTTGAATATTCAGACCTTCGTCTTACTGATGATTATGAAAACTTAGCACTTGCTGCTTTTTGTCTGGGTTTTGGCTTATTGGAGATGTTGTATGAGCATAGTCAATAGTGATTTTGGCTGCAACTGGTAGTCAAACCAGAGAGGATGGGTCATATAATTAGGCTTACGTGTTGAAGTACTGTAGTTTTTAACAGTTTGGCATGACCTTTGTGATGATGTGAAAAAGCTAGTATGGTATTGTATTAAGTACTTAAAATGTATTTCATTATACTTTAAAAAATGTTTAGTCAACTGGTATTTTTTCATTCAGGATTTAATTTTCATTATTAGTTTTGTTTACATCTTTCATTTTGCAGTGCAAATAGTCTTGCTTGCAAAATTCCTATACAAACAATATATTAATTTACTGGGTAGGACTGTTACTTCTACTTTCTGACTTGCCATTGAGACAGTGGAAATTCTTACTGTGTTCTAATCCCAGATGTAGCATTTTCTGTTTCTGATTGAACCTTGGAGAGAATTCTGTTCCCTTCCGGATAATCCACAGTTTTAGAAATGTGGTCTTAGCCTAGAGCTGGGCACAGTCACTCTTTATGAATCTGCCTGTCTTGATTTACCTTCTTTTACCTCTCCTCAGATCAAGTACCACTGTTGTAAATTAAAGAGAGTATTGCCTCCTAATTATGTTCATTGGAAACATTTTCCATGCTTATTAATTTTGCATATCCCCCACCTAAGACCCAAACGTTCTAAAAATCCACTGCTGTAAAAGTAGTAACAGGATGCTGTTGCATTCTAAAAAACTTTGCAGACCTTGTAGGTAAAGGAAACTGAAAAATCACTATCATTGAAATCTGTGCCCTGCTGGATCTCCAATGTGTTGCTTTAATGTTGGACATAACAGTTTAGTATGCTTTCCTCTGTAACAGATGATACCGATATTAGTCTCAAGTACTTTTTCACATGTTATTGACAAGGAAGTATATTCAGGTTTTTGTACCAAAGTGGTTGCAGGCCGTTATTTTATTTTCCTATACAATTGGATACTAATTAGAAAGGGCATGGTATCTACACTGATATGTAGAAAAACTCTTTCTAAAAGTAGTTTGTTCATAAATTTGCTGAAAACTCAGAAAGTCTGCATGTGGGAAAACTCTCATGTAGTAGTTTGGTTTTACGACAACATATTTCCGTGAAATACCTGACCAGTCTAATTTCTGGACTACAAAATGGAAAGTAGACTTGAGGATGTATTTTAAAGACATGATCTTCTATTTCTGAGTATAGAAGTATGTTTGCCATGAACTTTTTTCATTACTCTTTTCATTTGAGACCACTTAAAAATCTTATATAATCGTTTCCTGATATAGTGTCTGCCAATATTCCTGCATTTTTCAGGTTTGTTAATGTATGAATTGTTTGGCTATTTCATAGAATTTTCTGGTAATACTTTGTCAAAATTAATATTCAGTACTGGCTGAAAGTGCTAATGTCATAGAGAAAGTAGTGGCTACTCTGGTCATGATGAAGACCTGAAATATAAAGCTGACTTATTTTTCCCAGCATATTGCACCTGATGCTGGTGATACTATTTTACCTTGAATGTAAGTGTTAGGAAAATTTAACTTCTTCAAGCAATTACAAGATTTTAATTTTTTTTTAGATTTTTTCTTCCAGTCAAGATGTGATTTAACATTGTGAGGCTTACTAGGTAATATAGAAATTCAATGGTTTATGTAGTAACTGGTTGTTTTTACTTAGCTGACAATACTTTGCATTGCAAAATTGGTTAATGACTGATTTGGAAAGATATTTGTGGTATTCTAAACATATTTTCTTACAGCTTTCCACATGTGTAATGGCAAGCTAATTTGATTTAAGTAACTGTGAGTAAATAGCCATTGCTGAATTTCTGTTGTGGGAAGCACCATGTGAAAAAAATTACTTTGTTTTCTTTCCTTGCATAATTTTCATTTTTTGTCTTTCATCTGTAGTTAAGTATGTTCTTTTAAAGACACAAATAGAGTCATGAGGTCATAAGATACTTGACTATGAGAGTTGCAGGTAGAGTTAAATTCTATTTAACTGTATTACATAAGAATTATCTGTATTAATAAATAGAATTTAACTGTTCTACATATTTTTAGAAAACAGATAATCGTAACTCCTGCTTATGAGCTTCATTTCCTCTGATTCAGGGAGGGTAAGTTAAAGTAGAAGCAAAAATATTACTAAATGCAAAAGTGAAGATTGGAGTTGTAGATGCCAACACTGAAGTAGCAAAGGACTGCAGTTTTTCTGTTTCATGAATTACTTTTTGATAGGGAGCAGCCCAAACTACATGTAATAGAATAAAAAAGACATTTATTTTCTATTTTATTTTAGTTTGTTTACTTTTAAATAGTCCAGGTGAGCTTAGCAAAACTAATAATGACTTTCTCAGGATATCTGCAGCTCTAGAAGAAAAATAACTCTTATTAATACAAAGAATGCGTCATAGTCTGCATTTTCCTTACATCTTTATCTGCTATCTAAAACTTGTAAATAATGCTGCCAATCTGATTTCAGAAAGCTGATGGTATCTACGCAAGCTTATTGATGTTTGCTGTAGAATCACTTTCTGTTCTCCAGGTTGTAGAAAGAAACAACTGGATACTATTACCTCTGCTCATTTTCAGTGATACCTACTGCCTTTGTGGCGTGATGTTAGAAGTTGTCGTAAATTAGCACGTTCCTGATTAGCAAGAACTCAATAAATGTTCTTTACTTCAAAAGAATGCTTGGGACACGTGCTACTACTTGCATTGTTTATATATGGTACTGTAGAAACTTAACATTTGCAAGAAAAATGTGAGATGATGGTTTGATAAGATTACTCAGAAATAATTAGGTGGGTGTGTAGGCTGCTAAATGTATTTGATTTTAATCTCTAATTAAAAAGTTGGATTTTTTAATTGTTTTTGTGATGCAATAGTTTTTACTTCATTATGCTTTTTGTAAATAGAGGCCAAATTCTGCCTTTCACTTAGTCCCTAAGAACATAATAAATGTTTTCAAAGGAAACCCAAAGCCAGTGACAGACTTTCTCTATAGTCCTCCTCGTGGAGGATTATTCTCAGAGCAAACTCATGTATGTGCTCTTGTATACCTTGAACCAGGAATGAAAATGATGGCTAACCTTGTATGAATATCTCTATGCATTCTTTTGGCTGATGGGAGATAAAATTATGTTGTGGGATCTGGCAGTGCCAGAAGCATAGTGTTTTCATGCTAGTGCTGTCTGATTCTGAGGTCTCTTGTATGAGGATTGGAATTGGTTGGTGTTATAGCAAAGATATCTCTCTGTAGATCTACAGGTGTGAATTTAAGCCTTGCTCTGTTCCACTGCTCCAGTGTTCACTTAGCTCTGCTGCAGGACAAGCTACCTGGTCACTTGAGCTGTGGAATCGGACAACCAGATGCATTAGCTAGAGATAACTTCATTAGTCCTTGGATAAGGAAGCTACTGTGTTAAAGCACACTAGAGCAGTTGTATCTCTCACTTCAGGTAAACTTTGACTTGCTCATGGTTTGGAAACCCAGGGTTCTCCTGGTAGCTGCAGCTGGGGCATCCACTGGGAAATCACATACTGTTTAAAGAAGCTGCAGCATGATGTATGGAACTGCATGGTCCTGAATTATGTAACTCCCTAGAGTTATTTCTCTAGATAGCTCTTTTTCATTCTTTTTCATTTTTCAGTATGTAGTAACATTGGTTGAAAAGGTAAACATTACTTAATTTTTCATTGAAAGCTTATCCTTCTGTACAGATTTTTCTATATAGTGTAGTATTTTGAATTGTGAACAAAGTTTGATCTATTGGCCTAATTTCCCAAGATTATTTTGTTAGTTTACAAATTTTCATTGTATTAATAGGCATGGGGAAGGGAAACAAAAATAAGGTATGCTTTTCCACCTCTCAGCACAGCCGTTTCAGCTGAACTTGGAGAGGGTAAGGTGGGGTGGTTTAGGGTTTTTTTATGCCTGCCATCTAGATTAATCTCCACTAACTGGAGGAGTGACAACTGGCAGCAGTAGAGCTGCCAGAGCTTTTTTCTCTCTCATTTTATTGAAGTGTGTATAGCATGTAAACAGCTCTCATATCCAATGGGCAAAATTAATTGACAGATATTTCTCTATAATTTATAAAAAGTGAGAGAGTAACCAGAGAGGGATTCTATTTGTCCTATAGATTTTGGGTTTTGGTTTTAAGTGGATTGATTTAGGTTAATACATTGGAACCCTACCCTGGGCAGCCCATTCCAGTGCTTAACAACCTCTTCCATGAAGAAATTCTTCCTGATGTCTAACCTGAACCTCTCCTAATGCAGTTTGAGACCATTTCTTCTTGTCCTGTCACTATGATACAGATTGAACTTCACTAGAACAGTTTTCAATACACTTTGGTCCTATCAGTTCTCCTGTTCAGTCTGGGATATCTTCAAAATCATGGGTGCTAGACTAAGTTATGTAGAACAGTTGGAAGTGGGGTTCCACGTAAAGCAATGGATATTAGTGAAGTATCTGTTTTGCTGGCTAAACATAAAGGTATGCTTTTGTTAAGTAGTGCATCCACTCCTTTCATTTTGTGTGAGCTGCATCTGAGAATGTTTATGGTGGGTTTTAAATGTATTGGTGATCCTGTGTTTAAATAAAGGAAAACAGGTTCTTACCCAGTATATAAACAATCCTTTTATATAATGAATTCTGTTTGATCTATTAGAGCACAATTGGTTTGAGGATAAAGTCTTTGAGGGAAGATTAATATATATTTAGACCATTACAAAATTATCTTCATTCCCTTACATTATGCATAGTTTGAAAAATGAAATTGCAGAAATAGCTGAAAGTTTTTACTTTAAAAAACTCAGAACTTTCCTTTGAAATCTGTGGAACCTAAAGTAGAAATTATATTGAATACTAAAATATTCTTTGGTCCCAAAGGTCATACTTTTGGTCATACTACACTAGGTGACTGTGCTGAAAATATGATTCTCCTTACTAGAAACAGTTTTAAAGACTCAGAAGATGAGTAGGAAGAGGAATGAGCTGATCTACACATATTCATCTCATATCTGACATGACTTTTTTTCCAGTGTTACTTAATTGGGTGTATTTTAACTACACTGTGTTGCAAGAGATCATGATATAATTCATAAGAATGTCTGCAATAAGAAATACCATTTCCTAGAGGCATTGTTTATTTTCATGTCTTCCAGGATTTTTTTGTGGGTTTTGAGACATTAGCAATTATTAAAAACCTAAAGTAAAACTCAGTTAAAAACAGAATAATGTGATACTAGAATAGGTAAGATTTTTTCTCTCTCTCTCTCTGCATGCCTTAAAGGTGTTTGTCACAGAAATGTCTGAATTTTAACATATTTCAGTTTTCTTAGATATATATTTATCCTTTGCTCTGTGATTTTCTGAGAATTTTCCAGGATGAACTTTTCATTAGCTGTAGATACTATGTGACTGGAATCCTTAGAGATTTATTATGCTCAAATACGATGAATTTATCAAGAACATTTCAGAATGTGAAAAAACCCTTATTTTGAAAAATTCATTAAAACAGGAGTTCTTCTGTAATGAATGTTCTCTTAGCCTTTTTTAAAAGAGCATCTTTTCACAAAAGCATTTCACAGTGGATGGTTATAGACAATCCAGTGGGATAGTAGCGGGATTATGTGACTACCTTAAAAGAGTTCTTTCCCTATTCTGCCTCTTACACTCTTAGTTTAAAATAGAATCTCTGAAGATGCTTTTATTTAAAAGGAAGCATTCTTAATTATTACAAGTACTATTCTGGGGCACTGTTCCTGCTGTCATATCAATTTCTATATAAGTCAAGTCTATTTTGTAGTGAACTCATCTACTTTGTGCATTTCAGTCCAACTACTTAGAGTTTGATCACCTCACACTGATGTGTTTGTCTAGAGCAGAGGGTTGCTTTTCAGTGAAAGCATGCAATAAAATTGCAGGCTTGGTATTACAGACACATTTTGGACAGGACAAGTTCTGTCTTCTTTCCTCTTAGGTTGCAGTTACACTGACAAAGAATAAATTGCCAGAAGTGACCGGAGGGCAACACTTTCAGTTCACTGTTCACATTGTATAGGAAACTACCAAACTTTCAGACTCCTCTCAAGGCAGACACTGTTTTTCAAACCAGTTCCTTGATAGGCTCGGGACATAACTGTAACAATAGGATTACCTTACCCTAGAGAAGAGCTCTCCTGCCGTTAAATTGTGTTGTAATGAAAATTCTGATCATTTGAGGTGAAGGATTAGCATCTATTGTTTTGGGTTGCCTGATTTGCATCTAGACATTAGCAGTAAGTTGTCCTAGAAGGAATATGTTCTTCTCACATAAAATTCCATGTAAAGGAAACCACTTTAGAATCAATGCAGAGTAATATGAAATGCAGTAATTCAAATGTTGGTACTCTCATAGGGAAGATTAGCTTCTCAAGATGTAGACAATTTTGAAGGTGAAGACAACAGATAAGAAAGAAGATTGTTGGAGAGTATAAGTAAAATATCTGCATTAATAAAAATGCTTCTCCATTAGTAATTCTGAAGCATCCTTAAGATAGGACAATCTAGATTACCCAGTGTGTTTCAGGCTTGACCTCACAAGGGATTTAATGACCTTTCAATAAGCTCAGACTAAGCGAGAATCCCAGCAGGTTATGGTGTCCTGTAAACTTAATTTTTAGATCAAGTGGAAATGTCTTCCTGGAATCCAGACCTTAGTTTAAATATAGAAGTTAAAAAGTGTGTACAGCCTGGATGAGAGAGAACCAAAGCAAGCACTGCTGAGGCTGTTAGTCACACCTGCTTGATGTCATTTACATGCTTCATCAAGCATGGAATCATATCAAGCCCATAGCTGTGGAACATTGCTTTTAAATTCTACTGCTTCATTTGGAGAAGAAAGGATGGATATTCCCTTACTTGCTGAAATAGAGCTTGTTTTGTGAATGAGGAACATTTGAACATGTTTTTTGTTGGTTTGGGTTTGTTTTGTTTGCTTGGCGTTTTTTAGTATGACTGTTTTGAATGTAGGGGCTACTGAGGAAATGCTTGATAATTAAAAACAACTAACAGATAACACTAAAGTCTACTTTAGGGTAACCAATAGGCATGATCATAGAGTATTTGTGCCCAGGTGTGCTGTGGTGTGTTTACACCTCAAGCGAAGTAATAAGAATTTTCTGTTTGTTTTGTCTCTAATCATGGAAAACACTGAGTCTGAACCAGTGCCAGCTTCTAGAATTCCATACAGCACTCCTTATATCTTTGAGTTACACATCTGTCTCTGTCCCATGCTTGCATAGCAGGTCTGTGCTGCCCTTTATTGGAGTTTAATTGGGAATGTTGGTCTAACCATACAGTTTTCACCTGATAAACGGCTGAATATGGAAGCTGCACAGGAGTACTGACATGCATAAATGTACAGTCTAGGAGCACTTAGAAGTAATGAGTGTTTTCCTTAGAAAAATATGAAGGTCAATGGTATTTCTGATAAAAATGTTGTTCTGATAATTTGTTGTTTTTAATTAAAACTTGAATATTTTTTCAGACAAATCATTGTTTTTATCAAATATTTTATATATCTTTTATCTTAGCGTGGGTTTGTGTAAGTTGGTGCAACGTTCCCATGCTCAAATTGGCTGTCTGAAAAAAAAAATTATCATGCAGACATTTTTTTGGTTTTCAGTTTGTTTTTTATTCAGACTTGATACATGTATATGTGACAGTATATCCATATGTAGTATCATCTCTGTAGCATCTGGTTTTCTGACTCTGTGAGTGTGTACATAACAATATTAATAGGAGTAGTATCTCCACTGACTTTTGATTAGAGCTGAACAAATGTTTTAGCAAATAGCTTATTTGAAAAAAGGTTGCCTTCAGGACTACGGTCTTTAAGAATGAGTTTAATTCGGAAAATTGTCTACATTCTCATCTCCTTCTTAAAAGAGGTGGGGGAAAGTAATAAAAGCAAACCTTTCAAAATAAAGTATTTCAGAATTTATGTAAGATTTTTTGAAATTATTAAGATCAAAATGTTTTTAATTCATACATGAAGCTGAATAATCCATTATTGCAAATATTTAGGATTTCTCACAAGTAGATTAGTCACATGCAGATTTGCAGGAGCATGGTTTAACTACAGTTATTTGAGTGTGCAGTTTTTATTCTAGTTAGAAATATCTAAATATCTTAATGATTAAACATTTATGAGTAAATCTCCTGTGAAAGTCAAAACCACTAGGCTTTAGAAAGTGTACTGTAGGTGGAGTCGTGCAAGTTTCCTTGTGGAGCTCTGCCAGTATATGGGAATCTGAATCTGAAAAGTCCTCTTTGTTCAGATACTGGACTCCTCAAAAGTAGATTTTTGGTGTGGCAAATAAAAATGAGTTTTCAGAACTTATTTTGCTTTAAAAACAAAACTTTTTTCAAAGCCAGTGTCTCACAGAGAAAAATCCAGTGAGCTTAACTCTGTGTTGCCTGGCATTTCTGTACTTGAGAAACTATTCTCCATTGAAGTGGTAGCATTTTTCACTGTCATGTTCAACGATTTTCAGATTTTTTGGTATCTTTTCTTTTTAAGATGTTTTCTTAAGTATACAGCTGAGGAGACCAATAAAAGATAAATCCATAGATGATGAAAGGATTTTCCTGAGCTTAGTAGTTAACATAATAGTCTGAAAAGAAAAGAATTTACAAGTACTTGTTCAAGTGTGCTATGTAGAGAGTGAATAAAATAAACAGCAAGATGTGTTGTGATAGGAACTCAGATGATCAAAGGGACTACTGAATAGGAATAGTTATTCTTTCAGATAAAATAAGGAAGTAATTCCTTTGTGAGTTTTTGTGATCGTTTCTGTTGGAAAACTTTGTATGCATTACTTGGAAATTCAATGAAGAGAAAAGCAATACAGCCTAGATAATAGTGTCAGCTTTGAGCACGAGATGGCATGTGGACATAGCTTGAGCTACTTCTCCAAATCATTTGAATGGAAATATTGGATTAGTTAACCTTGTGTCAGGTCTGTTAGTTAAATAAACCCTCCAACTGTTCCTGACTGAAGGATGCATAGTTGTGACTGAAAGATGCTGCTGCTTTTCATTAGAATTTTGTCAAACATACCCTGCTAACATAATGATTTTAAAATAAAATGGTTTATTCGATGGAAAAGGATAACAAGCAGAAAATTCACAGCCTTTTCTTTTCACAGGGTGCTTCAGCCCAGTAGGAAATCCTCTTAGTCGAACACTATTGGGTAGACTACAGAAGGTAAGGAGTTCTCTCTTTGCATTTTTTTTAAATTACTGTTTAACTATAAAATGTCATTATTCACAAGTTCTCATTGTAGAGAGGAGTTTTTTTTATCTTGTCTTTATTCAGAAAAGAGGTATCTTCAAACCAATTGTCTACATGGCCAAATTAGCTTATGCTGTGACCAGCTGGTAGTGAGATCAGGTATCTGCAAATCAAAAGCTTTATATTTTTTTCATTATTCAATTTTTGTTGTTTAGAAATAAAATAAAATTACACTCCCATGGTTTTTGTTTTTACTCAGAAAACAGGTGTTGATGAGTAGCTGAGAGAAAAGCTAAGACAATACCTTGGAATGAAATTCTCATTGCAGCACCATGTTTTCATTGTTTACTCATACTTCATCTTTTTGTGACAAGTTAAATCACATGTATCCTCTGTTTATTTAATTGCTTATCTATTAAATATTGATTGTAAGCTTCTCCTAATTATATTTGTTCTTTTCTTTATTTCTGGTTTCCTGATCATCATAATAAAATCCAACAGAATTTGTAAATGCCATTAATTGCAACTATATATTTGATGAATCTCTATTAAACACAAAATGCATGGAGAAACTAGTGAAGAAAGAGCAAGTAGTGCTTCTGAATACTGAATGCATTTTTGCCTCCATGAAACTGGGCCTGTTGTACTGGAGATGTTAATCCTCCTGCTCCCATAGACAAAATGCCATGGTTTAATATTCTGTTGTAATTTCACTAATTTTAATTCTTGAGAGAAATGTTATAAATGGACATAAATTAACTTGGTTCATTTTTATCTGTGTTGCAGTTTCAGTTTGGGATTTTATTTGGAGTGCTTCAGGATTTTTTGGGCATAACTTTTTTAACAGATTCTGTTAAGACAATTGTGGAAAGCTTGTAAGATACATAGGATTCAACAAGAAATTCTGAAAGCATGGTTTTATGTTGGTGTTGTGTTAGTTGCTAAATTATTCCTGTGTTCATGTTTTCAAATTTTTAGCCATCAATATGTAATTTTTTTAGGGAAAAATTTGTATTGTTCAACCAGTTATTGTAGTGTTCTCCACCACAGCAAGCTTGATAAACATGTGCAGGAGCAACTGTTTTCTGAAATGCTAGGTAGCAGCTACTTTAAAATAGTTTTTTCTGAGGGGACTAACTTAAGGTTTTGAATATATTTTTTACTTCTTCTATTATAAAGACATTAATATATATAAGTGCAGGTTACCCGAGTAATTAATATAAAAAACTAGCATTTTTAGAAATAGCAAAATAGTTGAAGAGATTTTGAATCTTTTCAGGAGGTAGAGTATTTCATGTGCTTTTAAATTGATTTTTCCCTTTTTTCTTTTCTCTCTCTTTTTCTTTTCTTTTTTTTTAATCCTTGTAGATTTTACTGCAGCAGCTGTGTTTGCATTTCTGATTTCTGTTTGTACATTGCAGGTTTCAATAAAGTGCAGCCTGGTGCAGTTTTGGTCCTTTCTTCCTCTAGGCAAATTATAGATTCCCATGCTTATTAAATATTGAAGGACTGTAATCAAATCAGGATTGTAGTCATCTGAAGCCTAAGGAAGTAACTTTACAGTGTCTACAGACATTAATTATGAGTGAAGAAGAGTTTATCATTCTTACCAATTGATACTTTTAACATAATTTTAATTTAGCTATCAATACTAATATTTGTATTTCTGTTTCCCATAGACTAAATTTGTAGTTAGTTGTCCTGAGCTAGGACCAGAGAACAAGAACAGAACACAAAAGTGCTAAGAGTATCCAGCTGTTTTCTTCTGAGTCTCATCTTGCATAGCATTTAATTTAAAACTTCACTTACTGGAGTAAAGAGATTGCATAGCATTCTTAAGGGAGGAGACAGTTAAGTAAATCTCTAACCTTTAGGATCTTAAGGAAAAAGAAATACAGTGCAGCAACAGTAAAATCTCAGATTTCTTCTATAGAATATTTAAAGATTTTGCACATTAACTTTTAAGCCAACCAAGGGTTTCCAATCAGGCCCTATAAGTTAATTTCTTATTCTTTCTCCTTAAAAAAAAACTAATCAAGAAACCACCAAAACCCAAAAGCAGCAACAAAAGAAATCCATGAAAGGTAACAGCCTCAGAATGTTGGCTATTTCACACTGAGGCACAGATTCACTGGACAGACAAGAGAAGCTGTAACATACATTTCCTTGTGTGTTTTCTGGAGTGTTTGCATAAGTAATATTCCCAGTTTCTCCTTACACTGTGTCAGATAGCAGGTATGGGTGGTCGATGGAAGCAGTGCTACTGTGAAGCATCCAGGAAATAGATGTTTGTCCTTCTTCACGTCCCTGAGTCTGTCACTGATGGGAAAAGGAGAGGAGGTGGCTTTGGCCTGTGTGCATACACACTGGGGTTCACCCTGATATCTGTAGGATCTGCCTAAAATTAATCTTAGAAAAGTTTATTTTCCTAGTGTTGTTATTAAGGGTTAATGGCTAATTGGAAGTGGCTTAATCTGTATGTTTATTATGTTACAATGAAGAGTATGTTTACATATAAGGAAGAAACATATGAAACTATATGAATCATTAGACTTTATTTTTTTTCTTTAAATTTTGATATTGTTGTAATTGAAATATATTGGTTCAGTAATAAAAAAGGAAATGCTGAGATTTTTACAGAGAAGCAATAAGATATCACTTGTTCTTTCTCAGTGCTCCTAAGGGAATGGGTGCAATCTATTGCTCAAATCCTATTGTGTAGTCTATACTATACATAAATCTATACTATACATATAGTATACTATACATCTGCACCAAAAAACCAAAACCTCCATTTGAGCAATCTCTGAAATTGATCCATTAAAAAGAAGCCATAAACATTTTAATTAGGGCTATTATTAGGAATCTATAAAACTTGATACAACAATGTATCAGGTTACTCTTACATACAATGTTCTCTTTTGTATCAGCATCTTGAAACATTTTTTATTTGGTTTTGAATTAGAAATGTCAAGGGTATCTAAATGAGTTAGTCATGGGTAACCAGTGTGATACTCCATGGTCTAGAAGTCTGCATCAACTGATGGATCTACATAACTGCCTCTGAGGATGTTCCTTAATGCTGAAAGCTGCTAACAGCTTTGTTCAGCCACAATCAGTGTGACATGGCACACTTTTCCAGCAAGCATTTTGGTTGTTTCTCACAGATGGTGTGCCTCTCAAAAAGACCAACTCCTCAGAACATAGCTATAGCTCCACACTGTTCCAGTGGGAGAAAAGGATTAGCTAATTTCCATCCTGCATGAAAAAAAAGGAGACATTTACATTGTATCGAGAATGTAGTCATACCATTCAGCATGCCTGTTGCTTTTTTGAAATCCTGAAAGTATGCCTTAATCTTAATGACACAGCATTTTAAAAATTATGTTTCTAAGCTGAAAGGCTGCTGGTTTTTGTTGAGTGTTTCTTGTGATGTAACTGGTACTTGGCACTATTTGAGGAATGGCTTGGCTCTGCTTGGGATGGTACTGCACAGCCTTGCAGTCGCTGTGTGTGTGGAAGGCAGCCATGGCAATTGCCCTGGACAGCTGGAGGTAGAGGTGTGTGCAGCCAGTGACGTACTCAGAGCACCTCTTTCAGAGGCACCTCTTTGGATTAGTGTTGCCTTAAAAGTTTGAGGCAGTGTCTGAGAACATTCAGCATAGTCTTGGAGTGACTCATAGATGTTAGCTTGTTATTTTCACACAACTTGCTCTCTTCAAGCTGTTCTCGAGTGTTTGAGAGCCACATAAATACTTTATTAAAAAAAGAGAGAGAGACAGATTGAGACACTATAATGGGGCAATATGAGTACCTGAACTAGATACCTAAATAATACTGCTAATAATTCTGATGAATCATTTTTGAGCAACAGGAGGCACTCCCATCCCACAGGCTAAGCACATTGCTGCACAGTTCTCTTAACCTTGAAAATGGAAAATGAGAATTAGCTGAAACTGTACAGCAGTGCTGACCACTGAACAAGCAGTGTACTCTGCACTGTAGCTCCACCAGTCTTTGTTCAAAATTTGTTTATCAAATCAGGCAGTTACACTTTTTTTTTTTTTCTTCTGTGCATGTACATAATTATTCAGAACTCTTTTGGTGGTAGGCTTAGATGTTCTGGTAGATGCTAAGAACTGAGTGCAACTGTTCGCTTTTATACTGAGTTCATCTGTAGCTGCTGTGTGTCTGTGACTACTGTGGCAGTACCAAAACAATCTGGAGACTGGATGGACTTCAGGATAGTCGGTGATTTCTCTCCCATGTGGGATAAGCCCAGCTAAATTATGAAAACAGCATTGAGGGCAAGTATCCCTGTTCTCAAGAATGGCATTTGTTCTACTGAGGATTTGCAAGGATTTTTCTCTGTAATTTGTAATGATGTTGCTTGGACCACCATAATAAAAAAATTTTAAAACCCCCAAACATTTAAAATAAAAAGAACAATGCATCTTAAATATATTTTTTAAGAGCAGGAGAAAGAAGTTTGTGCAAAAGATATATAAAGAGGTGGCTGTAAAATATGAAAGAGATGAAGTATGTTGGATTAAAATTTTCAGATTTAAATGGTTATAATGCTATATATCTGTTAGAGGTGGAAAGGTTTACTTCACAAAGCCCACATTTGACGCTTCAAAAATATTTTAATTGCTGTTTAATTTTTCTGTTCTGTGTGGTAGTGTGTATCCTTTGATGCACACAAAATTGAGGGGAAATTGGTTTTCCCTTTGTGAAGGTGGACCATTGAAAAAAAAATAAGTAACACCAGCAAAGGACTTCCAGCTCTTTCTTTTTTCTCCTTAGTTTGTTGCAAAGGACTTCCAGGTCTTTAATTTTTTTTCCCTAGTTTGTTATTCCTCTGCTAATTTTCATAATTTTTCCATTCTAAATCTTCTTTCAGCTTAAGCATTTGATTATTTTATAGAAATCAGAATTTTTTAAGGTACAGCTTATCCTGATTCTTGCAATATGTACCTACTATTCTTTTGAGTTTGTTGAAAGTCTGAAAAGCAAGTAAGGATAGAACAATTAGAATTAAAGTACTGGTTATTAAGACCAACCTAAAATTCTCCATTATATGGAAGTGACATCTTTTGCGCACTAGTTCAGAGGTAAAGTTCACTCAACAGTTTCTTAAATATCTGCTGTAGTGTTTGCAATGCAAACAAGATTGGACTGCATAATCATCAGTCCAGTTGTGTTTTTAGTGTGGTGTATATACTTGAAAAATTTAATATCTTTTTCTGAACATCTGCCAGCCAATAGCCAATATTAGTCAGTGTTGCTTAACATCACTTCTGCTTTTTCTTTTTTGAAAAAAGCATTTTGTTGCAGATAATTCTTACTGTCTTACTGAAGAAATGAAAATACAATCATAGTTTAGCAAAATGCTTCATATTAAAATTTAAAGCAACTTATTCTTCTAGAATGATGACAGCCTGACTGCACTAGGAGTGGGAGCAGGAAACAGTTGTCCACCCGGGCAAGAGACAGTAAGTATTATGTAATTTTTTGCAATATCTTCTGTACCTGTTATACTGTATCTGCTTTTGAAAGCATGCCCTTTTTTTTAGCATGATCCCAAGGATATTGTTTTCCTGCTGTAGATTTTGTAATTCCTACAAAGATGTTCATAACTGCATAATTACATTACTTCTGGGTTTATGTCAATCTTGAAAAACAATTTAGTAAAATTTTGTTGAATATAGATTTTTTTTTTTTGCTTGGACTTTGACCCAAATAGAACTTGACAAATCTTTAAATTTCACACCAGAAGAAAGTCCACTACTTTAGTTGTAATTGTGAGTGGTTTATATTCTTCTTTGATTCTGAGGTGCATTTCTTATATCCTGTTATGGTCATTTTTCTGATCATATGTTGATGGAGAATATAATGGCAATTTCCACATTTTATTTAAATTGTCAGGCTTACTAAACCAGTTATGTTACAGGACACTTTGATATATTAATTCCTTATTTCTGAGTGACAGACAGTGGGACTTGCTTGATTGGTTTGAACTGTTTGTGGCAGTTTCCATGTGTGACTGAATTTTCGTATTTTTTTCCAAAAAAACACAAGATTTGCACCAGAAGTATCTTGCAAAAGACACTGCAAAACAAAGTAGTTGTTGCCCTGCCTTTCATTGTTTTTCATGCTGCCAAGTAATTAGTGTTGTATTCCTGAATTCTTTTTTGGGTTTTGGGGTTTTTTACCTTAAGTATCCTCATGGTTTTCATGAGATTGTCACTTAACTGAAGTGAGCACTGTTAGAGCACCTCTTACTGGACATGGTCATGGTGCTCATTAGTGTGGTTTAGTTTGGTTCTGTTCTACAGTTCATATTTCTGTACTGCCAGCATCACCTGTAATTACTGTTAGCTTGCCTAATGCAGGGAGGAGAGTTACGATAAAACACATTTCATGGTTTAGCTTCTTTATGTAAGTTCAGGACTACTGAATGCATACTTAGGTAAATCTCCTGTCTGCTGAAACCTATGCTGATACTAATTCTTTGGTGCTGACCAGCTCACAAATTGCCACATAAAATTTACAATGGTAGAATCATTTCCATCTTCTCCCATTCGTAACTGATTTAATCTGTTTAATTGGTGACATGGAATTATGAAAATACAAGTGACATTGGCTATATTTTTACACACACAACTCACAGGTGATCTTGCTCAAAGCAGAAATACAAATATAAAAAGCACTGTGGAATTCAGCAGTCTTAAAATTTAAATGCATGCACAAGTAATAAAAAAGATTAATTTTTTTCTATCCGTGTCATCATAACTTTGCTGTCTCCTTCAATCCCATTAACTTTCCTATTGCTTCTAATGATTCCTGTTTCTGACCTCTATTAATAATTTTGTAGAGGAATATGAGGTGAAGACTGCAGGTAGGGAAGCAGCATTCTGTGTGTAAAATAGGTCATAATTTTGTTCTTCACTTATGATGAGGGAAGTGAGCAATTCCCTTATTCTTTTTCAGTTTGTTTTCCTTTCATGCTTTTCTGCTCAGAGTTCACTAGGACAGATTTTTGTTTTTCCTGTAGGGCATAGGAAAGAAATTGTACTTGATATTTTCATATTCAAGGTAGAAAGTAGGCTTCTAGTAGTTTATTATATATAGCATGCGTGGTCCTGATGACTGTTAGTACTCTTTTCATAAAACTATAGCTGTGCTGAATTTCACTGTCAGATAGATTAATTATGTGAAATAGAATATAAATGTATTTTCTGCAGATATTTATAAAATTGTATATCCAAATGCTTATTGCTAAACAAAACAAAAAAAAAGAAAAATAGAAAAGAAAAAAGAAAAAATGTAGTGATCAAAGCAAAACTTTGTAATGTCTTTTTGTATTAAATTTTTCCTTGGATAAAGCTGTCATACTGTTGAAGTATTTATTCAAACACATATGCTTCATGAGCACACAGAGAATGGGATCTGAAGGTGGTGTAACAATTCTGAGAAAGTGACTGTATGAAGTTTTTTTTTCTCTTGCTTCACAAGCAAATTGCTTATAAAACTAACAGCTGCTGTTTTGAAGCTAATCTTAGTGAATTGAATGTTCTTAACCATTTCTGCAATCCCACAGTCCTTTATCTTGCCTCTCCTGCTGCTTTCCCACCACCCCTGATCCCATTAGCAAAACTTGAGGCAGCCTCAGCTTTTACCAGAGTGCAGCTTTGGTTTCAGCTGCTTTTCTGCAAGAGGAAGTGAATGTTGCGCTTTTTTCTCTGTGGCATGGTTGTGATAAAGCTGTGGTGTTCTTATCTCTCTTTTAGGTAGTGGCTCTTTATGACTACACAGCGCATCGATCAGATGAGCTAACCATCCATCGCAGTGACATTATCCAAGTGTTATACAAAGATAATGATAACTGGTGGTTTGGCAGCCTAGCAAATGGACAGCAAGGCTATTTTCCAGCTAATTATGTGGCTGGTGAAAGTAAGTTTACTGCTGTCTTCCTGGTATACCGGTGTGGGTTTAACTGATGCTCCAAGATTTTACCATGCTGTTCTGCTTATTGTTCTGAAGATAGGAATTTATGTAGTACACACATGGCATAATGATGACTTATTGCAGTGCAAAAATTGTATACAGTCAGCTAACCATTGCACTTGGTTAAATATTTCAGCTTATGGAATAAGTCAGCTTATTACTGACTTAATTATCTGTCAGCTGTATTGATCCCTTGTCTCTTCTAAAACAGAGCCACCTAATTCAGGCCCCAGCTTGGCAATGCTTTAGGACACATCAAAGCATTTCACAAACATCTTGGGGTTTTTTCTTAGGCCATTTCCATTAAATCTAGCTTTTGTACAAACTCTTAATTTCCCCCCTGCTCTAATGGGGAATGTTCAGTTCCCAAATACCTGGATTTCAGTATGAAATTTTAAAAGAACAATAATGGTTAAATCTCACATCTGAGCATTGAACTGGCTACCAGGTCCTTTTCATTAAAACAGTTTTGATTAAACTGATACACACAAACCTAGATGAATTTGAACAAGTGATATAGGAAGCATCCTACTTAGGCCACTGCTGTAAAGATGCTCAGTGTGCTGGCAGTTGTAAATATTCAGCTTGTGGTTGTACACTATAAGAAATTCATTTGCCTTCCTAAACTATCAAACTATCAGTTATACTGGTATTTAGAAATCTTTTAACCCAGCATTTCTCAAGATGGTTTCCCCCATTTTTTAGTTCCTCCCTATTTCTTTAAAGTGAAATCTAGTATTTAAGTCTCTTTCCTAAAAAATACTTTCACATAACACTGTGCTCACTTCATAAGGATAATTAAGTTAGATTTACTATGTCCTTCTCTATTGCTCTCTCCTTGTTCATCCTGTGCATTTTGCCCTACTTTTCCTCCTTGCAAGATAACCCAGAGAGAAGTCTGAAGGAAGATTCTTCAGTGAGGACCTTAAAAAAAAAGTGTTCTGAAAAACAAACAATGACAAAAAAAACTTAAACAAAAATTTTTGAGGCAGCTGTCCAACTGTGAAAAAAATCTCTGGTAAATAATTTGCTATTGCAGTTGATGATCATCTTATTGAATCAAAAGAAATGTGTAAGATGATTTGTTAAGTATCAGCTGCTTCCTAACAGTATGGACTTTGTTCTTATGAATGTATGAATGCTTTTGTACAATAACAAATATATAAATCACATTTAAATCTAAACTTGCTAGTATAAATAGCAAGGTTTATGGGAGCAATTTTCATAAATTCTCATACAACATTTGCCTTCCAACATTTTTCACCTGTTTTCATTCACATCCTGTTTTTGGCTAGATTGTAATGTCATGGTGGTTCACAAATTCTTTCATAGCTCTAATAATGGCGAATTATGGTTCCTCTTTTCAGAAGAATATGAAGAACAGCCTTCAGGATTAGTACCAGATACTGCTCCTCTCCTACCAGAAGGACCAACAGAAGCAGAGGAAGGTTCTCTGACACTTGATAAGGTAATAATTTGAGAAGTAAGGATTCTGTAAGTAGTGGTAGGTTGCCTTTTGTGTGCCACATGAACTATATTAATTTTTGATCTTCTATGTAAAAAATTCTTATGTGTAGATCTCATTCCAGGCAAGCAGGTATATTTTCAGCAGAAGTTTAATATTTATCTTGTGTGGAGTCAGCTGTTCCATCATGTGACAATTAAATATCCTGCTTACTTCCACAGTTGTAATGGGTGGCAAGTCTCCCATTGACCCCAAGTTTACAGAAGTTATGTGTGCATAAGTGTTCTGGTTTCTGTGATTTTTGTTAGAATATGGTATGTACAGAAGAACAAAGAAACAGGACACGGTTTTTAGTCCAGGAAAAAATAGACATTTGATTTTTATAGACTTGAGGTTTTTTTCCCCTGAATTTTAGAGATTCCACTATATGCAAAGCAGGACAGTTGACTCTCACTTCTCCAGAGGATTAGAAACTTTGCATTCTTATGTTTCCCTTCTGTGAAATAAGACTGATGATTGTTTTAAAATGTGGGATATCTTCTAGAAAAAGAAAAAAGTAATAAAAATTACTTCAACAACTGTTGTTAGAATTTGAGAAATTTTTATTTCAAAGTGTTTGTATCCTTAATAAGTATACTTTCCACTAATCCAACTACTAAAATAGTGTTGTTCAGGTTTCTTTCAAATTATTTGACTCTTCCATGTGCTTTTCTAAAATTGAATCTAATATTTTATGTCTGATTTGCAAAACTCTAACTTCTATGTTGCTTAGTTACATCTTTTGGGGACTTCTTCTCAGATGATTCATCTAATCTGTGCTCCATAGTGTATACAATCGTAGAATTATTTAGGCTGGAAAAGACATTGCAGTGTTCAAGATTAAAACGTTCAAGACTATCTATTGACCTTTTTTGTGCAGCTTCTGTTTTTAGTAGGTGAATATAGAGCGGTAGCATTTAATAAATTATTGACTAAAGATTACTCACTTGGAAATTTTGTTGAAGCCAGCTGTCTCTTGAAGCCAACTGCTATAAATCGAATTAATAAGTGTTTTGTTCCTAACTATCCTTGAAAAAGTGAATTAATCACTACACTGAGTAGTAGTAATTAATCTGAAGTATCCTTTACCTCTTTGTAGCTGAGAAATTCCTAGCCAAACCATTGTCCAGGAAAGACAAGGGTGCACTACTTCCAGATACTTTTGTACAGGCAGGCTTTATAATAAATATAGCAAAAATTACATTACTCTTTAATTTATTGTCTACGTGGCTAGAGTCAAAGAGGGTATCCCATAGGATGTTGTAATCACCCAGTTTCACTCATACCTGGATTAGAAGAGGCAGAAGAGCTGAGATACCTATTGTTATTGGACTTGGTCATTGTTATCCACATATTTTTTTCTGTTTTAATCTGGTAGGAATCCAGTTAATTTACTGTATCAAAATACTTTTATGTACACCAACTACTGTTACTAACATTTGCAACCCATATTTGTTATTCAGTTTTGTGAGAAGCAACATTTACTTAGTTTTGATTGCTTAAAATTTCTCATGTGTCTATAGTTGGCATCTTTTTCTACTATCAGTACTTGTTTAAGTAACACTCAGTTTTAATAATTTAATAATATTTAATTAAAATGCTCTTTACTTGAATTCTGCTTGTACCTTGAATTAAATTAGCTACATATTTAATAATTTGTTGGAATTTTGTAGTAGTATACATAGCACCTACCAACATAAGAAAGATATAATTAATCAAATGTACAGTAATAATCCAAAGCCAAGCAAATACATAGCTTTTTATCTTGCGCAGCAGCCAAGGGCAGTAAAACATCCTACAGAGTCTAGAGGAAAGTTATGAAGCAGGTCCTGGAAAAAAAATATATAAGGGGATATACATATAAGATTAAACTAGCAAAGAATGAGCAGTGGAGAGAGAGTACAAAGGGTACCTGATGTGAAGTAAATGCACTCTTCCTTCTTTTCTTTCCTTCTGCTGTTAAACGAGATGAGGGAGCATTGAGCTGGAATGGAATACATCAGTAGAAGGAAATTTTTGTTTATGCCATGCTTAGTTACCCTGGTGAACTCAACTACTACAAGACACTTTTAAATGTCTGTGCTTAGGGATTAATTGCTTTAATGATATGTTTTAGGCTGAGGTAATAGTTGAGATTTCAGAGGCATTGGAATGACTGGGAAACATGATGTGGAGGATTTTTTTTTAATTTCAAGTCTCATCAGCACTGTATAAGCAAGCCATCAAGAAGATAGTGAGTTGAACCAAATGATGAATCACATCTCTGTAAGACTTAAAATGCCTTGAAGTGTAATAGGTTTACAAAAGCTGCAGAGTTCTGCACAGAAGAAGCAACTTGTCATTCAGCTGTTTGCCAGAATGAATGGAAGTTGTACAGGGCTTTGGCTTTAGGCAATACCAGAGACTCCTGAGACAAAACTGCTAAGATGACCACTGAGGGGACTCATCGGTTATGGCAGTTCCTGTCTTGCAGCAGTGACACAGCAACTTTTCTTCCTATTCCTTTCATTTTTTTTTCAGTATAAGAGCTGATGAAGGGAAATGCCAATTTCCTTTATATAAGAAATAAGAAAAACCATTACTTTGCAAAGCCCTGTGTTTTGTTGTTTTTTTGGTTTTGTGTGTGGTGGTGTTTGTGGGGGGTTTTTTTTGGTTATTCTTTGCTTTGGCAGAAAAGCTTTTATTTTTTTAATCCAAAATATTTATTGAGTAATTAGATTGTTGCTTAAGTTGCTGACACAAGCAGGAAAATATAAATGAATATTTTAGTTGGTTTTTGGACACAAGCATGTTTTCCCAAATATTTAGTTATATCTAGATCTGCTATATCTGCTGTTCTTTCTGGAGTTTTTTGATGATTACTCACGTTTAAGTGTTCAGCACTGTTAAGACTGCAAAACAGTTACTGTGAAAATCATCCTAGCAATTACTTGTGAGATTTTGCTGCTGTTCAAGACTAAATAAGACACTTAAAATGTTGACTGTGACTGTGGTTTTAATTACTGAGAATACCAGATAGTCTAATTAAGAATAGTTTTCCAACTGCAGATATTACACATGCATATCTAGCTAATCGTCAGAGCTTTATGAGTGAATAAAGTGGAATTATTAACATTAGAAGAGGGTGTAATACTTTAAATCCAATATTAATCTTTGCAAATAATTTTTAGAAAAACTCTAGTTCAAAGAACTTTCTTTCAAAATACTTTCTACCATCAGTTTTGCATTCATAACATAATAATTTTATGCAAACCTTGTTTTCCTGCCTTATGAGTTACTTAACTCCTGAGCCACAAAATTAGGTCATAATCATCTTTAATTACAACATGCATGTAAACTGCCAATAGAAATTTCATGGAGTGAAGTTCTCGCTGCACTGATGAAGAATTCCAAGAAATTGAGATGGACTTATCATCTGGCTGCTCCAGTTAATGTCTTGTTTTTAGGTTCCTTAAGATGAAGGTGGAAAGGACAGGAATTCAGATAGGATTCTATGAGAAACCAGAATGTGGGTTTTGCAAAATTTTGGCCAATCAGAAACATTTCAAAGTCGATAGAGTGTCTTTTTTATTTTTTTCCCCAGAAATTTTCTGCTGGCTGTAAGATCTTGTGAACATGTTTTATAATTCAATGGCCTGCCACTCACTACATAAAATACATGTTAACTGGATTCTGAAAATTAAGTATCCAATGCTGTTTTACATGAGAATAGTAGGAAGTAGTAATAGACAAAACAGTAAATTTAAAACTTCAGTTAAAAGTGTAAGAAAGTATTCTCTCTGGTATATTTATCTTTGGAAAATGATGCCAAAATGTAAACTAGAAAAAAAGAAAAGGCTTACTGGCAAGAACCACATTATTATTGCACAATTTGAATAATCTACGCAAAGGTCATCAAAACATGATTCTATGTATATTTAAACAAAGTTAGGGATTATCACTGTTCACATAAATAATTCATAGTCTCACTCTTCTTCCCCCAGAGGAGGTTGTCAGACTTTGTGAATACTTAGCCCAGTGTGTCTGAAACTAACCTGCCAAGCAATTGATGCTTTTCCCCTGAGCTTGAGCTGTTTACATGTGGGTGTTTTTGTGGGTTTAAAATTTATTTATTGAATCTAAAAATTTTAAAAGCATGGAAAACTTATTCCATATTTCAAAAATAATAGCTAGGAGTTTGTCTATTAGTTTCATCAAAAACTTTTATAGTTTGTACTGTTTCTATTTTCTCCATTAATGGTACCTTTCTTCAGGTTACTGAAGAGCACTTCAGGGACTGTTTATCTTTTAGGAAGAGGAGGGGAAATAGGAAGATGTGATTATGCTAATGAGGGAAACACTAAGGAATTAATACAGTGAAACTCTTGCAGTGAATAGAGCTGAAGACTTTTGACACATCATGAACTGTGTTCATTTTCAAGGTTCATAGATATAGCAGATATGAAAAAAAGTGATTTTCAATTGAATTAGAATGTATTATAGTGAAGTTCATAATTCTAGGCTTCATTCCTACCTAATATGATTGCAGATCTCTCTTTCTGAAGGAATTGACATCTGGGCTGAAAGAAATTACACTTTTCTAGAATCAATCCGCAAAGCTACTGTGTAATCTTCCACATGAATCGTTAAATAGCATTATAAAATAGATACATCTTTACAAATCCTACTTTTGAAGTAGTAATGACTTTGGTTATTCTTAAAGAAATCATTCATCTGAAGGAAGTGTTACTACAGCACAATCTATGAGGAATGGACCATTGTTCTTAATCCTTACCCAACATTAACATACTGTAGCTTTTGAGTTGTTCAATTTCCTATTTCTTGGTACTCTGTTTTTCCTTTAAAATGCAGTTTGTACTGTTCAAGATAGAATCATAGAATGTGAAGGGATTGGAATGGACCTTAAAGATAATCTGGTCCCAAACCCCTCTGTCACAGACGGGGATGTCTCCCACTAGACCAGGTTGCTCAAGGCTTTGTCTGACTTGGCTTTGAACACTGGCAGGGTTGGGGCATCCACAAGTCTCTTGGGCAACCTGTTTCAGTGTTTCTCTACCCTCACAGTAAAAAAATTCCTCCTGATATGTAACCTAAATTTCCTCTCTCTCAATTTGTACCCATATTCCTTGTCCTATCATTGCAGGCTGTTGTAGGAATGGTACTCCCCACTTCAGTGCCCCCACTCTCCCAATCCACACACCACTCTCTTGCTCCCACTTCCTCCCACCCTTTCCACTGCACAGGGAATGTGGCTGAGAACTGGAGGCACAAAAGGTGGAGGTGGTGGGTTTTGATAAGAACAATTTATTGTAAACAGCAATGAGATAAGAAAATGAACAGTAACAGCAGCAACGTTAATATCAAAAGTGTATGAAAGAGAGAGTGATTCACATCCAAAGATGTTCTCTGTGGAGCCTACTACGATAGATTAGTGCCAGGTGGCTTCCCCCTCCAAGTTTCTGACTGGAAGGAACACTCTTCTCCAAGAGAGTCCTTTTTCCCCCACCCCTGGCAATGATGTGAGGCCCTATCATATCTGGGTCCTGGCTGTGCCCCTCCCAGCTATTGCACAAAATTTAATCCTGCCCTGGCTGAAATCAGGGCACATAAAAAAGAGTCCCTCTCCAGCTTCTCTCTAGGCCCCCATCAGATACTGAAAGATTTATGAGGTCTCCACACAACCTGTTCTTCTCCAGAGTGAACAGCCCCAACTTTCTCAGCCTGTCTTCATAGAGTTGGTGCTCCAGTCCTCTAATCAACTTAGTGACTCTCCTCTGGACTTACTCCAATAGTTCCATGTCCAGAACTGGGCACAGGACTCCAGGTGGAGTCTCACAAGAGCAGAGTAGAGAGGCCGAATCACCTCCTATGACCTGCTGGCCACACTTGGATACAGCCTGGGATTTGTTTGGCCTTCTGGGCTGTGAGCACACAGGGCTGGCTCATGTTGAGTTGGTCATCAGACATCACCCCCAAATCCTTCTCCACAAGGCTGCACTCCATCACTTCTCTGCCCAGCCTGTAGGTGTGTTTGGGATTTCCACAACCCAGGTATAAGGCTTTGTAGCTCACTTTGTTGAATTTCATGAGGTTTGTATAGACCCAGCTCTCAAACTTCTCTGGATGGCATCCCTTTCCTCCAGCGTGTCAGCTGCACGTGCAAGTGAATTGGTCTCTCTTAATCACATGTGGTGCTACTTTATTTATAAGCTGGTAGCTGTGTGTTCTGTCTCAAAAAATATTTACACCTGTGTCTATAGTATTACTTGAGTCATTGAAAGAGAAGGTATCTGGTTTATAAGCAAATTAATATCTGTTGGGGGAAAAAAAAAAGGTGAAATTTCATGCATAGATATTTACTGTAGGTGACCAGTCTGTTTAAAGATAGAAAGAATCAGGCTGAGCCACTGAGTTGGTCAAGCAGAACCAAAAATGCTATTGAGTGACATATATTATCTCAGGAGCAAGCTAACTTCTCCCCTCCCCATTTTTCTCCTTGGGTCCTCACAGCCTCTTTCTGAAGAGAATTGAACTTTTTTTATACAAATGTTAATGCAAAGCTGTGATCCCATATAAATTTCCAGAGGCCAAATCATCAAGACTGAAAACAGGTGTTCTAAACCATACTGCTTCAATCTGAAGTACCTTGTTTCCACTCTTCCTCCTCCTCCTTTTGTTATCCCTCAAAAACTCATGTAGTGGATTTGATTTCTGAGATGCAGTATTTGCTGCTATTAAGCCATGACTACAGGTTTTACCCCACAGATTTTTCCTTTCATGCAAAAGAGAGAAATTCATGCCAATATCTGTCTTGTATACAGAGCCATGGTTCTAGATTCTCACAACTAAGCTAATACTGTTATATATAAGGTCCAGAATATGGTCAGCCTGATTTAGATAGGCATGTTCTTTAAAAAGACTAAGGAAGGGAAAAAGCAATTGTAAGTTAATTGTATTTTAAAAAGGAAAGTCATGGCAAAAGAAATATATGTAATTCTGCTAGTAAAGGTCTCTGCCAGTTGTTCGTTTAATGGAGAAATGTGTGGATGGGTGCAGAATAGCAGGGAAGAAAATGATGAGTGAGGTGTGGTGTCACATTTCTCCTAAACCTGACTTGTCAGAACAGTTTTGACAGCAGGCATTGACATAGTTTTGGGTAGTTAAGTACATGGCTGTGAATCTTTTATCCATGGACTGCGTAATAGAAAACAAAATACAGACTTAGTACTGAGTGTAGTGTCCTAAAGACGAGTCTGAAAAGGCACAGACATGTTCATTCTTGCCATCTGTGATCCAATGAGTTTTTAATTAGATGAAGTTCTGTAGAAACAGCTTCTATGGGAGAGTTCCTCTGTAGGCTATAGAGCAAACTCATTTACTGTCATGGCTTGACTCATGTGAAAAGATTTCCTGCAACACTCTATCCTGTCCATCTACCTCCTAGCCTGCCATAGAACCTCTGCACAACCTAGAGGAAAACTCTACCAAAAACGTAGATTTGAAATTAAACTATGTTCCTATTATTTCCTTTAGACGCCCTCTGCTTCAGGTTCTTTTAGAAAGTGTGTTCTGAAATACCTGATTTCTCCCACAAGTTGCACAGGAAGGATTCAGTGCTTTATTTATTGCTGTGGATTCTACAGCAGGAATCAGGAACTTGATATGCTTTTGTGTATTTTGCCATTATTTATGTTACCTTGGTGGCTTCTTACATGGCAGCAAGAGAGAATGTTAATTACAAAATAAAAGAGCTGTAAAGCAAGCAAGCCATTTAGAAAAGGAAAATATATACTCTATTGCAATTTTTGTTTCTATGATCATAAAGCAAAAAAAACCCTTTAGAAAATACAAGCTTCTACAGTTGACATGAACTAATGTTCTCTTCTGGGGTGGCTATATCTCAGAAGGAGGGGGAGAATTAGAACATGGCAACAAAATTGAACACTATTAGTGGCACTGTACAAATGAGCTCATTTTTTGTACTATCATTTGTTCTTGTGAACAGGAAAATATTCATAAGTATCTGAAATGTTGGGGTGTTTTTCTTTAAAGCAAACACTGCCCAGATAATGCTATATTAATATTTAAGCTTTGCGATCTGGAGGAGTGTCATGGCTCACACCATGCCTGTTCCAGCACCAGCTTTACTGCATCTTAGTACAGAGGCAGTGATGACAGTGCAGAGCTGTTTGGAGCTTCCTGGGAGATCTGCCCATGCATAACAAGTGATCAAGAGGTTTAGAAATGGACAAAGATGAGATGAACAGCCTCCTCAGCTCCTCCATACTCCAGCCTTCCCTGGCTTGCTCCTTACATTGACATGTCCTTAGTGAGTTCCTAGTGGGTGTTACCACACTTCCTTTGCCAAGTATCTCCTGCATATTTTCCCTGCCTCCACTTGTGTCACCAGCTCCTGCACTGCCTCCTTGCATCTGCCACTGATCCCCTCCTTTCTTCAGTACTGCTACTTGTTACATGACTAGGATGGGAAAAGAAGGTCAAGGAGCAGGCTGAGACGGACACAAAGGTGTGTGGGACAGACCAAAGGAGGTAGTGGCAGCGAGATCTGCTCCAAAATGATCTAGTTTCTAGTTCCTCATTTGTTACATGCTTGAAAATTTGTAGAAATGAAGTAAGAAAGCTGTCATAAACAACACTGTGGAGTGTTTGGAGTCTATCTCCACAGACCTAGGAATTCTCATGAGTTGCCATGTGAGATGAACAGCTATTCAAATGTCTCCAGTTTTGTGCTCTTCTTTCCTTGGTACTCATACTAAAAAGCAGTGCTTTAATATATGAAAGGCTATGTGATGAGTTCTTTTTAAAACAGATCATAAGAACTTTCAGTTAAGCTTCCTGGATTTTGATTTGATTTGGTGGATACTTTAATCTTCTAGCTGTAAAACAACGATAATTTTCTGTGTTTAGGTATCTGAAAGTATTAAAAATCTTAGTCAGTCTTCTGTAGTAGCACTTTAGGGAATTCTACTCTACTGTTCTTTGGAATGGTTCATTTTTTATTATAGTATATTAGTGTAGTGAGAAGATTCTGTAATATTTACTCAAAGAAGTGGGTAAAAATGGTCCAACATCATTCACACAGGATTTTCTGAAGAAGATTTTGTTTTGACTACAAGCAAAATGAATTAATGATTGTGTATGGCAAGGAACCACAAGGTTATAAATGCTGAAGGAAATATTAATTACTTGGAGTCATTCCCTTTACAACACTCCCTTGTATTTTCATATCAGTGATATTATATTTCCTTCTTTTGTGTTTACTTTTACCATTGACTTAGTCTCAAGTTTATTACTGTATTAACAAGGATTTTGTGTGTGAAGTAGATGATTTTTCTTCGTAGCCCTGCCAATGCTATATTATTGTATTCTAATAGGCTGACTTTTGTCTAAACTAATCCAGCAATCTGTGTTTTTACAGCAGACTAATTCTAATGACTAATGTTTGAACATGGTTGTTGTGGGCAGTGTAAATGTATGAATTCAGTAAGTCAATGAGAGCTTGATCCTGTTTATTCTAAGTCAGCAGAAGAAATAATATTAAACTAATAAAATAACCTGTCCCTGAAGACTCAGGAAGGGCATTCATATTTCCTTATGGGAATTCTTTCATTAAGTTTGAGACCTGTTTGAATTAGGTTTGTTTGTAGAGGAAGCAAGTTGTACAGAGACCCTTTAATTACTTTGGAAATGAGAGAATTTACTTTTACAGATTTGGTGAATCTTTTTGGCCCTGAATTACAAAATAACCTGGAATGATTTGAACTGCTTTTGAATGAAACTTGCAGGCTTTAAAAAGACAGGTTTTTCTTGTGAATACTATGCAATAAGAAAGCTTTATAGCATTCTGCTTTTTCCCTTGTAGTAGCACAAATAACAATTCTTTTAAAACAATGTGTATTTTAAGATGTCTTCAACCAGATTCATAACCTCTTGTTTCTATACATACCTGAAAACTTTTATTTGCAAGTAGCTTTTTTTTTTATAGCAGGGCACTGTTTCCTTGTTTGTAACCACATGGGAGTTAACATTTTATGGCTGATAGACATTCTTTTTCAAACGAGGTATATTCTCTCCTTATTCAGGAAGCTGGTGGGTTTTCTATGCACATGTGTTGGCCCCATTGTCTGTCGTCTTTTTACCTTCCCGCTTTTTTTGTTTCTTTTACAGATGTCACCAGTCACCAGTAAGTCAGCGGACCTGAAATTCATCTCCAAACATGACACAGATAGAGACTCACCTGCAACACAGTAAGCAAGAAATGCTTAAAACAATTTTCAGTATTCCTACAACTTGTTTGAAAACTGTGAGAAATGTTGGAAGGGTTATTTTTTTTTCAAGTAAAACAAGAAGTTAGCTTTAGGGTGATCAGTGAGAGAGTGCTTCACACCCAAAATGTGAAGGAAATAACAGTTCATATACATATGCACATCCCCAGAAGAGCAAAGACTATAATATACATGGCAATCAGAACTCAGAGACATGTGGTTGCTTACTGGCATCCCTTAGCTATGTATTAGTATTTATTGCTGCAGACGGAAAGCTATTTTTACACTTTCTAAAAGTTAATTAATGTAAAGATGCCAGCATCACCTTTGATGGTGACGCATTTCTCTAAAAATTGTAGCTCTCTGTTGCGTGAAAACTGTAAGCAGATAAGATCTCAGCATTTTGAACAGGAGCTTCCACAATATCTTTAGCTTTTGCAACTATTTTTGCTTCAAAAATTGATGTCTGAAAATACTTCCCATGTTTGCCATTGTTTACGTCACCAAAGCAAAATTATTTCACTGATCATTTTTCAGACTGGTTCCCTCCTCATATAAATAATCTGTACATTATGCTGTAGATGCAGATACATACCTCATTTTAACCTGCCTTTAAATCTGAATTTTGTATCTCAAGCTGTATCTAGATTTGAAAATAAACTATGAGTGGAAAGTTTAACCCTCAAGTACGATGAGAAGTGGGCTGTACAACTATACATTGACAGAATTCAGTGTTGAATTTTGGACACAACTATTCTAGTAGTATATACATTAAGGAAGGAAATGCCTTAAAAGCACAGTTACTGTGACGGTTGACAAAGTCTGTTAGAAGTCAGTATCAAAAATTTGGGATGATTCAACTCCATTGGTAGGACTTCAGGAAACAATTATTTTGAGGACCTTTCCAGGGCATTCACTGAAAAATGTGGAACCATAGATTTAAAATGTGGAATTACAAATTATTTAAGAAAATTCAAGAATTTTGAGTCATACCAAATGCAAATATTTATTTTAGTGGAAACTAGGGCTATCCTGAGAAGATGTCACACTGAAGTATTAGAGCCTAAAAATCGCTTCAGTTACATTTCATAAAGGTGAGAGAAGACACCTACATGCTTGAGTCACTGGAGTGTGCTCCCTCATCCTGAACAGGGAGCCAGGAGCATCATGGAGATTCCAGTCTGAATTCATACATGCTCCAAGTCATAGCACTTCATAGTAGTGACCACACGTACCAGGTTTTTTTCAGAAAAGACTACAAGCTGTTGCCTTATTTTGAGCTAGAAAAGAATCCTCTGACATTGCTGATGCCACTAGTTTGAAAAACTGTCTGTATTTCTGTTTATAGGTATTTATACAGCACACATCAGATAATAAAACAGCTCAGAAACAGGGCTGCCTGTTTTTCATAAAAACTCTCACTTCACTGTTACCAAAATCATGACCTGCCAGAACTCTAGTTTTCTTGCTCACTGCAGTCAGTGTCTTGAAATACCCTTTAAAATTTACATACATGCAAGTGTTGCCATCTTAACTGGAAGAGGTTTATGTTTCAGCATCTAACAGTAGTATCAACATGACTGGAGATCCAGTCCAATCTGTACTTAAATAGTTGCTCCACGTAAAACATGTTGTTATTTTCTTGTTTTCGGTGAAAATGTACTTAATATTCACATCACATTGACGTATATGATACGAAATTTATTTACTGCATAATTCCTAAGAATCAAGTGGTTGCCAAGTACACACTTTCAGTATTGAGAAGTGAAACTTTAACACCTGCACAACTCGCTAAGCCAAATGAATGATTGCTGGTTTGCTTATTAGAACAGTATTGTTCACTACAGCCACAATACTTGCTGTAAAAGAACATGAATGGCAAGTCCTTATGAAATGTCTATTTCTTGAGAATTTCTGGGTGGATAATATGGTTTTGCAATAGGAAAACAAATTTTATACAAGATGGTAGTAGACCTTGATCTTAGCCAAGCAGTTGATGTGTCTTCTGCAGACTTTAGAAGAAATAGAGAAATTATGCTAAGTTACTCTAAGTTTTGATACATCATCACATCTGATGTTCAGATAATAAAAAGATGAAAACTGCTTCTCAAAATTAGAGTAGCTTTATATTGGAAATAGCATAGTAACCTTAGCCCTCAAATATTAATGATTAGCTGCTACTTGTCAGCACAGCCAATATGTCCTTAGGCATGTTCCCATTGTATGGTTTTCTTGAGCTGCACTAGGTAGTGCTCAGCAAATTTACATAAGACCCAGTTGAACACTGGGTTTGGTACATTGGTCCTTATAACACTGAATAATTATGACTTTCCCAGTTTCCTCATTCAGCAGTACTCTTCAAATTGTTCTACCGATCCTAACACAGAGGGTCTTAGACAGAGGATCTTTTCCTTAGGATGTTCCAGTACTAGGCCTGCAGCAATCCACATATTCATAACATACATATTATGTTATCTATGTAACTGTATGTATGTATGTATGTATACAGTTTAGCTTTAAAAAAAAGTTCCAGCTACAGGCAGGTATTCATCAGTTCATTAGCAAGGCTGATGTGTAAACATTTTCATCTATAAAATCTTATTACATTAGGACAGTATCATCAACTGTGCAACACTTGTAACATCATTTTTGTGGAAAAGACACACATTACATTCTTCAGTCTTGATTCATCCATTTGCTTATGTGTTTCAGCAGCATTGAACAGTTCAGATCATAAACCAAGACCCATTTGTGCTAGGCACAATACAAGTTTTTAATAAAGACAATACCTTCCTTTAAAAGGTTAAAGTATTTTTATGTATTTATAGTTAAATAAAGTTACATCTTCTGCCAAGAGTGGGAATTCATGGTACAAGTGGTGTAACATCTGAATAATCCCTGCCATCATGTGCAAGACCAGTTAGAGGCATCAACTGGGATACAAGAGCTTGACTGGTCCTTTTGGCACTGTATGAAGGCTGATAAGCATAAATAGACATTCAAGTGATTTCTGACTGTTCCTCGTTCAGGCAAATTAAAATGGAAAAACTAATCTTATGCACCTTGACTGACTGTCTTATTCTTGTTGCATAAATAAACCAGGAATCTCTCCTTAATTGTAAGTATTTTGGTGTCTGAGCTTAGGAAAGTGGAAAAAAAAGAACCCAAGTGCTTTTATGAGGAGAGGAAACTGGTAATTTGTATTTTTTAATTTCATCTGTTGTCTATTGATCAAGATGAGCTGGTTTTTCAGATCATGAGCAGTTCTTTTCAAAGCAATGCTATGATAAAAAGTAGTCTAGTGGAGTGGTCTCATATTTTGTCTTCATGGTTTTTCTGTCTTTGTTCTGCTGTGGAACAGTAGTTTTTGTAGTTGTTTCAGCATTGTGCTCAAGAGGACAGGCAGACAATTGCTCTAACACATCAGCTGTAGGTGGAAAAAGCTCTAAATTTGGACTAACTTTGTGTTTCTTTTACCCTTTTTATATCCACCTTCCTCTAGAGGTACAAAGAAAAAGAAGAAAAAGATACAAAGGAATGAGAGAGAAAATCAGCACAACTTAATGAGTGTCGATACTCCTCTGTCATCAGTTACAACTAATGGTGTTGAAAATGAACGTACATCCCGTGGGGATGTGGAATTGAAGAAGAAGAAAAAGGCAGTGAGAGGCTCAAACTTAAGCACAAATGGAAGGACAAATATTGCCTTTGAGCCCGAATGCCATGACGCAGAGGCATAATTTATTTCTAAATACTGGGACAATGTTCATTACACATGATCTCTCTTCTAGGATTAACAACAAACAAAGAAATTAAAATACTTAAATATGCAAAATGGTACCAGTTGTGACTTATCAGTGGTACAAACCTGTTTTGGATGACTTTTGCTCTGCGTTCCTGGAAATCAACAGAACTTGGAAGTTCAACTCCTCACTGGACTGGAAAAGAGCTGAAATTGTCAAATACAATGTTTCCTAATTTGATATCTGATTAAACCGTCACTTAGGCATTTATGTAGGCTGTAGATCAATCCATTGGGAGCAAAGAATCAAGTGAAAAAGTGTGATCTAGAGCAAAGCAAGCCCAACCACTAGGTAAGTTATTAAATTAGCATTTTAAAGTGTGCTGTAAATAAAATAGAAGAGTGTTCATAATAGTAAAATACCAAAGGAGTGCTGACATTAAGGTGTACCTTAATGTGAAAACACAAGCTTTCAAAAAATATTTTCCTGGCATCAAATACCTGTTTGGACTGCATTTTGCAGCTCTGGAGTAACTACCTATGCAACTACACTGTCTTCAGTAGGACTACTTGTTCTTATCAAAATAAATTAGTGTTTCAAATTCCAGGCAGTTGTATTTTTCAAATGAGGTGTGCTGCACATGGTAAAGGTTCGTGGCAGTTTTGTCAGTTCCTGGCTGCTTTGGCAGGAATCTTGCCAAATATACTTTCTTTTGTCTGAATGAAATATTTCATATTCAACTATGCTGTTTGTTTTACTTGTAGTCCTTATTCACTTGTAAGCATCATTAATCTATTTTTTTACTTGAGTATTATTTTGTGAACTTTTACTAATGACTTCGCTAATTATCTACCGTGTTAAATAATTTATATTTTATATTAAACAAAACACTTTCTATCAGTTAGTGCTGGTGTTTTTTTCTGGCTGATGAAGTCCAGTTTATTTTTACTCTGCTAGGAAATTCTTTCTCCTCCCCCTCTGAAGCAATAAATAACATAAAATTAGAAAGCCCTTATTTAGTAGACAGGGCACTTGATTCTATTAAAAAAAGAAGTGAAAATAACAATGCTGGGTACTGATGTGTGAAATGCACCCAGATGCAGAGGACTGGTTGCTGTATATTGTAGTATCTTCCTTACACATGTTTTGAAGCCAGAAAAATCTGTAAACTTTTTTCTTTCGAGTAAAGCATGGCAGCAAATCCTCTCTTTTCATCCCACTGGTAGTTGTAATTTGTCAGCAGTCCTAACTTTGCTCTGCCTAAAGTATGTGCATGGAGCCCTGCCCTTTCATATGTGTACTGAAAAGTTGGTAATGTCTCTTTCCCCAGTCAGAGGTGGTGTAAAATTACCTCAGTCCTGTGGCTGCCTCATTCTGTCAAGGCTCCCCACCTCTTATGTCCCTGCAGTGTGTTCCAGCTCATCATCCTGTGTCACATGTGGCATTTAGAGATTTTATAAAGAGGAAAAATGTTGACATCTTACATTTCTTAAAATGTCCTGGATCATGTTTGAAACAAGGGCAGAGTGTGACATCAGGCTCCACGTCAGGGAGAGCTGAGCAGTAGCCAAGATCTGGGAGCTCATTGGAAAGCATTGTAAAATGTTAATTTGCCATTGTCGACACTGAAGACAGAAATAACACTTCAGATAAACACCACAGAGAGATGGTAGTTCTAATCAAAGGCACAGCACCTCCTTTCATGCTTGCGAACTAGGGCTCCAATTATGTTCACTGCTCTGAAGCTGAATAGAGCTGCTTTGCCACACTTTCCAAATTGAGAGGAGAGGCAGCAGTAGTGTCTTCCAAGGCACAGATCCAAATAACAATTAAGCAGAAGGAATCAGATAAGAGCCAAACATGAAAATGCAGGAGTTGAAAATAAACTTTTCATAATGTTTTCTTGCAATTGCGATAGCTTTTGTTTTGCTTTTATCATTTTTTTTTCTTCCCTACCACATGGTTGGTTAGCAACTTCTTTTCCTCTATACACGGTGTCACTGTGGTGCTAGTTTTCTGCATTCATTTAACAGAAAAGGGACAAAAATATCTGAAATTGTAAAAAGTCTATGATCCCTCAGTATTAAAATTAGAGCCTTCACCCTAAAATCTGTTTAACAAATTATGAGCGTGGCACAATGGCAAAGAGAGTTTTTACCTTTTGTTCAGAACTACAGCTGATACATTCGTTTTCAGAAGAACTGCTTTTTGATATTAGTAGAATTTATTCTTCAGACATTTATGTCGGGATTTTAAATTTACAAAGAAAAGGATAAAACTTCTAAACACTTTAGATTAGTGTAATGGTTTAAAAAGAAGTTTTTAATTTAAAAACTTTATATAATGCTTCTTTTTTCTGTGTTAATGCAATCGACATATTTTCTAAAATCACATTACAGTGAATATCATGTGCATTTGCTGAATATTATGTAAGTACTTAGAGGACTTAAATTTCAATGGAAGAAACTAATTCCAGAAGGATTCAGATTACCAACTGAAAATTTTCCTTTTTTATTAGATGGAACATTATGAGTGTCCTGCAAATTTGCTCCCTGAGCCATGATGTGTGAATTAAAATGCAAGAGTTATAAAAGTCTCTGTGAGACTCCTTGGAGGGTGTTCATTGACACGAGTTCATTGCTGGAACAAACCAGATAAAATGTTGCTTTAAAACGTGTGAATATTAGATACTTATAGCTGCCTGGCGATAGCAGCATCATGGGTCTTTCATTGTTCTGGTGTTTGTAGGTTTTGTGTGTGTGGTTACACCATAGAGTTGCTATTATGTTTTTGTGATAGGACAGAGATATCAAGAACTGTGTGTAAATCAGCAACGCAGAAGAAAATGTGTGGTTGTGTTTTTCCTGTGTTTCCCAATAGCCATCAAATTGCATTTAGTTTTTCCTTAAAATAATTTGAGGAACAGACATCATAAAACATAATAAGTGTATTTGTAGCATCACTTAATTCAGAAGGCAGTAGGGGATGGATCACAGTCAAACAAGGGCTAATGAGAACACAGAGGAACATGACAACCGAAAGTCTCTGTTGACTAGTGAACTAAATCTGCCGGCTGGACGCAATTGTCTGATGGAGAATTGAATGTCAGGATCATTTAGGGTTAACAATGGCCCATTACAAGCAAAAGCAGACAGCTATGAAAAATAGCCGGCATGGTAGTCATTCTGCAGGGACCGTGGATGCAAACTTGATAATGAGGCACTTCATTCACTACATCCTTCTGCTCTAATTACTCAGGTGAATAGGAAATACTTCGTTTAAGGCGGGAACAGACTAGAGCAATAACACTTGTTTGGTAAACACAAAGAGTGATGGGGTTTTTTAATGATCCTTTTCCAGCACGTATGAAATTAGTATGTGTGCGGTGCAACCTATTTTATGGATGTGGAAATTGGGAGGGGATAGAAGTATTTTCTGACTAGTGGAGGGAGGCCAGGAAGATTCATGTAAAGGTTGGTACTCCAGGTTTTTTCCTTTAGCATTCTGTCCAATGTCCATACAGAATACTTCAAACAAATTAACTTATAGATGTACACCTGCACTTGTCAAAATATTCTGTGTTAGTTCAAGGGGATTTATTGCTTGGAGTTTAGCATACATGCTTTAGGAACAAAACTGCTGCATGTAGGGAATAGAAACAAGAGGAGGTCTGAGAGAGGGAAATAAGCAACTTGAGAAGAAAGCTGTTGATTGGGGGAGACTTTCAAAAATGTGGTAATTAGAAATTGGAACTTAAGAAGAAGGAACAGAAGATAGCATGTAGGTGTATTATAGCAGAGCTTTGGTTGCTTCAGTCATGTTTTTTAGACTTTAGAAATTCAGATATTTAACCACTTCACTTTTTAAAACATTTGTTTTGTGCCATTTACAGAAACTTTCTGGATGAGCTCTCAGAACCTATGAACAACATTCTGTGTCTCTCCAACTCTTAGCTCTCTGGTGTTCTAACTCTAAGCTACAGCCTACAAAGTTCCACGTAGTCTATGAATTGCAGAGCTGTAAGGAGAGATGAAGCTTTCATGCCCTGATTTCTAGTACAGGTTTTCAGGAGGCACCTTTATAGTTGTTGTCTGTTGCAATAGGCACCTCTGCCTTGATTCAGTCCTCTCCAGCCTCTTCATTTGGTGCCAAACAGCTGCAGTAGAGATTGGAACTTCAAGAATCAAGCTGCTCTTTCAAACATTCAATGTCATATGATCCCTTTCTTATATGTAAATGTGTTCTGCTCACAGTGGTTTTGACAAGAGTTTTGTCTTTTGTTCATCTGTTGTATCCAGGTTGCTTGCTGCCCTCCCCTTCAGAAAGGTTTGTTTACCAGCACTGGGATTTTTATGTAGAGTCACAGTCCTGCAAGCTGCTCAGAGTAGATGGACCCCTATACTCCAGCAAAAATCAGCAAGGAACAGGCTTTGAGTCACAATATCATGGCTGTAATTAGTGTATACTAACTTTAAAGGCTGGGAAAACATTTTCTCTCTTGCAGTCATAGATGAAGACGTCAGCTCTGCATTTCATATAAAACTTTGTCCTGATTGTGAGGACTTTATCAAGCCAAATGAATTTTCACTATGTTTGGCTGTGACAAGCAAGTTTACAAGTGTGTAATGCTCAAATGCAAACAATCAACAGAAACTGCAGATGCCATTTTTAGTGGAAAAAATGTTTCCACACCGGTAAAGCAGTATCAGTAAAATCTATGCTCTGAGCAGACTTCAAATTTTTGTTGCATTTATATCGTCTACAAAGGCAGGGAGTATAATAAACTAGTGTGTAGCAGCTGTAAATTTTCTGAGGATTTATCTAACCACAAATACATCGAAATGGGGAAATAGGTCTATATTAAACTGTGCAAGATGCTGCTGGAACTCAGCCACTTCTGCAACATCCTGTAATTAATTTATTATGACAGGTCTGGCAAACTGAAACACCCAATACGCTTGCGACAGACTGTTATGATATAGCTGTTTGAAAACTCTGTAGTCACATAAAATGCAGGTATTAAAGGAAGAAGAAAAAAATGTAGCCCAGTATTACCATTATTTCTCTGAAATTTTTCACCAGACTCACATTCACCAGCATCCTGGAGTGCACATGGCAGAGTCTGCCTGTGCTAGCTGGGAATGAAATTGTTGCAGAATACATTGGCTTAGATCCTACTGCTCTGGGATCAGAAGGGAGAGTTAATGAAGTTCTGTGGACGTGTTCGACTGAGGAACCTCTTTTCACACTCTTTTCTGAGTCAGCACAGGCCTAGCCACGTCTTCTGGTGATGAAGTTAATAAGTGGAGCTGAGACATTCAGTGCTGGTTTAACTTTCTTTTTGCTCAGTCCATATTTGTTTTTCTGCCTATGTTTAAGAGACTCTTGGTTTCGTTAAATAATAGTGAAAGAGTTCCAATGAAATTGTCAGTGAGTTGCAAAGAGAATTAGTACAGATTTCTCACAAAGCAGTTTTTTAATGTCTTTAGTTCTTACAAAGGTTACTAGAACAGGTTGTCCTTGAATTCAGCTGCTTATCCCAAGTTTTGCTTCAGTTCTCAGGTAAAATAAATACTGAATTTCGTCTTTTTCTGGGGGTTATCCTCAGTGTTGAACATCCTGCTATTAATCCACAGCTAAACATAGCTAATTCAGTGCTGCACAACTGTATAATTTGAAGAAAATCCTTTCTCCCCTCCCAAATTTTTGATAAGTAGAATAGGCTGGTTTGCTCCCTTGCTTGCACTGCGTGATTTAATGTGCACAAGTTAAGCCTTTGCATATCCATTGCTGCAGGTGAGCCTTGCAGAGTACATGCAAGCAATCATCATCACCAAGTGTTACTTGGCAGTGCTGGTTTTTTATGGACCATAATTATTCTCTTAGTTTCCCCTCAACGTTTTTATTTTGCCATTGCATCATCAGCCTGCTTTTTTTTCAATGTATGTCATCAGGATTTTGAACCTTTGTATAGACACTGTATAAAGCAACTCCATGTTATGTTCTGCATTCATTTTAGCACTGGATGGAGATATACAATCATGGGTGTAATAGTGACATCAGCCTGAGGCTCATTAAAATAAATGCCATCCAAAGCCAAGCTCTAGCAGCCTGCATAAGCCTATAATAAGCTTATACGGGGGTGGTTAATCCCCATTGTGGCTTGGTATAATGTCATAATAAAAAAGCGACATCAGGGAAAGGGCAGAAGGGGCAGTAAATGTGCTCTGCAGTGTGGCCAATGGCTCCTGACATCCCTCCTCTTTAAGCAACAGCACGAGCAGAGCTGAGCAGGTCCAGGTTGCAATGGAGGGTGACTGAAAATGGCTCTTACAGAGCTACAGAGCCATGAACATCCTGGGGTGGCTTTCCTTGGTGATGCACCATGAATGTGCTCTATTCTTCATGGAAAACATCCCAGCATCAGGACTCCCAGTTTGGACTCCAAAGCTCCTGATTTGTTGCCTGTATCCAAAGGTCTTGATGGGGAGGAGGTGGGCTGCCCTTAGGGTCAGCAAGGGCACCCTCACTCCTCAGGGCAGAGGCACCCAGGGCAGCCTCCTCAGGGGCTGATACTGAGCAGGGCCAGGGCTCAGGCTTCCTGCTCCCCAGGGATGAGTGCCAGTCACCCAGCCAGCACTGGGAAGGAGGGTGGAAGCTCTAGATGGTGCTTTTGTCTCACACTCAGTTGAAGTGGTAGCTACAGTTGTTTTTGCTTGCTGTTTTTTCAGTCAGGGTTATATTTTCTCTGAAAGCAGAAAAAGCCCTCAATGGCATTTGAGTTGAGTGTCTCTTGCATTTTGCCCTTTGTACTCTTTGTCAACACAATGGTGTGGGTTTTCAAGTCATGTTTGGGAACCTGGACACCTGGCTCTTGCTGAGACTTATTTGAGGCAGTGTTTTTGACATCAGGTTTGTGGGACAAGAGTTGGAGACTTGGCTGCCTCCAGTTAGATCCCTGAGTAGCCTGAATTCACAAGGAAAAAAATTGTCTGATCATTCTGAGGTTGTGATTGTTGGTCAGGTTCTGTGTTGGAGGAAGAGACCTGTGTAGACATGGTCTAAGATACAATTTCCTGATGGTTTGTGCTGTCATCTAGCAACAGCTTGATTCAGTTTACTGCATCAGGAGGGTTAACGTTTTCAACAATGCTTAGCATTGATTGTTTTTTTCATGCCAGTGAAATGGAAGGCAATACAGAACAAGTAATGCTGACAGCCATTACCAACATCACTATCAACAAAGATTTCTCCTGAACCATGATAACAAGGAGAAGAAAGCTGTAACACTCAAATATCTTCCAGCCTAAATGTATGTACAAGGCCTACCACCAAAGGTGATAAACATAGTATTTAGCTCAGATTGTTTGTTCTAAGGACGCGTTTTGCAAGGAGAGGAAAGAGTGACTAGTTCAACACATTGGGCCTGACATTAGTCAAACACTGTCAAGGTTTGGTCTTTTTGTAGGCTGAGCTTGCTTCATTGAGTCATTTGAACTCCACCAGTTTCCCATGCTAAGATCAGTGCTGTAACATCTGTGAGTGTTTTGAGTTATCTTTTTTCTTTTCTTCTTTTCTTTTTTTTTATGGTTTTGTTCCTTTTTTTTTTGTTTTGTTTTGAATATGTGGTAAAACATATTGGAAATTTGTATAATTGAAGAAATATATTCCTAATTCATTTGAACTGTTGGTATGTTTTTCCAGAGCAATGCCATATTTTCCTAGAGCTAGAATTAGCTAAATTTAGATACTTGCTTTTTTAGGACCCAGCAATGGACCAGCACAGCTTCCAAATTGAAGATGCATGTGTTTATGCCTGCAACAGTAGCTGAATGCTGATTAACCTCACTTGCAGAATTCTGATGTGACTTGGAGTTTCTTGTCATGAGTACATCTCACAGGGTCAGATTGAATCTTGTAAATTGAATAAGAACTCAGCCAGAGAGAGGAAAATTTGCTGCTGTTTGAACCTGTGCAATACGAGCAGAGACGTGCTTGAGCAGGGCACTGGCAGTCTCTCTGCGCAGTGCAGCAGTGTGGAAAACAGGCCTGGCTCTACGCAGATTTGTAAGCAGTGGCACATGTCACACGGGATTAAGGATTTCTGGAAGGACATGCAATTTGTGGTGCTGCTCCCATTCTCCCTCCCAGCCGCCCTCAGTTCCCTGCTGGCCTCCTGCCTCCTGTGTAAAACTCCAGCTGAAATGAAGAAATGGGATGGGTGGCAGCATGCCAGCTGCCCGGGCATCAAGCACCACTTATCTCTCTGATGGACATCCTGCCGTTCATCCCTGGGGTGACACTTCATCACTTCTTCAGGCACTTGTGCCTCCTGTAGCTCAAAGAACTTACTCACTCCAGGAAAAATCTTGTGCAAATATTGACATAGCTGCCTTGTTTTACATCGGCCCTTTTGAAGGCTGGCTTTTTGGTTTAGGCAGGTTGGCTGCTGATTTGCCACTATCGTTACAACTTTCTTGACTAGAAAGGTGTGAGTAGAAGTAAGTTTTGCTTTTTCTGTCCTAAGGTGCTAAAGTATCTGCTCTAGGAAGAAAAGCATTTGGAAATGCTTTGGAAAGTTAAATTTAAAGTTGTGGTCTGGGTGCTTAGTGCTGTCTGAAAACCAAGAAAACACTCTGTCAAAAGATGTTGAAATGATTATTTGTTTCCACTTTGCTGAGTTTAATTTACAGCTGGTTTTGTGAGTTTCAACTGAAATCAGATTAGTTAACTTTAATTTGAAACTTGTGTCTAAATACTCAATGAGCTAATTCATTAGCCATATTTTATCAGTATTTACTAAAAAATATCAGCAGTGATTTTACAAATTTTGAAAAGAATAGGATTACAGTGTCATAAGAAATACTGAAAATTTTTACAGTTTTTACCAAAGAAATTCTGTGCTTGTTTAAAGACCATTTTGGGGAAATAATCTTTCAATGAAAAATACTGACATTAGATATTCAAATGAACTCACTTATTTGGCAGTAAAACTGGTCTAAGTGAATAAGAGTACATAAAAAGTGACATGACTTTTGATTTTAGTAAGATTTTTGATGCTGTCTTATATGATGTTTTTTATTGCCAAAGAGAGGGAAATATGGTCAACTATCACAAGGAGTTGATGCATAACTAATTAAAAAAGAAAAGCTGCATTCAAAAAAGAGTTATCCAAGTTTAGTTATCATACCAGGGAGATATTGCAAGTGAGGTCCCTGAGGTCAGTTCTCTGTCACTTCTATTCACTATTTCCATTAATGAGCTGGATGATGTAGTTGTATTTATAAAATGTGTGCGTGACACCAGGAGTTTGCAGGCTCTTTGTAGGACATGATCAGAATTAAAAATTATGTAGGAAAATGGAAGTAATGGTGCAAATCAGTAAAATAGGAGCCAATAATATTTGTGCTAGAGGAAGAAGGAACCAAAGACAAAAATATAATGTAGCTTTTCAGTTTCATTGCAGAAAAATGTGAAAGGTGACAGGTTCAAAGGCAAATGAAGTGAATCATCAACACACTATATCTGCTTGGGAAAAAGGATCACCTGAGTGATATTAGTGGAGGTGAAGTGTGTATGATCAGATTATTACTTCTTCCCAAGTTATGCTGGTGAAGCTTCAGCAGGAATATTTGGCTTTAGTTTTGGGTACTGCTTACTCAAGCTGGCAGACAAGATGTATATAGTTTAGGGAACAGCAGTGGGCAGGACAAGAGATTTAGAAACCTATGAAAAATGTGCAAGGGATTGGAATTGTTAGTGTAGAAGAGGTAAGGATTGGGAGACACAATAGGGATGCTTAAGGTTTTTACAGAAAGCAAGAAGTGAGGTAGTTCTGTTTGACACAATCTATGCCCATGTGATTTCTTTACAAATCTTGTCTATTATTTTTTCTCTCTCATGGAAATGTTTAGTTTTATCTTACGGCAGTGTGATGGAGAAAAAAAAAGTATTTCTGGGTCCATTTAAATTATATGATCATATATTTCCTTTCTTTCTCTTTCTATTATCAGTTGCCTTTTTTTTCCCTCTAATATAGCAACTGTAAGACTCAGATCAGTGTTGGTGCATAACAACCATTCTTTGAGGAGAAAATTGCAGTGAAAATGTTTTATTCATTATCTCCTCTGTCATAAATCTCTAGCTTGAGTAAAAATCCTGACCCTGAATCTTTCTCCAGAACTCGCAAGCCCATGGCTATTCAGTTTTAATTGTGCTTCTCCAGTGATTTATGGCATGACCTTGGGTAAATTGAACCTCCACCTCAATTTCCCTGTCTTTAGCTGAAGATGCTAATATTTCTCCTGTAGACAGCCTGAGAGTTAATCTGTGTAAGATTGTCTTGACAATGTCCAGTCCTCAAGCAGAACCTTAAAAGTTCAGCTGTCACATACCTATGACTCAGGAGTTGAAAGGTAGTCGGTATTTATGGTGGAACTAAGTTTTGAGGATTTGGGGTTTTTTTAAGTACTTCTGTAAAATCGTATTTTTCAGTCTTATGTCTTGGAAAGGCAGTTTTGATTATTTTATTTTTTGAGCTGGCACTATCAGGCATGAGAGGAAAAAACTCTGGAAAAGGCCTTTGTTTGTAAGGTGGATTAGCTGTAGTTGGACACTATAACTTATTACAATACACTCTGCTGGCAGCTATAATAATAGAGCAAGCTCCACTGGAGCTCCAAAAATCTGGGATGGGAGTCTGGCCAGAAAAACTGAAAGCCTTGAAGTATGTTCCATGGCAAGGAAAGAGAGGTTACTTCTCCCCTCAGGTTTCTTGCATTCAAAAGTGGTAATTACCATCAAAACAGAGAGAAAAGATAAATGCTGGATAAGCTGGCAAGGAAAGGACCCAAGTTTCTGTCCTCTACAAATAGGAATGCCTGCCCAGCACATATGATGGTGTCTTGATTTGATAACAAAACAGAAATGTGTTAAAAAGTACTTGAGGAGACCCTGCTTATTTTACAGAACATGAGGTAATAATGTCCTATCCATAGACAGGGGGCTCATGCTGAAAATCCAGTATTTATCTCAATTGTAAGCACTCTCTCATTAAGGAGTGGAAGTATCTTTACTTTGAAACAGGACTAATAAAAGCTATGACCAGTTAGGCTTTTGAAAAATATGCAGACTTATATGATGACAGCAGGTAGAGAACAGTATTTCTGGTGGGTCCTGACCTCTGTACCTTCATTTCATTAATTGACTGAGCCGTATGTTTAAAGTAAAATAAATACTGTGGTATAGCTGGAAATGTCTCACTGTTGAACAACTTGGCCTTTTCCCTGTCCATTTCTCTTCTTTTGTGATCTTTTGTGATTTCTCTTCTTTGGTGAATGGTTTGTAATGTCCTCACATTTTGTCTTCGTGGGGGACCCTTTCTCCACAACTCAGAATTAACAAGATTTCTGTTGGGGAAATTAGGTAGTCTGTGAACACAGCCATTTGGTGGACAGGAGGGAAATAATAGTCAGGAAATTAATTACAACATGTTACCATGTTTTGGTGTTGTTATTTTCCCTGCCCTTTCCCATTCCCACAAACTCTCTGAAAGCACCAAATCTACTCCAAGTATTAGTCTGAGAAATCACTTTTTGCTTGCTAGTTAAATGTGTTTTCTCCATCAGTGTTTTATTTCATGCTACATAGAGTACACGTGGATTTTATGGCACATACATTGAATAATCCCACCAGCCATTCAAATAATTTGGGTTTTGGTGTCAAATGACGGAAGCTGGACATTTTTTCTAAAGGAGTTGCTGATGCACAGCTGAGTGCACACAATCAGTGCTTTTAATTGTCCATAGTGTGCTGCACGCTTATCCCAGAGAAGGCTCCAAAGTGCTGGAGGAACACTTTAGGGGCAACTTTCATCTCACACCCCTTACCCAGACCGAGCCCCTTTCAGCTTTAAAATGTGGACATTCTGCAAACAGAGATGTTTTTGAGCTTCACTGCTGAGCAAGCCTTGCTGGAATCCCTGGAAGCTCCTGGGCTTCCCTGCTCTGGAATACCCTGATGAGGACTCTGATTTAGCTCTGCCGGAGTGCTGGCAGCTGGACTTGAGAGGGTCTAAACCAGAAGGAGCCCCAAGAGGCTGGGCCAGAGCAGCACTGGCCCCTTGCCCAGCTCAGTGCAGGCACAGCCCTTGCAGGGTGCCCCTGGGGCGCTGCCACCGCCGCAGAGTTAAAGTGCAACTTTGGAGTCTGGCTCCTCAGCCACCGGTGCCTCGTGCAGGTCATGCTGGCAGCACCTATTGTTCTGGAGCATTTGAAGGGCATCCAAGTTTTGGCATCATTAGATTATTGCCATGGTTCTCAGGCTGCAGATCCTGTACAATAAAAGGAGTTTTACTTTATGTTCAATCACTATTAGCAGTTATCTGCAGCTTTCATCTGGTCTCCATTAATGAAAGAACAAATAATTCCAGGGACTAAATAGATGTTTGACTATTCAAATATATGCAAAGTGATACAATTTATAAATGGGGGGAAGTTTTTTTGCAAGCCTAGAATTCCATTTGCTGTGGAATTTCCATTTAACAGTGGGAATCCAGTTAAATCCTGAAATACTACACTTACGAGAGCAGGTTTTGTCATATTTCAGCTCCCTTTCAGCTGAAGGCTCCAAATGGCTGATATTTCTAAATCCCATTCTGTTTCATTAGAGGGTGATTATCTATTAATACTATTAACATTGCTGCAAAGAGGAAAACATCAAGCTATTCTTCATGATTTTGCTGACTGAAAAAGAAGGAATAGGCTTGAACTGCAGCAAGGAAGATTCAGGTACGACACTGAGAAAATATCGTGTGAGGAGCTGAGAGGTCTGAAGAAACTGGGCATCCCCACCACCAAAGAGTGTTTTCTATTTTTACAGCCAACAGAATATCCAAGACTTGCTGTTGCAGTCTCCTGGCAAGGGAAATGTTTTCCCTTTCACTGGGTCTGCACATGGCATTCTGCAAAGCAAGGGATATAGAAGGCAGGACTGGCATAGCCAGGCGATGGTTGCCAGAGGATTGCATCACAGCCCGGCTTTCCAGCACTTCCAGCCCCACGGCAGGCTGGTCGCTCTGGGGCTGCAGGCACCGCTTTCCCTGGCAGTGCTCCTCAGGCCAGAGTGGGCGGTTTCACCCAGGGCCGGGAATGAGACTGCGGCTCCAGAATCCCCAGCTCCGAGCTGGTGTTTTGAGGTGGATCAGGAAGGGCTCAGTAGCTCTGACACCGACACTGAACTCCTGCTGTACCAGAACAACTGAGCATTTGTTCCCCATTCTCCCCTCTTTCCTCCCAGATCTGTGCATTATTCTGTTTACCAAAACTGCCTTATTTACAGCTACAGAGGCTTCGGCAGAGCTAAGTCTGGGTTTTGTCACAGCTGGAGAGCAGCTGCAGAGCATCCTTATGAACTCTCCACCCTGAAAGCTGAGGCACCAAAGACTGAAGGTAAAAACAAGCCCAGATGTTGCCTGAGTGTTTGACTTCTCTCAGTCAGCTTTCAGTGGTGGGTAGCTGTCAGAATTTGTGACAAATTAGAGGGACAGTTAGTTTTAATTCAAGTTGCTATGGAAAAACTGATGTTAGGGGAAAAAGTAACCTGCACCAAATAAACTTTCTGCGAGGCAAGAAACTGCACTGCTAATGAGATTAGACATGCACTCAGCATCTGTCTGGAGAAGGGAAAAAAGCCCAGTGCTTTTTGAGAGGGGCATTTTGAAGTATCAGGTGATGGCATCAAGAAACAAGGGCCTTTCCCTCCCTGCAGCCACTGTGGTGAGCCTGGTCCTGGAGGGCTGGAGTGACCCTTAACCGATGGGTGAATTCCACAGAGGCTGCCAGAGAACTAAATACACTCTTGACAATGACAGCCACCTAGCTAGGGAGTGAAAAGGAGGCAAATGTGTATAATAGTCAAATGGTAACGATGGACATTTTCTTTTTAATGGAAGGAGGTATAGATAGCAGGAATGAGATGAAAATGAGAAGCAAAGCCTGGGCTACATGTAAATGGAAAAATCTTAGCATTGGGATTATGGAATCATCTCCTCAGGGTAGGAGTGGAAGCCTGTAGTTTAGGACTTGAACAACCAGCCAGAGAAGGAGCACGAGGCACCACATTGCAGGGAACAGTCCTGCCTTTTGCACTTGGATTTCCTCATAAGGCTCCTTTGCCTTCTCCTTGAGGATCTGAAGGAATGTTTAATGTGGACAGCTCAGCCAAACTGCAGCTTTGGGAATTCTTATCTATCCTCAAAGTCTTATCTTTTATTTCAGTTGTTTAGATTTGCTGACTTCCCGTCTACAGTGCTTATCCAAGTTTATTGTTCAGTTTTACTATTCCTTGCTTAACAATTGCTCCTTTACTCTTGACGGTGCTTCTTGAGTGATTTCTCTGTTTATCTTTACCACCTTGTTCAGGTGTTAGAAGTAACATGCTAACCTTGGAGCTATCTCAGCATTACAAAGATGCAAATTTTCCTCACAGATTTGCTGGGTTTTTTTTACCTGTATAGCAACATTTTTATTCATAGTGAAGTTCTGAACTAGATATGATTCTTGCATTTCTTTACTCATTTTATTCTAGTTTGGATAGCTTTTGGGGTTTTTTTTGGTTGGTTGGTTTATTTCACTAATCCTTTCTAGGCAAAAAAGGGTTAATTAGCCTCAGTAAAACATTGACAGTCACTGGGGACTGCTGCAACTGAGATGAAAAACAAGACTGCACCTGTAGGCTGGCAATTTCAGATAGATTCTGGTCAACTATTTTTCTCTCCTGCTTTGTTCTGCCAGCTGCCTCAGTGCTTTGGATGCAGGTGGAAGGATGGACTTTGCTATCTATAAAAAAATTAAATGGTGAAGACCAACTTCCGTCTCACCTCCCCGGGGATCAAAGTGATTGCCACAGAACATGGCAAAGCAGGAAGCAGGCTGCACATGGTCTCCATGTGAAAGAAATAGGCTGAGAAATTTTTCCTTTTTTTTTTATTTTTTTTTTTTTGGAAGAGACAGTGATGATGCCTTGGGTTTTAGCTTTTATATTTTTCAGACTCTCTGATGCTTGGTGTGTAACTCTGAAACTTCATATTAGATGTTAGTGAGTTCTCTTCACAGGGTCATTAGACAAAACAATCCCTTCCCAGCTGGAGAATCAAGGACAACCGATACCCAAGATGTATAAACAACAGTGAGGGAAAGGGGGCAAGCCAGGGGCTGAGATTTCATAGCCTAGGGCTGTGGTTGGACAATGGATCCCAATATGTAGATATTTATATGGTGGATATGTAGAATCAAAACTTCTAAAAGTGTAAAAACTTGTGACTGGGATCCATCTTAGATTTGACTTGGGTGTAGCCCTGGCCAGGCTCTTGCACTGCCCAAGGTGTATCCTTTCAATAAATATTTATTTTATTCCTTTTGCTCTGTCTAGTCTCTGATCCAGGTCAGCCTGCCCAGGCATCAATGAAAGCATGAAAGGAATCCCAAACTGATTGACCTTAACTGGGGGAACAAGCCACCACTGTATAGTACACACCCCGCAATATCACTACTGCAGTTCCTCGACAGAGGAGCTATTGCAGCTCCTGTAATGAGCAAAAGAAAGGCAATACATTGCTTGGGAGCTCTGGCCTTATGTCTTCATGAGTGCCTATGAAAGAATTTCTCACAGAAACCATGTAGATTTATTTCATAATATGCCCTTGTATGATGAAAATGAGTAGTCCCACCTGCCTGTGAAGGTGCCTTCACTGCCTGTTGTGAGCAGCAGAAAACATATGGACCCTTTGAAGGCTCGAGATCTATTTTAACAATATTTTACTATTAAATAATTCTCCTAGCAGCAAATTTGCTTGACACAACAGGAACTTTCTGGGGTTATGCTATGCTGTGTCTTAGATTCAGGCTCTCCTCGATGATTTTTAACTGATGCTGTGATAGAAATGAGCAACAGGTAAAGAGCAGTAATATCTGAGTAAGATCTGAGATATTTAAGTGCATGTGGAACAAAAGCATTGCAGGATAACAGTTTCCATGAAAGGGCTTTCAGCAGGGGGAAAACCCCAAAATATCCATTGGAAAAGTTAAAGAGTTATGCACTGTTTGTGTGGGTTTTGAAAATACTATCAGAAGGAAGACGTCTGATTTTTCCCCTTTTTCAGTGATATGAACAGACGCTTAATTTTGGTTGTTTTCTCAGGTTGTTGTTTTACATCACTTCTCTACAAGCCCACGCCTTCATCGTGCCATTTAAAAAAAAAAAAAAAAAAACTAAAAAACCAGAAGTTGCTAAATGAAGATCAGTGAGTTACAACAGCTGAAATTAACCCACATGCATATTGCAATGAAGTGTGTGGGGACTTTGGAGGAGGTAACTGGGTTGGGTTTGAGTAATTTTATTTTGAGCTGCCTATGACCTTCTAATGCTAATCTGTCTAAACAGTGTATATTTAAGAAAGATTAACTAAATCTCACATGTCAGGGCATGCAGTACCCCAAAAAGAGCATGTTTGCCTCTTCTCCACTACTGCAGAAAATACTAACCTGGTTTGCAGATAGTTCTCACCTGTCCCTACAGCAACAGGTACCACCACCCGTGGTGTGTGTGAGGCAAAATAGGAAAATAACTGGATGGAGGGTCTTACCTGCTTTAGTACAGACACAGGGTGCTCCTGTGCCTCGGTGCTGTTTGGCCTTTCTGACGTGCGGGGTCAGTGCCACCCTTCACTTGGTGGAGGAGGTCTTGCCAGTGCTGGTTTTGCACCACCACTTTCATGGGACAGCGCTTTGTCCCACGTGCCTCACGCAATTAATGAGTGCTCCTGTGCCTGTGATTGCCCGGGGATGCAAGTGAAGTTATGCTTTCTGCTGCAGAGAAAATCAAAGTCTGTAATATCTTTGCATTAGCTCATCCATTGATCTAAGAGGCTGTATCAGGCAGTCTAATAAAAATATTGCTCTCCTTGTAAACCTTGTCTGACTCTGTAGTAAATGAGTTACTTTTCCTGATAGCTGATGAGAATTTGCTTGGTGCTTGAATGGGCTTCTGAACTTTCCATCCTTACTGTGAAGTTTTATCTTATGTTTGGCAGAATATTGGCATCATTAAGATAAATGACTCACTGTTTCTCTTTCGTAGGGAGAGTTACATAAAGCAGTTATGATCCTATCCATATTCCTCATTTTCCATACAGATGCATTAGTAATAGTTAATTTGGTCTTATGGAGGATGAATTTAGGGTTATATTTAGAGTGTGCCTTTTTTACCAGCAGTGTTATTTGTAAATAGGCGATTTTTATGCTGTTGTGAGCTCATACTTGAATAATTTTCAAGTTATTTCAAATAGTTCTCCAATGTAGACGTGTTCAGTATAAGTGTTGTAGTCTGTGTAAAATGGTGGAGCTGAAACCTGAAATACTCTAATCTGTCAGCAAATATTGGTAACAGGAAAGTGAATGCTCATTGCTTGAGCAAGTGAGCAAGATTTTACCTCATGGACTGAGCCTGAAAGGCAAGTGTGATTTCCTGAAGAGAACTTCTTTCTTCCTTTTTAGATGCACAAACTTTGGTTGGGCCCAGTTAGTGGAGAAGGCCAGAGTTGTATACTATGTTGTTTTGCTATTAGCCTTTCCCTTGGCAAAGCTTTGGGTTTAGCCCATGTTGATGGGGCTTGTATGTAGGGATGGGCTGGGAATGGCATCTAAAGGCATGTGTTTAGTAGTGTGAATGCAGAAATGTTATTGGCAGGCAGGTGGGTGTGCACATGTCTGATGATGAGGAGGGGTATGACACTCCACCTACTGAGCACATTAATGGATTCCCTAGTTCAGCCCTTTGTGCTTTACCCATTTTAGTCTCTCCTATGAAATATTAAGATTTTTTATTAGGCAGAAATCCTGGAGTTAATAATGTCATCCTTGCCACACTGGAAAGCAAAACCTGACCATTCAGTCTTGGATCCCTGCAGAAACTTACACAAGACTTTTTGTGTAATGGAATACCTGGTTACCATACTGCAACAAAACTGTGTTCAAGTAATAACCAAATCCATAGGAATGTATGAATGCCACAATGCTGATTTTCAAAAGTAGAAATTACACAATGAATCTTGACAATGACTTAACATAAAGGGACTGCCATAGCTCTTCGAATCCTAAAATAAGATCAAATGAAGGTGTCATATCACTTTCCCTGCCAAAGGTTTGTTTTGACTGTCAGAAGACAATAGTGCACAACCATTACTTTTTTTTCTTTAACAGTACTCACCTCTGAGGTTTTCCTTCGTGTGGGAACGGTATGTGTGTCTAAGTGATATGGAGCTGTATTTTCTTTCAGTCCCAAAGTACAGAGGTTTCTGAAGTACTGAAACAGTATAGAAGTGCTGAAACAGCATAGGTGTTTCTGAAGAGGTTTCAGAGATCTCATCCCTATCTTTTTACTAGCTGCAGTTTTCTTTTAATGGTATTTCAGTAGCTTTAATATGATCAGATATGAATATGAGTAATAAATGCTGATCTCCATGATGAATTAAGCACCTAAAATATAAATAAGTGTGGTTAGTGAAGCTTTGCCTATATTAATATGCTTGTTCACTTTACCTGTGCTTAACGCAGAAGGGCATTCTGCATATCTGTTCAGCAAAGGCATTTGCATCTTTTCAATTATTTTTCTTAAATGTAAACTATTGGTGTCAAATGTTGCCCATCTTTTGAATAATCAAAAGGTTAAAATTATAATTTAAAGTATAAATTAAAAGATCATTAAGGCTTGGGAGTGCAGTACTTCAAAGTTAGGGGAGTCAGAACTGAGGTTTGACATGCAATTAATTCACCCTCCCCTCACTCCCCACTTTTCTGTACATTCATTACAATACTAATCTTAATTGCACAGTCACATTTATGTGTGTGCACACACTCATGCACATATTTACACCTGGCTCCTAGCCAGTAATTCCCATTGCTTCCAGCCTGCCTTTACACCCACCTAGCCCCGTGTCCCTCCGCAGTGGTGTTGGGTAACCTCGTCCTTCCCGTGCAGCAGGCTCAGCGTGGAGCACCAGGAGGGAGCAAGGCAGCTCAGCTGAGCCCGGCGTGACATGGCACCAGCCCTACAGCACAGAGCAGGGGGCAGATGAACAAGTGCAGCCCCTCACCCTCAGAGTGCTGGTGTGTCCTGCCCAGGAGGGGAACTGCCAGACAGAGGTGAGCCCCTGCTGCTCCTGTGTGGAATGAAATGCTCAGAAGGCACAATTTGATCAAGTTTATATGAATCCTCATAGGAATAGGAGTCACAAATTACACTCCTGCCTAAAATTTTGAGTCCCTGATCCACAGTGTAAAGCCTGGAGAGTTTCTTAATTGAAACCAATATAAGAATATTTAAACTGGTTAATTTGGTTTGAGACCAAATGACAGTGGGGAGCCTAAATGAGTTTTTAATCACAGTATATGCAATGCAAAACAAAAAGTCAGTTAAAGTTCACAGACTCATGCTATGCTGACTAGGCCTACCAGGGCAAGGAAAAACCAGTTTTCCTTAACCTCATTCTCAGAAAGGCCTGAACTGTTTTTGCTACGACTTTTTTTTTTCTTCGATATTTCTCTTTATTTGTTTTCCATTCTAGTGTGTGCTCTAGTCATTCTCCTACCTGTGGTTAATATTATTCAAAGAAGACACACTGTAACTGAAACTCTGAGTTCCCTCCAGCTAGTCCAGTACCATTTCGATTGTCTGAGAATCCTGAAAATAGTTAAAAATAACATGTTTTTCAAAGTGGACAAGGCTGCCTTTCTAAGATCAGCAAAAAAAGTCTTAGCTGAGAGGAGTTCGTGTTTTCATCAGAACTGTGTACATGTGCACCATCTTTCCAGGCATCAGACCAACTACTCTGAAATGTGGTTATAATGTATGTAAATGTTTTTCTACTGAAGAACATGCACCAGGTACAATTTTGGCTGAATATCAGCAATTTTGTGGTAGGGGTGCAAGGCATATGAAGATGCAAATTGTTCAGTCTTCCCTGTGTGTAGAAGAAACATCTGACTGGAGTACAAGTTCTGATTTTTTAAAAATCTTAAGCAGTAACTTGCTCAAGCCTAAAATAATCAGGGCTCAGACTATTCATGTTTTGCAATATTTTTAGCAGCCAATAAGAAATTGGTGTGGTTTTTTTCACACAACCTTGTTGAACAATTCTGAAAAATAAAGCTGTGTCATAGATTACACCAGTCCCAATGAGAATGCAGCAGTTGTGCAGCCCTCAAAGCTGTGGATTCTCTGATACTCAAACCACGGTGGGAGGCCAGACATTCTCAGGATGTCCTGGAGCCTATGATCTTTTCAGTCAAACTTTCTAAGTCCTGAAGAAGATGGCTGCAACACAAGTTGACCAAGCATGTTGTCCGATCAGCATGGACAGCTGTAGCTTTAAACAATGACAGCCATTGTTAGGTCAATTTTAAAGTAGGTCCTTAAAGTTAATGTGATTATGCAAATGTTGCCCTAACTACCATGGCTGTCTTATATCCTTCACAAATGAGTGCATTGTCACTTTTCATTATGTGCATACAGCCCTGGTGGTTTGGTGGTATCATTGTATCTCTTGGAAATGGACCATGTAAAGGCCATTCACTGTTGGCACTGCATTGTGCTTTTCTCCAAGCAGACCAACCTTGACCCACAAATGAGGGTGATAGAGATTTTCAGGCTGAAACCTGTGTGTGTTATTCACATGATTACTCCCATTGACTAGGCTGGAAACTCTTGCAGCATGCATGGAGGAATTAGGCTAAAATACAGTTGTGAATTTAAGTCCAGTCCACTCTAAACCATGATGTATCTGAACAAATCTCTGACAACCTTACTTTTAAGACAAAAGGTTTTGTGTTAAATCACTTGTAGCATAAATTGAAAAATTAACACATTATTCATCAGGGGAAAAAAAACCCCATGTCATGAGACGAAAACATGTCAGACAACTTCTGTGTATGATTTTTTCCACGATGTCTTTATGATTATTATTATTATTAATTTGATTTTAATAATGAAATACCCTTTTACAGAAATCTGTGATGACAAATGAGGAAGCTGAGAAATCTCAGGATCTGTGTGATCTGGAAGGTGGCGGATTTCAGACGACTCATCAGTTGGGGGACATGACTGATTTCAGACTCTTGGTTGCATTGCTTTCAATGAAAACCAGTGACTTGCAGTTTCAGTTCTCATCACAGAAGATGTTCTCACAGCAATCTCTTGTTTGGATGGTTTTCTCTTTTTCTGAATGCAGAGTCTGAAGTTTGTCTGAGTTCTGTCCTTTGTGAGTTTTTGATCTGATGGACGAGAGTCTTCATATACCAAGCACATGATACACAGCCTGTAGTAGATTCAGACTGCTGATTGGGATTTGGGCCTGCTCAGTAAAATATCCTTCTTTTATTTCTGACAAAATACATTACATATATATATATATAATAGATAGAGAGAGAGAGAGAGAGAGTTACATGCACTTACTAAACATTAGTAAAGGTAAGGGAAAATCATCACCTCCCAGGGAAGTCCTTTGCTGACTTGCAGAAGCTGCCTTACAAACACAAACTTCCTCAGCAGATTCAAGGACTTGGAAACTGCAAAGGCAGCATACTCTGTTGCTTGGCTGTGTTATTCTACATGCAACTTCTCAAAACATCCTCATCACTGCGGCCGTTGAACATTGCTCCAGAACTAGGATGTCCTTGGCCAGCCTGTGTGTTCAGTCAGGAGAAATCTGGTCAGTCCAAACCTACACATGTAGCAGTTGCGTTCTCCTCCTGTCATAGAGCCTGGTTTTACTGGAAAGGTTGGATTAGGGTGTGGAAACCTGCTTTGGTAGAACAAGGCTGAAGCTGCAGCACCCTCAGCATGGTCTTCAAGAAAATACAGGGCTGCCTTTGGGACATTGACCCTGCTGGAAAAGTTCCTGTGCTCTAGACAAAAGTGAATTTCTTTTATTGGAAATCCCTTGGAGAAAGTTAGTTATGGATGTTAAAGAGGAAAGAAGAAGAGCTTTTATCACTGACAGGAAGGCAAATGAAGGTATCAAATACATTTCCACATTCACTCTTTCAATCTGTCACATAAAAACCAAGTTGGTCCATTGATCAACTGCCACAGAGGATGGCAATAAGTATTTTCTGGATGTCAGACAGCACAGCAAAACTTAATAGTGGCAAAAAGGAGGGGCATAATCCAGCATCTTATTCTAATCATTATGCTTGCTGCTATGATTTCTGTGGGAAAATCGTGGGGCAGGTGTGTGTCAGGTTCAGTCCTCCCTGATGATGCTGGGTCTGGCTCTGAGATCCGAGCAGTAGCTTCTCCAGCTGGCTGCAATGAAGGTTGCAGAGGTTACTAGAAAGCCCTGGGTTTCAGAGCAGTGATGGAGGAGTGACTATCACATTGCTTCTATAGCTTATCACCACAATTTGTGCTTGTTATGGGATTTCTGCTGAAGGATGCGGCCACAAATCAGAGGTTGGCAAGAAAAGGATTGCTCTAACCTCTTGATTAAAGAAAGTTAAGGGTGTTTCTGTGTAGGTTATACAGGAGGGGAGCCTGTGGGTTGCTGCTCCTGGACTGTCACTGTGAGACCTTCATGGGGCAGCAGGAGAACCCATCCCCTTCCTGGGCATGTGGGAAGCTGCTGAGAGGGTGCCAAAGCTGGGTGTAACATGGCTTGTCTTGTCTATTCCTGGTGGGCCTTCCAGCCAGGAGCATATTGCCTCCAGCAAAAGGCTTTTGTGTACCTCCCTGACCTGAGGGTGTTACTCGAGATACAATCAGAGCCCACCTTCCAGTGAAGATGATCGTGAACCTGGGGTACCAAGAGAACCATTGTGAGTGTGTGGGGCCTCTGATGAGTGGAAGTGGCAGGAGCACATCAGCCATGGGCAGGGAAATGATCCATGTCTTTAGTCCTGGCCAAGCATGGGCTTGGGTTCACTGCTGTTATGGAGACCAGAGACTTCAACCAATCCTTTTGCAAGTGTTTGGGCCTGAACCCCATCAGGGGTATGTGCCTTGGTGGAACAGAGATGAAGTGGGTAGAGGTACAGAGGGGATGGCCAGTATGAGCAGAGCAGAAAAGAAAAGTATCATCTCTTTTCTTTATTATTTCACTGAAGGGTATTTTAGGCCTTTGACTATGGCAAAACACAGCTGCTTCTTGTTTATTTCTTTGGTGCAAGAAGGCTTGGCTGAGCAGGCAGGAGCTCTAACTTCTGGCAGATTTCCATTTCCCAGCCAGCAGCACAGGCTAGCAGCACCTTTATCTGTACAGGAAGGCTGAGCCAGCACCCCAGAGGTCTCTGCCTTGAGCTGGTAGGAACACAGATATCAAAAACCCATCACTGAAATAGTGATAGCCTCCCTGCACCTTCAGATAGCTCCTGTGCTGATGCACACTGATGAGAGAGTTAATGAGACACGAGAGAGGCAGCGGGCAGGAAAGCACACCTGCAGGCACCCTTTCAAGGCTCTCTGGGGCTGACTCTATCGGGAGGGCCAGGGCAGGCTCGCAGCTGGGCTGGCAGGAACCGGGAGATGCAGAGGTGGTCTCTATGGTTAGTGTAGAAACCTGTCTGGGGAGAGCTTCCTGAAACTTTCTTCTTCGTCGTCTTCGCCTCTCTGACAGATGTGCGCACAGAGCGCGTCTCGGAGCTGTGCTGATGAGTAGTGACTGAACCAAGGGTGGGGTAAAAGTTGTTTTCCCCATGAAACGAAATTTCCTTGGCTGTGAGTAGAGCTGGGCTGTAAAATGTGGATCTGTGCAGTCTGAGAAGTGGAGGCTGTTTTACAAAACAGTTAAAAAGTCAGCAATTACTCTGATACTCAAATGGATTGGAAAAATGCCTTCTAGAAATGTCATGTATCAAGAGGGATTGTAAAAAACAAAAACTAATTCAACAACCCGATCACCAATAATTTATGGAAAAATAATAGCAGAATGAATACATTTTGCAGTCCTTAACAATGAGCTGTTTAACCACTGCCAACTTGCAAATACAGCTGAAGGCAGAATTTGGACATCTCTGGTGTATCTTCATTATCTCACCTCCATCAGTCACTGAGAGCAAAAAAGTCACAAGTTTATGCTGGTGGCAGGGTCTTCAGTGAAAACTGCTGACACATCAAAGTCAGGTTCAAAGAAAAGAGGCAAACAAAGGAAACAAGTGCATTTAGTCAGGAAACATGACTTCCCTTTGAATTAAGACATTAGACTGGAGATTGAAAGATGTGACCAGTGTCTTTCCTTGGCCACCCAGGCAGAACTCCACCATTGCTTCTGAGCAATTCTGAGCAATGTCTGCTCTCATGGCTGACTCCACCCATGCTAGGAAAAAAGGACACAGCAAAATGCAGACCAGTGCCTCAAAACCATTCTTTCCTGAACTGAAATATTTTTAACGTGCTCCTTAAACACAAAACAAATCAACAACCAACAAAACAAAACAAAGCAAAGCAAAAAACAAAAAAACAACCCGCCTCAAAAAACCAAACCAAACAAAAAAACCTCCCAATTAAAACAAAAACCAAAAAATGTTTTAAATAGATTTCTAGGAACAAGCCTTTTGTTCTGTGCTTTGCCATCACACCTGTCTCTGCTCAGGAATGAGGCAGAAATACAATAATACAATTAAATGCAGCAGGAGTAAGAGGAGGTTATGATTATGATGTTTACCATGTTACAGAAACATCCTTTACCTTTATGCCTGCCTGTGTGGGCTTGAGGGAGGGCTGATTGCCATTGACTTAGCTGGCACAGATAAGGATCAAGATTACAAATACAGAGAAAAAAAACCTTCTAGCTTTTTTGAAGGATCACTCTATGCTACAGAATATTCAATGCTGTGCTTGCTCTCTGCTTTACTTTCAGCAGATTTATTTTGGCTCTTGACTACAAAGTCTGGCACTTTCATTCAAGCTCTAATAATTTTTCCCAAAACCAATTCAAACTCTGGCCCTTTTTCAGTTTAGGCTTATAGCTGTCACATGGGTCAGACCTGTGGGAGTTGAACCCCCAGGATTCCCTGCATATAAGGCTGAAGAATGACAGGGAATTGGCTGGGAAACACCTCACACTCGTACTTTTCTTTATTTTTTGCCCTGGCTCTTTTGCCTCTTCATTTTTAATTAGTAGCACATGCTGAAATGATAATTTAAATTCTTTTCAGAAATCAAAAGAATTCCCACTGACAACATTATTAAGTTATAATTACAGAGGATAAAAAGGTTAATAGGAATTTGAGCCAAATATCTACTCTCCATTAAATGAGAACTTGACTGAACCTGCTTTCCTTTCATTTCGGTAGATTACTCTAGGTTTAAATGGGTCCAGGATGGCCATAAATCTGTGCAAAGGGCCACTACTAGGTCAGGTTGCTATCACCAAAACCATTCACATGGATCTGTCTCAGGACAGCTCTTTCCGTATTTTGAGTCCCAGAGAGGTGGGACTCCTCTTGGGCCTCTGGAAGATTTGTATTTCAGACAGTGAGGGTCCCATGGGGATATTTGTGTGAGAAAGATGTGTAGGAGGTGGCACTTTGCTGCAAAGGAAATGTAGCCTCTATTGGTGGAGGGAAAATAATCTGCTTCCTGGGTCTAGCATCCAAAGAAAGCTTCTTCCTTCGCCCATGCTGGGCACCACATGCATGCTGAAACATACACAAACCAGCCTGAATCTACTGAGTGTTTTGCATTTTCAGTGACATGAGAAATGGGGAAAAGAAACATTTTCCACTGTGTTAGCTCTAAGTGTGCCCATCAAGAAGACAAATATTGTAGTAGCTATACATGTTTGGATGTATAACTAAAATGGATTTTAAAGCAACTGAGGGTGTAGGGGGGGAAAAAAGGCCCACTCCTTTTTTCTGGGCAACTGTAGGTTGAGCTTCCATGGTTCCTAGCACTGGGATAATGGTGTGTTTAAACTCAGCCAGGATCTGCGCAGTTACCACTGGAGCATACATGACAGGAGTTTTGCCTTGAAGTCCTATTGTAAGCTTGGCATTTCTTTTTCATTTTTTTTTTTTCTTTAAAAGCTGTAACACATTGCCTAAGCTGTGTGGCATGCCTCAAGGCAGGCCTTTCCCTCTTCCCACGTTGCTCACCACCGAGTCCTGCAGGGCTCTCACATCTTGCACAAAGCGTTTTTATGGCACAGGCAGGGGCTCCCCAAGACTTCCCCTTCTCCGTAATCCATGCCCTGCCTGTCGTAACCACTGAGAAACTGCCTGGGGCTGCCTCTCCCTGGTCCCCAGCACTGGGTTGAGAGCCCAAACCACACAGGGGGGTTGGATGTGGAGCACACAAAACGCTTTGGAGGGGGCTGCTGCAAGCACTGGTCCCTTCTCACACTGAAAGCCAAAAGCACACGAGCAGAGGGTGAAAAAAGCCTTTTTGCTCCTCCCTTTCCGTACACTGCATGGTTTGAGGGCCAGCATGTGGCTTCAGCTGGGAGGACTAGGCAGGTGCTGGGTAAGGAGCAAAAAGGGCTGAAAGACACCTTTGGGGCTCAGCATGTACTCTTTCATCATGGAGCTGAAGTTTGTCATGAATATCAGTACGACTTCGAAGCACTTGCATCAACTTACATTTCAGCAATTTATTTTCAAGCTACTCAATTAATGCTTCTTTTTTTTGCCTGACAGGATGCCCTTTATTTGTTTGTTTGTTTTGTCAGGAATTGCTTTTATCTCTAGCCTTCCTAGGGCTAAAAGTCTCTCAGCACGTGAGCTGTGTGAGGCTCTTGCAGGTCTGTCCAATTATGTGCTGTGAAGCACAATGCACCAGGGTTTCAAAGTATATTCTCACCTCTATTTTCTTAAGACAAGCATGAAAAAAGCCTGTTCTACAGTTATAAGAACTCCAGAATATTTTTATCTTATTCAATTCGGTCCTGACCTGATTGTCCTTAGACGAAAAAACAAATTAGTCAGCTCTGTGGGATAAGGGCAGTTTTGCACAAAAGGTGCAGTGAGTCTCCCACTGACTGAAGCTGACCTGGACTTTGGTGTCAATAGAGATGTGCCCTGAGACCACAACACGCTCACTGTTTTGTGCTGTGTTCCTTCCACTTACTTAACAATCAATGAGAACCGAGGATTTTGAGACTATGGTGCGCAAAACTCTATTCCTTGCTTATCTAAGTGGGCTGGGAAAAACATTCTTGGCTTGATTGTTGCCTTTTACACCACCGCCAAATAAAACTGAAGACAAACAAGATTAGGAGGCCATGCAGGTTTAAGTAAAAAAGAACACACTTTATTTATCTACAAGGCAGTACATTGTTGTATAAAAAATTAAGTGCAGATAAAGCTGCACCAAATGCTATTAAGGCAGCAAAGTCAGAGGCTATTATAAAAACACACAAAAAAAAATAAAAAAAATAAAATAAAATCAGTGTTTTGCCATATCAATAAAGATCTGATATGGCAGTACAAAGAACCATGTATTTCTAAGAACCTGATTCAGTACACAAGACCCAAGTTGGGGACCAACTAGCTAGACATGGAACAAAAGAGACAACATGAACGAGACAGTGTTCTCCCAAACATATGAAGGTGCAATGCATGCTCTTACAAACCAATGAGAAACAAAACAACACATCCATACAAATAAAAATCTCCCAAGAACAGTGTTCAAAAATATTGCTTATAAAAAAAAGGGGAAAAATATAAATGACGTAAAAAAAATTAAAACAAAAAGGTCTGAAATGCTAGTGCATAGTCAATTAACTAACATCAACATTTGTTTTTTCCATATAAAGCTCTACTGCTCCTTTTACACTAGCAGCATGTCTACATGCTAAGGTCTGTAGCAGCAAAACACAGTATTCATTTGGCATTTACAAAATTAAATTACTGAATAAAAATATAATTTTTCTCATAAATCTATGTTTCATACAGTAATATTTTTTAAAGCAAGCTAATTACCCACCCCCCCAACAGAAACACACAATGTATAATGGCCTAGAACCAAAACAGAAAGGAGTATTTCAAGAGGATGGATGTATGAGCATTCACAATCTTTATCAACTTTCCCATTTTGCACAGACAAGCGTTTGTAGTAATGCTTTTCACTTCAGTATTTTACACCAATTAATTTTGTTCAGTGATTTAAAATACATCTGTTTGAGTACCTGCTCTTTTATTATTAAAAAACAAAAACAGAAACAAAGAAACAAACTAAACCCCACCCCTGGCTAGCACATCACTGAAATAACAATACTGGTGTATTAAGTCTGTTTGATCTCAAAAAGTACAAGAAAAATTATCTTTATTATAAGACTGCACTTAAGATCATTAATTACCGATTCAAACTCAATACCTAATAATTTAGGCAAGTATCATTAAAAAAAACCAGAAACTCTTAAGTTGGGTGAAATCCAACAAGAATATATATGCTGAGTGACTAAATGCACTTTGTGCTGCTCCCAACTGTTGTACCACAACAAAGATAGGCTCTTCTCCCATTCATGAAAAGTTCTCATGCAGAGGAACAGGAATTTCCCAGTGGAGGTGAAGTGTTCTCAAGACCATAATGCTTCTCTGTGCGCCGACCCTCTCACATCACCAGAGTCCGGGTGGGGAAGGTGGCCATGTATTTGCGTGCCTGATCCGTCAGAGCCATCTGATCCTCGATCTTCCCACAGGACGCTGACTCCCAGGTGTTGCTCAGATGCTAAATTAGAAGAGAGATTTAGTTTGAATGTTGTGTGGTTTATCCATAGTCCCAGCCAAAGCTGGGCCTGTTCACAATTAACTGTTCCATGAACAGGCAGTGGGATGTTGTCCTGAACCCCAAGAAACTGAAATCTCAATAAAACAGGCAAAATAATGTCACCCTGACTTCTCAGTCAGTGACCACAGGGGCAGACAGACCAGATGATCTGCAGAGGGGACACCACAAATGATCCAAATATTCCTGCTTCACTCTCAGACGGAGTCTTTTCTATAAGGCCATATCTATAGCCTTGCCTTTAACCCCTCAGGAAGGTCTAAATGAGAAAGTACTTGGCAGGTGAACTTCACAGTCAACAGAGCACAGACAGGCTACAGCCCACAGTTAAAATATTCAGTATTATGAACATGCACAAATTCCTGCTGAACCTCCATTCTAAAAATGCAGCTGCTCTATCCCAGAATTCCCTAAAGGAACCTGAGAACCCCGACAGCCTGAGCACTGCTGCCTGGGATTCCTGCGCTGAAAGCTGCTTTCACCTGTGTGCAGCGATCAGCACCCGCCCAACAGCTCAGCTCCTTCCTCTGGCAAAGGAGAAGGGAGGGAGGGGGCTCGACTCTCAGCAGAAACAGCTTTTTAATTATCATGTAAGCCATTTCACTTCTTGTGGTATTTATGGAGGTTGCAGACACCATTTAGTATAATGCTAAAATGAGATAAACCTATCTGCAGAGGGCTGTGTGTGCTGTATTTATTTACTCACTACACATGTGAGACATTTCTCATTGCCTTGAGCTATAAACAGCAATGAAATTTCAAAGCTCCTGGAATTTACCAGGATACACACTTTTATTTTTTTCTATTGAACTCTCTCACTTACCCAGTGTGTCTGCTTTTCCACACTGAAATTTTCTCTAGGACCTGAATAAAACCTCTGTTATCATGTAGCTAGCTGTACAAATACTCTGCACTCCAAAACTGCACACAATTATACTTATCTTTCCACAAGGGGATCCCAGTACTGCTGCATATTGAGAAGGTGTATGCTCAGGATCCACCAGCATAGACAAGTCAGGAGAAACCTTTCTCTGTTCTCCATTACATTCAAAAAGGATCATCTCTGCAGTTTAATAACTACATTGCACAAAGAGATGTGCAAAGAGAGATGTCCAAAGCCTTCCCAACCTCTAGGACACTGGATGAATCATAATTAGTGGACTGCAAACCATCTGCTAGGAGCAGAACTGTCCTGGCATGCCCATGGCTCTTTTTGCCAACTTTCAGTTGCTAACTTCAGCTTCTAGTTGCTAACTTTGCAAGAAGATCCTTAAATTATTCTCTGGCCTACATGCTTACAGAATGCTCTTCTGACTGTAAACAGTGTTATCTGAGACATATGGATAGTAAAAGGCTGGGTAACTATGAAATGCAGATAATTTCACGTAACATGCCCTAGTCAGGGCACCAGTACAAACACAGGGATCGAGGTTCCTGTCTTATGGTCTAGAAGGGACAAACCCACTGAATAACTAAGCAAGCATGTTAAGTCCTCTGCAAACTTCTGGGCTTCCCTAAACATGGCTTTCTCTTCTCTGTAGAGAAGTTCCAAACACTGCCTCTTCTCCTGGATGCCATTTTGCAAGCAAAACTGCTGAGCTTCAGTAGGAGTTCCCTTTCTGAAGGAGAACCAGGTCAGGCCTCAAATCATTAAGTTTCTGCAGTTTTTGTGGGAAAGCTGCATCTGTGAAGTGAACAGACATGGCATACACCTCTTTTCTAGAGCTGTGTGTACCTTGTGCTGTGGCTCAGACGAGGGCACACACCAGAAAGCAGGTGTGACACACTTTCTGCTTGCCGCAGACCCGCATGCAACACACCACAGCTCCTTTTATGTTTTGGTTAAACAACTTCCAGCATAACTTTTTCAAAAGGCACCTACACAGGCTGGGAACCTACACCTCCCTATTGATCCTCAGTGGGACTCAGGCACCTGTGCATATTTTCCCCTGCTGTTTTAGAGGTATTTGCATGAGGAACCAAATTAATTCCTGGTATAATGCTGTCGGTTTTACTTAGAAGTTGGATTTGTTCTGTACACCTCAAAAGCAGCTGATAGTTCTTGAATATCCATAATTCCATGGACAGAAATATGTGTCTAACCAAAATGTCCCTGTGACCCCCCAAAGCTTCAATGCATCAGTCTAGAAATAAGAGATCAGCAGTCCCTTAAATAACTGAAAACGTGTAAAGAAAAGTCCATTTGTCACAGTACGTCAATTTCTGAAAAATAAAAGTAACTTCACGTAAGGAGTGTCCCTATTTCATATTTCATAAATTGGGCTTAATTGTTAGGATCTACACTGAGCTCTTTGTATTAACAGCCATGTGCTTAGTAGAAAAAAAAAATCTGCATCCTGATATCACCAACATCTCAGCAGGCTGTTACATGTCACTCATTCCACGGAAAGCCCGGTCTTCATCTTTAACCTGATGTCAGTGTGGCAGAAGCTGCTCAGGCAGGCAGTAACCCTGTGCCCTCCCACTGGGCTTGGCTGCCCCAGGGAGCACTGGGCAGCAGACAGAGCAAGCACAGGAGGACCAGCTCCATCCCTCACTTGAGCCTGCTTGAAACAACTTCAGCTTTGCTGTAGAGACAGAAAAGTTTTCATCCATGTATTATTTTTCCCAGGAGATTACACTACTTACACGTTTTCTGCCCCCTCCCTATTGTGACAAACTTATGAAAAGAGGCTAACTTTGCATCTCAGTGATGATGGTGAGAGCTCTGCTCCAGTGAAGAAAAAAGATCTGGACCCAAAGTAGTATGTTTTCTGATGCAGCATATTTACAAACACAGTTTTCCATTCTACCCTTAGGGAACTCCGATAACATTTAAGTGGGTATTTTTAATAAACATTTTCTGTCTGAAGCCCTGACTCTCGGCAGCCAACCCAAAACAAAGCACAATGCCTGTGCCTTGCCAGCCCTGCAGCGCAGTGCCAGAGGCACGTGTGAAAGTCATCCTGATGGGAGCAGTTTTCCTTCCCTTCTTGGCAGGGAGTGCCGGGTCCTACAACCCAGGCAGAGTGCCTTGCCTGGTCACATACAGCTATGGGATCTCTTTGTAAAAATGGCAAAAAGGGATGCCACAATGTCTCCTTCCACGCCAGCATCGCAGCAAGTACTAACAGGGCTCTGTTACAGGACAGTGGCAGAGCCCCACAGACAGCAGTACTCAAAAATATATCAAAAGAAAAGAGACTCAGGCAGAAGGCTACAGGCATGCAGGAAAACAGCACAGAAACTCCAGCCAGAGCACTCCTGTTGCAGAATGCTCATTGCATCCTCCTGACCATGTTTACAGGTCTAAATTTGCAAATTAATGGATGGATGGAGAGATGTAAACAAAATCTTTGCAACCAGAAGCCAGAAGGCCTGACCCAAACCCCACCAAAATTGATGGAGATGTTTTCATTGGTCCAGTAGATTCATCCAGCTTAAATTCAGTTATCTAAGAGTAAGATGTTTGTTTTGGCACCTAAATTCCTAGCCAGTGAGGAGTGAAAGGGATTTCCACATACACAGTTTTTTCATTGCCTTAAAGAGTAGGGGACTAGTCTTAATTTTGCTGTCAATTAAAAGAGTTTAAACCTTTTAAGCTAGTACTTCAACTATTTTTCTCTTCCAAACACAACTGTTTCTCTTTAAGTCAAATCAGGGAGTGAGAGGGGAGAAGAAAGTATAGTACTACAAGTTCCCATAGGATTAAATTACAGACTCATGGTACAATTCCAGCTATGTCATTCTCCCTGTCCCTTTCCTTTTTCTCTCACTCTTCTTTTTTTTAACCTCAATAATCCTACCACTACATCCTTCTCCTGGCAGCAAAACTACCTTATTTATCCTGTAATATGCCTTCAACTGCCCTCAGGCAAATGTGAACTGTAAACAAACTGTCAAAGCTGTAACTGGGATATCCAGTTAAAGTACTTTAAATAAAAACTTGGACCATCTAGAGAAAACAGACCAGAGTAAGGGAAGAAAACAATGTGGAAAGGTGCTTTTCTAACAGAACTAGTCCTTCTGCTCTTGTAGCTCAGACTGCCTTTTCATGTGCTCTCTCTACAGATTAAGAAAGATCCTGTGTTACAACACCTTTTGTGTTAGAAGTCAATGCTAAAACCAAACACTGCTGCAGTCCTGCAGTGCTGAGCTCCCAAACTGATGAAAGTCTAGTAGAAATCCTCGGGCAAAGAACTGTGCTAAAGACAGATTTTATATCTCTGCTCTGCTGGCAGGTAACTTCAGCAACTCCAGCAAAGCTAGTGGTGTTACAAACATTCCCACTAATTTATCCAAGCTTTGCTGGTATTTAAAATTAATTTTTAAAAAGCTAGTGTATTTTAAATATTTTAAACACTCAGACTATTAGAAGGTCTCTTATTGTGTTTCCCTGCTGCAAAAAGCTGGATTTCTTGCCAGCTTTCTCTTAGATTACATGGTATAGATTGTCTGCAGAATGTGCCACTGAAAAGAAGGCTTGCAACAGAAATGCAGCACTCCTGAAACTGTAAAACAATGCACTAAACAAAACAATTTCCTACCAGAATACAATAGACAGCATATGAATAACTTGGTTTTCTATTCTGTAAGGATGCAGAACTGGCAGAAACCCATTTACTTATCAAGACCAGACAGCAAAAACTAATTAAAAACTAAAGTGACCATAAATGAATTTTTTATCTCATTTGACAAGACAGACCACAATTTCTACCCCTGTTGCTAGCTTTCCTCTGGGGCACAGGACAGAGTTCTCCTAAACTCTGGGGCTTTCTGAGTTGCTCAGAAATACAGCTTCCTGAATGTGGAAGAATGACAGTCCAATTTTTAAGTTTTTGTTATAAGCATGGTACCAGAGCTAGAAAGAGCTATTGGATGATATTTTTAAGAGCTGAACCCTGAAGTTCTTGGACAGATAAAACTCCTGCTCAAGATGTCTGTGCTTTCCAAGTAAGATGAATGGATGAGATATAGAAGTAGGCTAAGCACCTCCAACTTATACTAGGATATTCTTCCCCTCTCCAGTTCTCTCCTTAGGTAAGGGAGTTTTTTTGGCTTCTTCTCCCTCCCAAGGGATCAGAATACATTGCTGCTAATGTGACTAATAGTTAAGCTATGACTTTTCTTCCTGAGAGACCATCACCAGCTCAGGGCAGCTTCCAGTCTGTTTGCAACCCAAATTCTGCTGACTTGGGAGGAAAACATGCAATGACTGGCCTGTAACTTTGAACCTTCTCTGGCTCCCTCAGCTGTGGCAAGCATATCTCCTTCCTGTGCACATCAGTCACTGGGGAGAGAAGGGGCAACACAAGCAAGGGAAACCCATGGGGCTACCTTCCCTTGCTGTGCAAATCTCAAACACAGCTTGCTTCCCCCTCTCCCTTGATTAAACAAAGAAAAGTATGAGATTTCAGGACCTTCTTGCCCCAAATGAAGGAAAAAGAGGGAAAGCCTGCTGTTACAGGAGACCATGGTGTCTTCCTGGCCCTTTTTTCTTACAACCAGCTGCAAATAAAACAACATTTCACTTTTTAAACTGAGAAAATTAAGCTTCATGACAGCTCAAACACTTGAAAAAAGGTTAACCAAGTAACTGTTTTAAAATCCTTTAAATTTACTCTTTGAAGAAAATGGCTACATAAACCACTGAAAGTCAGGAAATTCGAGCTGAAATGTGTCAGTCTGTGGTTAAAAAATGGAAAGTGACAGGAGCTAGGGGTTGAAGAACATTCTCTTTAGCTTGCAGGGCTTCTACCTTGTGTTGTTTCCTTTGTTACTGGGGGAAGAAGATATCAAAGCAGTGCTATTTTCTTAAAAGGCTCCATTTCATGGTGTCTTTTGATAGCCTGCAGGGTTAGGTGGAAGGTCTGTGATTTAGCCTACTTTCTATCTGTTAAAATGTCTGTGTTAGGATAGTTTGTATTATGTACTGCTACTGCAACAGAACATAATGTGAAATAAAATTTAGCTTTTACACAGGAAGGGCCAGAAACAGAGGAGTTTTTATGTAACCTCTTACAAGGCAAAATTCAAGCACATGCTCAGTACAGATCACCTCTTTGTCTTGATCTTGGAGTATGTTATCCCAAAATCTTAACCCTTGGAAAAGTTCCTAGTGAGACCAAAATCTCCCTGACATGCAACTAAGTGACAAAAATATAGGGTGCAAAAATACAGGTTTTAACTAACCCCATGAATACAAACAGGAATATTTGGGATCCATGCAATGGAGAGTAAGTCTACCCGAAAGCAACATGTGGATTTGGTGAGACATTTCTGCTCCTGCCAGTCTGATAATATAGATACTGAATGCACAACCATGAGATTTGTCACACAGGACAAAAGAGCTGGCTGAAATTCCACACCTTACCAGAAAGATCTTACACAAAACTGCCTTTACATCCAATACCTTAGGGAGACTTAACAGGGGATTGAATGAGGATAAAGCCCAAACCCTTCTTGGGTCTATGGAGGCTTCTTCTCCCTTTGCTCTACACAGCACTGACAGCACCAAACTCCAGTGGCTACCTGACCTCACACGCCAAATGATGCAACATGCTGCTCCTGCTAAGTGATGGTGAATCATGTCATGCTATCTGATATGGTCATCACCTGCTATTTACTAAATGGCATAGGATCAGTCGTGTACCCAAAATGCAGTAAAAAATATCATTAGAGATGTGTTTCAACACTTGCTACTCTTGCCTTCTTTGGAATTTAACAGCAAAACAATAAGTAATCAAGGATTTTGATCAGTTTATCACTAGCCAAATATCTTTGTGTAAATGTAGTGCAAATTATTAAAGCAATGGAAAACTGTGGGCTGGTAAATATACTGCCTCCCTTTTTTCTAAGTTCAAATTTAAAAGAAAACAGAATTTTAAGAACCAAGCATATTAAAAAAACGCCTAAGTTTAGTGTTGTCTTTGTTTCTCTCTTCCCTCTCCATGCACAGATCCCAAGGCACATAGATTGCTGTAATTCTTTCTTGGACTGAAGTCAATGAGAATTTGCCTAAGTAAGAACAGCTGGATCAGGCCCAAAATATTAACAGCAGCAATGTCAACATATGCAGACACAATTAAATTTCACCCACATGAGTTCTGAGTTCCCTCATGCTTAATGTCTACTTTCATGGATTTAGTGGATTTAGTCCAGTATTTGTTTGTGTCCATGCATGTGTTCACCTATGAGGGTGAGATACCAAACTCTAAACCAGGAAGGGTAGAAAACATAGGACAATAACGTGTTAAAATCTGGTCATATACAAAATGCAAACAGTAAAAACAACAACAAGCACAAGGCTAACTTTTTCCATGGCTTTGCACCCTTTAGGCATGTTATGCCCTAGTCATAGGAGTCATTTACACTGGGAGGAGGAGGGGAAGCACTAGGGACGGAGCAGCAGCAGTTTCTGGTGTGAAACAGAGCCAGACTACATGTCCTTTCTGAGCTGCTGGGGCCACACTCCTCCCCTGTGACATGAGGCCAAGCAGCTTTACCACTGTTTTTAAGCACAACACCAAGTCCAAACCGAGAGGGCAGCCATTGGCAGACAATACTGCATTGTTATAAAAAGTCTGTATTTCATTCTGAAAAAGCTCTGTGCCACCATCACAGAAACCTCAAGACTCATTCTTCATTTAAGATTACATTTCAGCTGAGAAGCTCAATGTTTCATCGACAGAGAGAACAATTTTACCTTCACACTAGTACACCGAGAAGCTGCATACTAACTATTCATTTTGGGGCTTTTTACAACTATTTTTTCTTTCAGTTCAACACACTTTAAACACTGAGAGGAGTTGGGAAGTCCTTTTTAACTCAGTTCCTACTTAAGAAAAGGTCTTCTTTATCCAAACAATGAGCATACCTGACTTTTAACATGGTTTTCCTGAGCAAGGACTGAAGAATTGAATCCAGAATGATCCACAAATTGACTCATGTAAACTTCCTGAACAAAATCAGCATGAGTGAGGACAGAAGGTTAAACAAGCCCTTTCATTTACAGCAGCTTGTAAAGAAATTATTTTTAGATAGCAGGAAACATAACACCGGTACACTAAAGATCAAAAGATCCTATTTTACAGACCTCTCAGATCCTTCTTTTTTATTACAGCCAGAGTGCAGGCAACTACCACCAACAGGACAACACACAGCCCATGCTGCTTAGCTACCTGAAAACCTTGCCCTAAATCTATGAAGAAGCCTGGAGTTTGGCTGGGGTCACGGTTCACAGACAGGTGTTGGGATGCAGCTGCCTCCTCCCACACACCCACCAGGGAGCTCCAGCAGCCCCCTGCACAGCTGGAGACCCAGGCTCCTGTGCTACAATGTGAGTCTGAATTCAGCCCCTATGTACTGCCCTAGATCAGGGGCAGTGCATCTGCAAACCCTTCTCTTGGCTGTCTACCACACTGCAGCCAAGAAACACAGTTCATGAGGGAAGAGCAGATAAACAATATTGAATGTGAATCTTTGGCTCCTACAGACACCCCCATGCCAAGGGGAGTCCTAGTCCCTGCTCTCCAAAGCTGTTTTTCATCAAAAGATTCTGCAGCACAAAATACAAGCCTACTCCATGGAAAACTGTGCCAAATGGAGAGACATGTAAAATTTTACTATCTCCTTTTTTAATGTCTGGCTTCTAAATGCTTAATCAAAACCAGCCTTTATTCATTCCTTCCTACTGTACAAATAAGCCCTAATGTAAATTCTGGAAAGAGGGAGGAAAGAAAGGATTAGCCATGTGGACTATCTGTCTGAAAGTCAGGAACTATGGAGTTACAATTTCCTTCCTGACAGTGACTCACCCTGGGGAATGAGACACTTTCCTTTATTTCTCCCATGTGGAGAAGGGCTACAAAATCACTTAGTCATTAACCTCGGAAATACAGAAATTATGTTTTGTTTTCTGAATGACTTGCTGTGGGTTCCACCTAAAGCACACATGGGCTGCCAAACTGGCTGCTAATGACTTTGGTGGGCTTTGGATCAGCCCCTGTGCAACGGCTCTATTTTCAAGTAACAGCAAATGCGTATGTTTGTTAACACTTGGCAAAAGCACAGACACAAAACCCCCAGCCTCACATCTGACTTACGCTACAAAAATTACACATTTAACCTTCACTGGGGAAAGGCCATCCTGTTTCTGGGCTGGATGGGCAATACTGGCCACACCTGTGCCAACCAGGCAGTGCTAAAGTGTCTCCTCTCACCCCAAGGCCAGTCACAAGTTCTGGCCACTGCCACACCACTCAAATCTCCAAAACAGCAGTGACACCTACAAGAAGTCCATAGAAAAGAAAACAAAACCTCTGGTCCACATTAACTCTCAGTCCTACCAATTTCACACTGCACCCAGCTGAGTTACAATACCCCACACACAGGGCTGTACCCTAATGCTCCACAGGCAACGTGAGAGCCTCAGCCACATTCATCTGAACATTTCATTCTTCCATACCCAAAACTTAAAATCGGTCTGTGAGAAAGCAATATATACATATATGAATGCATATAAGTATTTCTATATACAGAGGATACTTTTATCAAAGAATAATTACCTGTAGAGGACTAGCTAGTGGCCTGTTTCTAGGTACTGCAACTGTTTTGTGGAAACCATCATCATCTTCAGACACAGGCATCTTTAAAATGGAACTGGTAAGAAGATTCTGAACAGGAAAAGGAAAAAGAAAAAGGTTTTCAGCAACTCATGAGACCAACCTGAATTGGAATGCATTGTAAGTAAACTCAGTGTGAGTGCAGAAGTTGCTGAACTGGGCACAGCCACAGATGAGGAGCAAACCTCAGCCTGATGTTCCTGGGACTTGGCTTTGCCAGAGCATTACTCTGTGCAAAGGTTTTCCATCCAGTGAAAATCCCAAGTTCAAGAATAACAGTAATGCTAAATAGTCCATAAGTCCTGGCAATGCAGAGAGAACTGTGCTCATGCAAGGTCTCCTTTGCAAAAACCAAGAGAGTCTCTCTCTTTCACCACTTTTTAACTCCGTGATCTAGTAATTTTTACACACAGGTGCAAGCATCCTCCAAGTGTAGGCTCTTCAAAGTCTGAGCTGCAGAACGACTGCAACTTCTGCAACCTTCTACAGACATCAGAGTGATAATTAAGAGCTGCATTTTGCTTTTTATGCTTAGTACAGGAAAATGACACAGAAATAAGGAATAAAACCTCCCTGTGAAGAAAATCAGAAAAAATATTCTCTTTCTCTTGCATTTAAGAATCAAACAGGGATGTAAAACAAAAGAATTCCTTTGATGGTGTGAAAACTTATACTTACTGGCACATCTTCCATAGTAGACCCAGGTGTAAAGAGCTGAGTGTTCAGGTTTTCTCCTTCCCAGTGATTTGAGCAAAAAAAATTTCCAGCTTTATCTGTTGGGGACTCCACCTGAAAGCAGAAAAGCTATGATTCAACCACCATGTAACTGACCAGGAGATTTCTGACAGTTGCTTAACAAATTGAGCAAATATGAGATGCATAATGCATGTTTACAGTAACATCTTTTACAGCAGCCTTGCTCTCTGCAGGAGAAAAAAGTTCAAGGTCCTCCAAAAAATCCCCATCTAATAAAACTTTGAGTACTTGCACTCAGTGCTCTGTCAGTATACAGGAGTTTAATCCCCTAGAAAGGATTGAGAATAAATGTATTTTTAGAACTTTAGTGACAAAGTAATATAATGCAATGTCCTCAAATGTTCAGGTTTCTAAGTCACTCCATGGAGCATGGTCCCCATGGGGTTCTTCTATACTTTTCACCAATATTTGAAAGATTCAATCCAAATTCGTGTCTAATTTTCCTTTTCTTTTTAAGTTTCAAACGAAAACTGCATTAGAACGGCCCAAGCAAACCCCTGCTGAAAACAGCAGAAAGACTTCTATGGAAATCAATGGGAGATGAATTAGACATGCCTAGTGTACTATATGGAACCGACACTAAGATCTTGGGGCTCACATGAAAGAAAAACAGACATAGCTATTTAATAGAAAAGGCATTGCTATAAGTTTCTCAGCAAAGAGTTCTGAATTAAATTGCCTCAGGTAAGTTTGAGATTTACCTCTTGTTTGATTTTCTTCAGCAAAGGGGGTCCACTTTCATGTAGCCCAGCCACTATTGCAGATTCCTCCGACTCCTGCTTGATAACATCCTGCAGATCTTCTACAAGATGAGTTGGAGTTTGAGGCTGAAAGAAAGAAACGTTATATCCAAGTCCCAGAACATCCCTCTGCACTAATATCAAAGCAACTTTTATCATTGTTTCCTTCTTACCAGCATCTTCAAAGGACCGTATTTGATTTCCTGAGCTGCAAGTGCGTTTTTGAATGGAGTGGGTGTTCTTGGAGAGCTTTCTAATATCGACCTCTTGATTGCTGGAGTCCTGAAACTTTAAAAAGAAGGAGAGGAACTTTAAAGGAAGATGCTTGGAAATACTACCTCTTTACAGAAATGCATGGATACAGGCAGTATTGTTGTAAGACTTTGGAAAATATTTCCCTGCGATCCTACAAAAAAATCCGTTTTGCTTTTACAGCAGAACATCTATTTGACTGTGATAAGGTGTAATGACTTTATTTTAAAAACTGGTGAACCTATATGCATGGTTTAATAACCTACCTCAATAGTCAAAGTGGAAGTTTTACTCTCAGCTAAGGAAAATCTGAATGTGTGAACAAACAACTCTGCAGGAAGCATAGAATCTTAGAATGGTTTAGGCTGGAACAGTCCTTAAAGATCATCTAATTCCAAACACCCTGCCACAGGCAGGCACATGTTCCAGGAGATCGGGTTGCCCAGGGCTTCATCCTTCCAGGGACAGGCCGTTCACAACTTCTCTGGCCAGCCTGCTCCAGTGCCTCACTACCCTCTCACTAAAGAATTCTCTCCTTATATCTAACCTAAACCCACCCTCTCACAGCCTAAAGCATATGCTGACCCAGCATTTTGGTTGCAAAGTGCTGAATGCAAATGTGAAGAAAGGGACCCTGATGAGTTTGACAAGACAACAGACTTACATGTGGTTTTCCTTCTGAGTTTTGAAAGTCTGGTCCCTGTGGAAGGGGCTGGAAACTGCCATCTTATGGCCACACACCGGCGTGGAGGTAAGGGCAGGGTTGTCCAGGTTCAAGTTTTCGTGACTGGATGAGGTGTTTAAGAACTGCACGTGTGGAAAGAAAAAGTTAACAGGAATGTCCAGATTACATGGCTGAACTCGTAAGCTGACATTATTGAACAAAAGAAAAATAAATTATTTTCTTCTGATTGACATGAGTCACTCTCCTGACCCTATGATGTGAGTAGGGGTATGTGGGGCACCTGGCTACACTGTGAAAAAATACCCAATGGTATGGCTCAGGAAGTAGAAAGGGAAATTCTAAAGGAAATTACACTCTGTTCAAATGAGAAACACCTTCCATCACTTTCAGAGCCTGATTTGGATTTTCTCCAAATAAATTGTAATTAAGACCAGTATGCCCAAGAAACTGGGTGAAAATGAGCAAGGGATGTTTCAAAAACCTACAGGAAACAGGGTTAAATTCCACACTTTTTTATGGGGCATCTACAGGCTTTTAGGGCAGTAAATAAAGTGTTTATGACAGGAAAATAAATTTCTTATCATCTCTCTCAAAAGAAAGTACTTCATTTTCAGAGTATAAAATGAAAGTTGCCACCTGTGACAGGTGCCTGGAATACTTTGGAATGGAAACAGCTGACTGAAAAAGAGGCAGCACTATTTGTTTGGAGAAAATTGCTCTCGCATGTGTTCTACCTAGTAACCTAAAAAATTGTTTCTATTTCTAGTGTCTACAAATCTGTGAGCATAGTGGTATCCTTTATTCTGACAACAATTCAATGTATTCCCTTCTAGATTCAATCTGCCACTTTATAAAAATGTGGCATGTAAGAAAATCTGGTTTTCACTGGAAAAATGACATATGATTAAAATAGCTAATAGGTAATGGAAAATACGGCAGGAAATCATTACATGAAATCTTCTACTGTCCTTCATGAAATAGTGTTTCTTTGACATCAAGCACTAAAGCAAACCAACATAGACAAATAAAAAATCCAAAACACTTTTAAATAGTGCTACAGCTGTGAAACAAAGCAACCATCATCAGGAATTTGAAAGTGCACACCAGGCCATTTTCCACCTCATTCCTATTCCACTCCAACTCTCATGGCCTGGTGAGAGGAAGGCAAGTGTGATTTGAATTTTTTGGCTGGTGTCAGTTTGTCTCACAACGTGAATGCTATTTAAATGCAGTTTGGGGTTTTCTAGGTCAATGAATCATACTGTAAGTGGACAGAGATGGAAAGTATCACAAATGATCAGAAATGTTAAACTCTAGTGGTTGGAGTTAGCAGCAAGAGTAAAGCAAGGAGTCACGCTCCTTGATCCAAGATCCAAAAAGGCAAAAAACCAAAACACAAAAAACCAAGCCCCACAGATGAATTTGAAAGACAAGAATCAACAGTTAGCTTGCTGATTAACTAAACTCAGTGGTGAAGACCAGGAGTAGTGAGAAGATTCAAACATGGAGTGAAATCAACAAGCACAACGGTAATTAGTCATTTGTTCCAAAGGATTAGTTTCTAAATTGTTAAGACTGGGGTGACTTTTGAGAATTAGTAACATCTGTGCAGAAGGCTTGATCTACCTGCGAGGGAGAGAAGGGCAGGCTTTTGACAGGGGAGCGCTTAGGAGGAGTTGAGCTGCTGGCGTCAGCTAGGACCAGGGTGCTACCGTGGCCACTGGCTGAGGGGCTGCAGTGCCCTCTCCTTTGGCGAAGAAGGACCCACGGAGCCGCACTGCCCTGTGAGGCAGATAAGGTCTTTGGTGAGCCAAGAGAGCCCTGACTCGACATGACTTTGCTCAGATTTGTGGTGGGCTGTCCTTGAAGTCTACAAGCACTGGCCCCTCTTTGCTGAAGCTGCGCGACTGTGCCTGAGGGAGCTCGGCTAGCCGGAGTGTCTGTGTCTTCAAAGAATTCAAAACTGCTGAGATCACCCCATGATGAAGGATCCTGAAACAACGTGGGAGGCACGGAGCTATAAGACAGTGTATAGTGCCACCTCATGAAAATACAGTGCTAGGGTATGCCTGTAACCAACAACAACAACAAAGTCTTTCCCAGTTCAATTCAGCCTGACCCTGTTCGTGGAAGCAGCAACACTGTGAACACAATTTGTGCTTTCAATACATATCTTGATTTTATTACTGTCTGATATCCTAGTAGTGTTGCTGGCAACACTAATAGTGTTGCTGAGTCCCTAACGAATGAGTCAAATTATGTCCTTACTATTGCTTGCCCAGTGTTTTCTGCTTGGTATGATGATGGTGCCTTTCTTTACAAAAAAATGTGTGCTGTAGACCAAGACTGGCCTCCTCCTAACATGCAATGCTGCTCTGGATGTGCTGAAAGGGAAATGATACTGTATGAAGCAGACAACTCTGCTTCTGAATGAGGTTGCCACCAACAAACATAACTCAGTGTGTTACTTCTTCACATGTAGCATCTCAGAGACTGCAATGAGAACAGGTCCATGCCAATGTCAATCAGATACTTGACATTTAAATGTGTGTTTATAGTCCTTCACATATGCCAGGGCAAGCTCCTTAAACTTTAAGAAGCAGCTATTGAGGCTACAACAAAAAATTCTAGAAAATGATGCAGATACATGAGCAGCCACAGAAAAACCTATGGCATGTGTCGCTTCAAATATCAAGAAATATCATCTCACTGTTTAAAATTTTTCATGGTATTTCTGATTTTATTTTAAGGAGACTTAAAATTGAGAGATTGTTTCAAGCTCCTACTGTGCAGCTTACCAAAGTTTACACTCCCATTCCAAGATGTAGTAGGAAAGGGAGACACCCATAAAAAGCATATTCATCCATGTTTGAGGGCTTCATTTACATGCAGCTGCATTTTGTCATGTCAGAAGATAAGCTTTGGATCCTGGAGCAACTCGAAGTTACTCGGGGAAAAAACCAACAACCACAAAATTTGGACAATCCCAGCTCCTCACCCCTTACTCCCTGATCATGCACAAATCCACCTGAGGCGACAAGTCTACTTACGGAGTCTATTAACTGGAGTGTTTCAGCAAATTCTAAGAGGTTCTTAACATTATCCAGGATGTTGCTCTGGTGAACAATCATGCACCGTGCAGGGGATGCACTCTCCTCAGGTAAGCAACCGTGATCCACCGGTGGGGATGGAGTACAGTGGTGGTGTTCCCCCAAACAGGAAACAGGTGCACTGTCACCATTGGTCCTGGTGCTGTCAGCAATTGTGGTGCTGTGCCAGCCGGGGTAGTTTGATGTGTGGTTCTGTGTCTAAACGAAGGAGAAGAAAAAAAAAAAAGAAGAAAAGGGAGGGGGGAAAGGCAGAAGGAACTTAGCAATGAAATTGCACAAGGTGTCAGATGCCACTGGAGGGAAGATAAAAGTAGTTGCATCATCATCTAAAAGTTTATGCATATGAAACAATTGTCAAGATGTTTCCTTTCATCAGTGCAAGATCTTGTTTTAAATAATACTGGCATTGTATTTGTTATCCCAAAGTTACCTCAAAATTTACTTCCAGGATTGTAGGCATATGTCATTACTAGCACATAATCAATTCACACTTTGTTATTCCAAGTGCTCAAAAAGTGTCTGCAAGTCCTTTTCTGTAAGAAGCAAGAAATGGCAAGATTTCCCTACTGAGCGCTCAGCTCTGTAGAAAGCTAAAAGTTTTTAGAGTTAGAGTTGCTTTTGTCTGCTTATCTCCTTTTCTTCTGCTATCCCTGTCTAATGCTACAGCTTACACCAATGCAATGAAGAGGCTGTCAAATCAACGTGGTTAGGAAAGCAGAAGAACAAATTAACAGAAGTTTCTTTCCAGTGTGATCATGCAACAGAAGAAATTGCAAAACATTAACTAAAGTTAAAAAGTGGCCAAACTAACGTATCAAGCATGCAGTTCTTTTACTATTAATTTAAATATTACCCAAAAAAAAAAAAAAAGAAAAAAAAAAGAATCTGCTGGCTATCACCTATCTTCAAAAATGATTTTGGGATTCTTGGCTTTGGCGGTGTTAAGTAGTTACACAAGGGTTTTCACACATTACTATCCAATGGCATATACAACAAAGTCTGAGAATTCAGTAATAGCCAGCACTTGCTCCACACATGCAGTTATGAAGAATCTAACATTATTCAGAGGAGTAAAACAAATTTTCAAACATGCACCAAGTCTGAAGCTTACAAAGTTTATAAAACACAGCTGAAGGAAAGAATACAAAAGAGAAGAAAAATCGAATTCACAGGCGCTACATTTTCATCTCATGAACCATTGCACACTTTCAGAAACAGATCCCGTTATTGATCAAAGGTCTGTAGGATTTTCAATTTTTTGTACAATCATCATGTTTCCAATATTACATCATGTTACAGAGCCCGATCATGCTCCCACTTTGCAAAATAAGATACCTGCATAAGTTTTGGATTTTTTATCAATAAAAGAATTTACAAAGCAGATACAGATTATATATGTGCTATGTTTCATTCTTTTAAAACGGAAATATAGAGCCTTGATTAGTGCTGAAGGCAGAGGGGGAGTAAAAAGTTAAAAAGACAAGCACTGGGGTAAGGCTGCTATCCCTCCATCCAAGCACACAGTGACAATCTTACTGGTAATGCCTGCTGCCCTTTCAGTTCATTCTCAGTCGACATTAGTAGCAACTCTAATTCCTTTATTCGCTTTTCTTTCTCAGGGTCTTCATCATTATAGTGTCTCTGAAATTAAGAGTTAAGGGAAAAGAAAAGATAAAGGTCTGATAGGATGTAGCAACTAAAATGCTCATGGTTTGCCGACCTGTGGTTATAACAGCCAAATTGGATTCAAAGATGAAACAATTGTCAATTGTGTTTTCCACTACCAAAGTCTGCTGAATTTCAGTATAGATATTTGAAATGGAGAAAGTGAAAGCCATCACACCAGATGTCAACTACTGCATTTTAAATTCACTTCAGAAGGAGTAATAATTAGCCATGTTAGAACTCCCCGACCATCCCCATTTTCTCTTTTCACTGGATTTAATACATAAAATGTTTCCTTAATGTACGATGTCTGCATCTTAGTTTATTAAATATTTAAGAAATTGACTCTTGAAATGAGGTTCAAGTTATCTACCTGGATAGCTGCAGCAGCTGGCTGAGGTACATTGACAATATTTACATGCAGTGCTACTGGATACGGGATCTGACCAGAAACCTAGGTTAAAAAGCAAAAAACTTATTATTTCCATCATATTATCTGCTTTCATTGTAAATTTGTGTTAAACATGTTTTGATTTTAGGTACTTAATCTTTTTAGTCTGTGGAGATGAAATAGTGAAAAAACTAAAAACATTTACAAGAAAAGTAATCAGAATTTTAGGAATATGACAGCAAGCATTAGAGAGGAAGAAAGAAAATTCATATATGAAATATTTACCCTTCATGAATGAGAAAAGATGAATAATTTATAGACACATTTGTAAGGATTTTCTAAATTGAAGTGAAAAAGCAAAAGATGCAATTCATTATCATCTAAAACTCTACAATGCAACTGTCTGAAGCAGGAGTCTGTTTCATTATTAATCATTAATAGAGAAGAAATCTGATTAAAACCAATACTTGTTCACTTGGTTCTGACAGACAACCCGCAAACAGAATACTACTAAAGAGAACGTGGGAGATTTTGACATGGGACACAGAATTAACCAGATTCAACTGATATTCAAGAAATTTAATATTCACAACTCTAAGAAATATGCTAACTGCTCCCACGGCATTAAACCCGTTGTATCCGGTTCCACCACCTGAATGCCACCAGTTTGAAATGTACTTATTTTCACCACTGAACAAAGTAAAAGTCAAAGAAATCCTCATCTGACATCAAATACATCCAAGTCCACCAACATGAAGAAAATCCTTCATGCTGAAACCAGGCTTGGCTAAACTGCACCCATCTACACAACGAGGCAGAACAAGCACCTCTGCCACACTCCCATGTCAGGTACTTACGTTCTGTGGCTCGGGGATGTGGTAGTAGGGGTAGTCACTGCTCAGTGGGGGCTGGCTGGCCACTGGCAGCTGGCCAGGTGGCGATGGGTTGTGAGCAAAGGCCATCAAGTGGTTGTTCTTCTGAAAGCCAGCAGCTGCTGAGGAGTGGCAGGCTTTGGAGGACTCCTGCAGGTAGCCCTCCTGCTCGACTTTCCGGCGCATGGTGGAGTTCCAGTGGTTCTTGATTGCATTATCAGTTCTGCAACAGAAATACAGACACTCGAGGAGTTTCAAAAATGAGCATTTCCAATTCAGACAGGTCAATGGGCAGGGAACTGCTGTTGGCATTTCTGTTAAAACCCTGAGTTCTCTGACCTTCCTCCTACTCCCCACCACTACAAACGCTACTCACAACTTCTCAGGAAAGATGCTCGGTATAAAGGTTAGGGAAAAAGAAAAATGGGCTACGGTTGTTTACATACTTTTTAAAGCATTCTCTTATCCTCTATTCCTCTCATTCTCTCATCTAAGTCCTCTAATTGAGGACTCAGATCCTCAAATTGTAAGAAATTACTAACTTCACCTCATTCCCATGAAGTGATGAGACAACAAAGGCTAACACCCCTTTGAGGTGATCCTAAAGGAATGCCAACATCATCTTCCTATGTCTTAATATTTCAGTGGAGTCTTATTGTATCTCATTGCTGGAAAGAAAGACTGTGGAGAACAGCTGTGAATAGATTAACTTCCAAGCAACTTTCCAGCTGGTCACCTAGACAACAACATCATGCTGTACACACAAACTCAGTAAACAAAACTGTTGGGATTTTTCTTAGATGCAGAAAAACTGAGATTCAAATCCTCACATATGTGAGTCAGGAAAAGCAAACTTACCAAGTTTGTGAGATTTTAAGAGTATGCTTTAAAACAGCTCTGCTATTTGAAAAACATCACCACTGCATGGTATCACTCAAAGTAGTATCTGTGAGGTGTGGAAGCTACAAAAATATTTCCAAGGGCAAATTCCTTTCTTGTTGTCTTCTAGAAGGTGAAAGCGGCCCAGGGAATGACTGTTGAAAAGGCTATCATGATTTTAGGCCTTATATTTAGGTCTTGAAGATCTTTTATCAAGTAGCAGGAAGAAAAGTAGGAAGGGAAACCTCTCCCTTGCTTACATTATTTGCTTGCCCACATTTTGAGTCACTTTTAATCACAGCAAATAAGACACAGAATCTTTGAGCTTATATACAAGCTGTACAAAAGCTTTGAGTGAGACAAGTATTTCCAGGACCAGGGTCTGAGGAAAAAGTTTCTCTTGTTTTACACACAGTTTTTTAACAGGTCAAAATCATCTGGATGATTCAAAAGCAAGCTTCTCTTAAATAATTTTGAATAAACAGACTGGATTGCATGTTGAAGGCATACCCTTAGCTGAATGTAAATTATGTTCCACTTGCAGAGCCTGATCCTTCCCTGTTAAATTAATTTAAATTTTGACAGTCATCACAGGCACAAATAAGACTGCACAGACATTTAGGAAACTCTTATGGTCTTGCTCCAGTTACTGGCTTTTTTACCCATGGAAAACATCAAGAGCCTGTAAAAATAGCATACTGTTGCATGTACTGACCAAACAGTGAAGTCCCCCACAGAGAAAACAGCACATCAGTGTCACTGGCTTCTCAGGTTTTGATTCCAAATTTTTTTTTTATTTTTACAGTGCAGCCTGAGGCAACTAAAACAGACTGCTCAGACCTGCAGCTTTTTCCTTTTTTAAGAAGCATATGTCATTACCGTCCAGGCAGCAACTTTGCAATCTCTGCCCATCTGTTTCCCAGCCTCTTGTGTGCCTGGTAAATAATTCTATCTTCCTCTTCTGTCCAGGAGGTTTTCTTCACTTCTGGATTCAAATGGTTGTGCCACCTCTCCCTGCACTGTTTTCCAATCCTTCCCTTCAAATGCTTAGCAATGACAGACCAGCGCTTTGGGCCGTATTTCTGCACGAGCTCTATTACCTTCAAAGAAGGACATAAAAACTGCCTGTATTTAATGATGCATGATGAATCAATGAAATTTTTTTTCCTGTGGTGAAGCAATATTTTCAACAACATTTCTCAAAACTGCCACAGTAAAACTAATAGCAATTAAGGTTCCCCGCTTCCCATTCATATTTTTACCCAAAAGGAAAAATCTGGTAATAGTTAAGGCATTTCTAGACTGCAATTCTACATTACAGTGCTGTAAAGCAACAATAATTTATTTGCTGTTGTTCTAGCAAACTTAAATAGCATTACACGAATACAATCTGCCTCTGGCTATAATAATGTTGAGACCACCAAAGTTTCCAGGAGTTTTGCCCCAACACCTGAAATCTGCTAGTAAAGCATCAATCAGACAGAAAGAAAAACTGATTACCCTTTGATCTTCCTCTTTAGTCCATGGACCTTTAATAAGTTCTGGGTTTAGTACCTTCTGCCATCGGTGCTGGCACTGAACATCTGTCCGATTCTAGTGAAATGTGAAATACACAAAATGGATAATTCTTTAGACAAGATGAAAGTAGAGTGAGAATGCTCCTATTTACATACACTTGTTTTGGTGTATTTCACTGCCAGCTAAGACTACTAAACAACATAGAGTGATAGAGTAAGTCTGAGAAGAAGGTAGTCAATTATCGATTTGCTGACAGAACAGATAAGATTTCCATCACTTCTGCATTGAGGACGCCATCACCAAAACTACACTAACCTTATCTTCCCCATCTGCACAACAGCTGGCATGCTTTCACATGCAGTATTTCAGCAACAGCCAAACTGTTCATAAAGCAATTATCTTCAAAATCATACTTACAATTCACCAAAGATTTTTTTTAAGTGTGCTGAGACATTTTGTTTCATTGTCATATTGACCACCTACTGTGCAAGTCCCCACCATCCCCCATTTTTGCTTGTTTGATTTTTTCCAACTCTTTCTAAGAAGTGAAAGGAGAAAAATGTAAGGGCTTCCACAGTAATCTGACTAAATTTCTAAGGTCTTCATCTGTGGAAGTTTTATATCTCCCCTGAAAATGTAACTATAAAACAACCACTCCCCTTCCCCTTTATCAAGGAAACCCCTTGATAAAGAGTCGCTACTAAGCCTGGAAACAGAAACCAATATCCACTTACAGGAAGGAAATTGGCAATGACTTTCCAGTCTTCTGTGCCATTCTGCTCCACAAGCTTCTTCAACTTCTCATCCTGAATCATAAAAAAGGCCCCCAGATATAATTAACATTGCAATCTCTTATAATCCAAATGAAATCTTTTGTTTTAATTCGTTCTTGTAGCTTCTTATGCATCTACTTTCTGAGTGTAAGGGAGGCTGGTCTATAGACTTCTCATGTTTTTAATTGCCTAGAGCAGAAATTTTTTCTAGTCCTTTGGATTTTGATAGGTTTTTTTACTGTGCTGCAGGAGAAAGACCAAATTCTGTGAAGTTCTTTCACTCACAATATGCATTCCCATTTCATTCATCAAAGCATGGTAACAGTTATTCTTGGACTGGATTTACAGGAGGAAATGGATGTTTAGATGCCAAGCATCAGAATAACCTTGAAATACAGTAACACTCAGGCTTTCAGCTACTTGGGGACCTCTGAAAATCACAGCCTTAAGCTTTATATGTCTTGCAAGTAATGGGAGTTCCAGTGATTTGCTCATGGCTATCCACCTACAATAAATGCACAATAAAACTAACAGCTCCTTTTTGCTCCTGTTATCTGTGAGGGAGTTTTGGCCCAATCTTCCTAATGATAAGGCCAAAAATATAGACCCTAAAGAGAAAAGAAACCAATCTTCTGTACTGGGAAAGATCGAGATAGTGTAAAACAAACCAGAAATGCCCCAAGAGATAAGAGGGGAAAAGCAGCCCTCCCCTTCCCCAGTTAGCACCTCCCAGTATGCTCCCAGTTCATGCGATAGGACAATGACCATCGGACTTCGCGGCCATCTTTGCCTCCCTAGCCACATCACAACCATGTCCACCTTTGTAAGGGCAGACTGAGATTTAAAATAAATAAATAAAAGGCTTGCAAGGGGTGACCTGCCACTGTTTTTACATCAATACACATTGTTAGAGAAGAGAAAGTCAAAACATAACTCAAGAAGTGTATTCGTGTATTCCACAAACAAACTCAATCCACTTAAATGGCCAAAGGAGATCCACCTGGCAAAGGAGTTTGATAACACAATCTTCCCAGAAAGTCAGCACAAGGGTATCACGACTAAAACACATTCTGACCTTGAAAAGCAAAATACATCTTGAATGCTCAGTTTTGGTACTGCTGGGTTTCTCTCCTCCAGCTTTTACTTTATTTCCACTTGGAATCATAACAGTGCAATTGAAGTGCAAAATTCCAACGGTACGGAAGGACTGCAGCAGTTTCTGCCACAGTTGTTTCCTGCTGTGGGACACTGAACACACTGTGGTTCTCGCATAGCAACAGTTTCCAAACAGAAAGAGGTAATAGCAACAATGAAGCACTGCTACAGGTGACTCGGAATCTGCTTCTCCAACAGGGATTACACAGAGATTCACACATCAATTACTGTAACACAGAGCTTGATGGAAATTAAAAAGTTGTGTTTGTACATTTTATTTAAAAGGCAAGAACAATGCTCAAAGTTAAATAAAACACTGAATGTAGGTAGTGGGTCAAAAAAGTTGTCATCACATCACTGAATCACTATGACTATCACTGAAGTAAATTTGCAGATTAACAATATAGTGAAGAACATGAAGCAACTTGGAGGAGAATGTGATCCATGCTTTCTCTTATCTTTTTACATGGAGGAATGAACTTGGATTTACCTCTTCACGGGTCCACCTGGTTTTTCCTAAGTGACGTTTTCCAGTCTTAGGAAGCAGACCATCATAATCGTGATCATACACCTCAACATCTTCTTCATCATCATCACTACTATATATACTGCAAAAGGAAACACAGCAAGACAGAGTGGAGCATGAGGACTTGAGCTACTTAATTACAAAACACAAAAAACCCCCCACTACAATCCTTACAAAGGTTACACAGATAAAAGTTTTAAAACTTGCACAACAAGATTTTGTTCTGCATTCTGTTGTTCTAGTATTCTGAACTGGTTCTGCTGTTTTTGGTATCCACAGATACAGGCAAAGGGCTGGCAACCTTCGTATTACTGTGCATGTTTAGACCTGCTCCTAATGTTAGATCAGTGGTGAATTACACATTTGGCAAACTTTCAACCAATGAAGGTTTCAAATTAAAACACAATGTTTGGGACAATAAGGACAACTAGAGGCTGTGTCCAGTACACGAGTACATGTTTAAGATCTTTAATTCGTGCCATGCATTCTGAAAAATATTAGTGCTTTTGTGTGTTTAATACATACAAAGCAGATTGTTGTACTGTTCCAAAATAAAACAGACTATGTAGCAAAACAAAAAGCTAAACAACAACCTTGCTGGAGAAAATGTTTATGGACCGTATAGGAGAAAGCACAAGTTTTCACAATTAAGTAAAGACAGTAAGTGACAGCATTAACATGCAATAAGCTCTCATACAAAATATGCCCTCCATTTATGGGTTTGGACAGATAAGGACTGAGGACAAGTTTGTTTAATATTCTGCAACCAACAAATGAATGACTGAACCCTTCTATACTCTCAATTTCTACAACTTTATTACCTCTAATCCATTTCTAAATCCCTCATACAGGTTTTTAAATACTCTGCTCACCTAATTCATGACTAAGGGATTTCCCCTGAGGCTATCTATGGGTAATAAGGACTCTACGACTCTTTTCACAAACAGCATTTGTTCTACCTAGTTAACTAAATCTAAAAGAGAGTGTTTTGCAACAAGACGTGCCTTTCTGGTGGTCAGTATTTTACTTCTAACTTTTAAGGTATAAGCAGTAGTTCTGATACTTCAGCTAAGAGATGCTAGCCATGAGTGTTAGAAAGGAGTCAGTGTCATTAAGATTAAAAATTGCTATATACCTGATGGTATGGCGTGCTGTGGTGTGTTAAAAGTATGACTAAGACATTAAAATAAAGTTATTTTGTAATAAAATTACCAAGCGCTGTTTATGTTGTTAACCTGTTTTCAGGAGATTACTTTAAATTAAGATGCAGTGAAGCACGGGGACAGTTTGTCAAGATGCAAACACCTCCAAAAAGCAGGCTGCTTAACATACATTGTTTAAAAGTATTGGGCTAATCACACCCTATATTTTCCACCCTGTTTTCTGACCTGTGTCATGGGCCTTGAAAGAAACTGCTTACATGCTACATGTGAAAAGTTTTCCACAGCCTGCTGTGATGAGCGTGGTCTTCCTGCAACCTCTGCCGTGTACCCCTGACTCACCCACCCAGCCCATCGCTGCCACCCTCAACTCGCACCCACCGTGCTGCAGTCCTGCACTCCCTATTCCCCAGACCCGGTAACCACTGGGAGTAAGCCCCGATGGAAGCTCCCGCTCCGCACGCACCCCTCGTTGGCAGCTGGAGCCTCCTGTGCTTGAGCAAAAGCTCCCACGCTCCAGCTGCCACAAGCGCGGCTCCGTCCCCAGCCGCCGCTCAAAACAGATTCACTTTTCTCAGTGACACACGGAGACAGCTGCGCCGCTGCCCATATGCCAAAGGAAGTTTTGTGGCACAGTTTCCAAGTATCATTTTGAAAACGAGTTTTCCGTAGACTGCACCAGCAGGTACGTATCCACCGGCGGCGCTTCCTGCGCGGCGGTGCGGGCCGGGCACCGCGGGGAAATGCCGCTCTGCAGCAGCACAGCATCAGCGGCCAACACGTTAAAGGACTTCAGTGCGGGGCCAGTTCTGTAACAGGGTTATTTAAATGACTGGGGCCTCGCTGGCACCGCAGAACCGAGCAAACTCCACTGTACTACCTATGTCCTCCAGCAGGAGAAAAGTACCCTGGGATTCCGGGACGCTCGGTAGTTTTTTCAGTCAACAGGGCCCTCAGCGGTGCTCTTAAACTTTATTTTGCATCTCCGGCCGCAGCCCTGAAGCCTCCCCCCGGCGGCTCGGCACGGCACGGAGCTCCGCCCGGCTGGGACAGCGGGAGTCCCCTGAGCGCCCATCAGCGCTGCGCTGCTCGCCGAGGCAACGGGCTTGTGCAACGATACACGGGGAAAAGAAAAAAAAAAAAAAAAAAAAAAAAAAAAAGAGGGGG
>VXBI01006653.1:476172-486336 GCA_013397375.1 Toxostoma redivivum | reverse complement strand
GCGGGAGGGGCGGCGGGTGTCCGATGAGCTCCAGAGAACACGTTTTTTGATACAGAGATGAGTCAGGATGTGAAAAATGGCGAAACATGCAAAGTTCCCAGGCTGCGCTGCTGCTTGAAAAATCATGGCTTTGCAGCGGTTTCGGCGCACTCGCCCTTTCCTCAAAGGCCCGCGGCTCATCAATGAGCTGCCGACGGGGCGGGCCGGGCCGGGGCGGGGCCGCCGGGCCGCTCCCGAGCCCGCGGCGCTGCTGCCGGAGGGTGCAGTGGGCTGCGCGCCGGGCTGGGGCTGGGCGCTGGGCACAGCCCGCGGATAGCCCCGCACCGCCCCGCTTTGCGCCCGAAGGCTCCCGCGTATCGCGGGTCAGCGGCTCGGGCAGTGCGGGCATGGACACACAGCCGGGGCTTTACCTCCCCGAGCGGACGCATCGCTTCTTGGGATCACACGTCGTGCTGAATTAGCCGGAGGGTGTGCGTCGTTCCTGTTTTGCCCTACCCAAACCTCCGGCAGGAGGTGCCGTGCCTACCGGCCTCTGTGTGCCTACCTGGAAGATGGGTCTGCTGCACCGGGGGCCAGTGTTAGTGCAGAGTGAAGGGGCTTTGGACCGTGCCGTGTCTGCAAAGCATTCCTCTGCGAGGAAGTGGGGGGGAGTTTAATGCTAATCTGGAAAATTGAAGACTAATCCAGTTGTGTTCTACACTTTTGCATAAAATGCATTTTGGCATCAGCAGAGAACAAGGCTACTCCTATCCATTTTAAGTTGTTTTGTAGTTGGGTTTTTATTTTTCTCCAGTAAATATGTATTTGGGCAATGAAGGAAATCAGGAGAAAATACAGAAAAATGTCTTAGTGTCCACAGTGTTGCCAGGTGTTTGGGATATTGCTGTTGCAAAATCAAAACTGATAATAAGCCACAGGAGTGTAAATTTTGTGTGTGTAAAATGTTCCTGAGCCCTTTACAGAAAGTTATTTAGAAGTAAGAGAGTTTTCTGAGTACTGCTCCAAGGGTGAGTGTTGCTTACATACACAGAAGGCCCAGTGCTAGGCCTGTCATCAGTGCAGCTGTAGAGATATGACAGGATTCACTGGATCTACTGTTAAGGATATGTACTCTCTGACTGAAAATGCACATTTCACTGAAGTGATGTGGTCATTTTGCCTACACTATCCCAGAGAGGTACAAACAAAACCGTGCAAGATTATCTCTTCCTTCTTCTGCAGGAAAGCCTTTCCCTTATTGAATTTTGCAAATATTTCAGTGTTAACTGAGATAAATCCAACATCTTCCTGATTTGGATGTAAATTTGCTGAAAAAATGCAAAAAAGGTCTATTACTGCTCTCAAGAGAGTTGTTAATATGCACAATTTTCTTCTGACAGCTTTTTTGCAAGATTACATTTCTTTTCCAGTGACTCTGAGGAAACACATTTTTTCATCCCAGACTGAAAAAAAGAATCCCCTACATTTGATTTGTAAGATTACATACAATTGCAAATAAAACACCTTACTGTGTTTAAAACAGAGAGGGAAATGACATCTCTGCTCCAGGCTTAAAGGTCAATCTCCCACAATTCACTCAGCATATATAAACCCCACTAAAATCAGTATGGTGTGTGCATGCAGTCCACTGATGTTGCTTTGTTCTTAATGTTTAAAATTTAGCTAGAAACAAGCCACAACTCTGCTATTTTTCTTTAGTTCCCAAGCATCTGTAGCCTGGGGGACTTTGCTCTGCGAGGGTTCTTTATGATATATTCTTGCCAAAGCCTAAAAGAAAAAGAAATCACCCTTCTACATCTCAACTTAGATATCATATGCCTTAAATGTGAAGTAGCAGACTTCTTCTTACGTTACCCTTCCAACTTCATTAATTAATGATGTCTCTGAGCCTATTTATAGTAATTGCATCAACTGACAGAGTAATTGTAAACAGTGTAACTGAATGTTCTGGAGACTTTTTTTTTACTTACACAAATTATATAGGCAATTTAATAAAAGTAATTATATAAATGGTAAATAGAAGTTGAATTACTTGATTTCCTGCACCTCCACTACAAACACAAACCTCAAGATGAAGTTTAAAAGCACATGAAGAAAGTTTCAGGAATCCTGGTTAAACATCAAATCCGAGCTATGCTGTCTTCTTCCTCAGTGTTTTCCTGTTGCGATCTGCTGTTTAGCTGGCATGACTTGGGCTGAGTATTGCCAACGTCAGTTAACTGGGCATAACCAAGTAGAAAAGGAATCATGAAGGAAGTGAGAAGAACAGTAAGCCTGAAAACCAGGATTTTCCAAAAGTACAGGAGATAGTTGCATACTTTTTTTTAGACTTTGGAAAATCTCAGCAGCAGTCTCTACCTATGTGTTCCTATTTTTTCTGTGCTTGTCACAGAATCTGTAAGGAATACTGTGAAATCAGTGTCTAACAACTTGTATGATCACATGTGTTTTTTTCCTTATCAAAAGTCTTATAAATTGCCACCTTTGTCTCTGGTGCAAATATATCTTAGAATTTGAGAAGCATTTTTATAAAATGTATGTTTATGTGTCCTTTTTTATTTACTTTCTGCATTTCTTTCAGCCTGTGTATCATAAAACAACAAGCAACTTTCACTTTTTTAGTTTCACTTTTAGACTAGTAGTTACGGTAAAGTTTCAAATGCAGTTCTGGTATTTTTATAATTGAACATAAGGTGATTTTTGGTATTTTGGCCAGAAATGTTTTTAATAAGTACTGTTAACACATCTGAAGCAAAATTAAAATGTATGTTTTTCTTTGATGTAGACTTCCTTATAAGTTCCTCATAAAAGGAGATAAGAAGATTGATTAAAAGTTCAGGGGAAGGAGGCAGGAGACCAGAGTTTAATGCCTCTTTTATCATGTATCAAATCACTTAGAGACAGATATTTAGCCACTCTTCCCTACCTGTGGATACAAATTATGTCCAACAATGTGCATTAATATTCTTGTTCCAGTAACCTGTTCAGTGTGTGAAGGCCAGGCTGGTGTCTTCCTGAGAGATACCTGCCTCAAAGGTAGCTGGATATGTTACCACCCAGATGTGCATGTAGGCCGGGACTCCAAGAACAGCAAACACTTTGGTGTGAGTGGCAACCACCTCCCCTACTGAAAATGGACATAACCTGGTCCTGAGTAAGGCTGAAACAGATGGCAACAGATGTGGGCCAGCAGGAGATGCAGCTACCTCCACACCATCACTCATGTTTTCTTGGAGCCAGGCTGGAAAGCAAGAGACAGGGTAGGAAGCTGACTGGAAACTTTTAGCAGCTGGAAACAAGATCTCTCCTAGGATATGCATCCCTGTGCTTAGAGAAAGAAGAGGTGCTCTGCTGGCTCCTACTCCAGCAGTGTAGATGATGTAGCCTAGATCTTTAAATCTGTACCTCTGGTTTCTGCACATGCAGGTTTGGAGCCCTCTAGACCACTGTTACCCTGATCATAGCAGGGCACCTACACTGAAAACCCAATGTGTTCTGGTTTACAACAGAAATAAGAGCAATGGTTCAGACTGAGTAGTTGATTGCATTATATCTTTTTCTTTATTTATTTTGAAAGTATAGTTGACCTTAGGTCAGGTAGCAATAAGAATTAAATGATAAGGTGAAACTGAATCAATTGAAATTTTATAGAACTTGATAAAATTAGGATCTTGAGTGAGGGAGCAAAGGTAAACCTTGCACTCTTCAGCAGAGGCTCTTTTTTGTGGTAAACCCTCTTTGTTTGTGTATGGCTTGGAAGGATAGTAATGCCTGAGGCCTTCCAACTGCAAAAATAGCTTACTATGGGAACTGAACATATGCTGTACAAAAGCTGTTTTTTCATTTGTTCTGAAACAGCAAGGTAGAATAAATGCAAAAGGAGGCTTGGGGCAAATGGCACCAGATCTTTGGACACCAGCAGAATCCCATGTCCAGTTGTCTGCCCAAGCACAGTTGGCTCTGTGGTGTTCCCAGTGCAGGGCCTCCTCTGAAAACTAGCCTTTCCATATAATGCCCTGCATCATCACACAGAGCAATCTAATTTCTTTTTAGAACTCAGTACTAACAATAAGTAGCATTCATTGCACTTCTTGCAGCTTCATCTTTTTAGCCTCCAGCAGAGCACTGACATTCAAAGTAAAAGAAAATTTTGGTGGGGTATTGACATTGTATGTTACCAGAATACATGGGGCAATACATGCCTTTCCAGCTACTTTCATCACACATGAGGCTATGTGATTTCTTGACTTTATTTTATTGCTAGCAACTACTACTTGAAAGGCCATCATTATATTTATTTATTTTTTAAAATATAAAATATGCGATAAAAATATTAGACAAATTTGATTAGTAACACAGGAGAGGACAAATAAGTGTAAACATAGGCAAATGAGCTTATTTCCTTAAATGATTCCTTTAAGCGTATTAATATGTCAAAGAACAGCAATATGCATTTCAAAATGATAAAGTAAACCCTATTCACAAAAGAAGTGATTTGTTCTATGTACATGTTTACCTACAAGGGTGTGGTTACTATAATATATGCCTCGCTGGCAAGCAGAGAGGCTTTTGTTCCATGGTTGCTTTTAAAAGTGTCCTCTGAGGGAGGTGCACTTTTGCACCAGTTTAGCTCAGAATTCCTCCTGTTCCTTCTCTCCCATTTTTGCTCTTGTAAATGCAAAGCATCTCTGGCGATGTTTCTTAAAGTTCTATAGGTATACCTGGCTGTACCTGAAAGCAGAGCTTAGTCTATAAACCATGGCAGTGTAGCTGAGAGTAAACACATGTAAATGAGTTTGCACACCTATTTGTGCAATGCACAACATAGCAAGGTCCTACAGACACCAACTGCTTACATTTGGCCTTTTTCATTGTCATGCAGTTGGAAAGGCCTGGTTCCCCATTACAGAAGCCTTTCTTCCCTCTTGTTCTATTGACTTGATAAATTGGAAGGAAATACAAGGTGATTTACACCAGTTAAAATAAAAATGCGGGCAGACTCTTGTCAAGTCCATTGTCTGTAAAATTCATTAATTTCTCCTATTACTGGAAGATATGTAAAGGAGATTTGTCTCCTTCTGTGGTTCTAATTCACTGGTTGCAGTAATTTCTTACATGTTTTCTTTTAGATGTTAACCCAATTTTAATCTCATTTTTTAGATTTGTCAATGACTCACTTCTCACACAAAGCTGCATTTCCCATATAGTCTGTTATAATCTTATTAAAATATTTTGTATTGTATATGCTTATAACCTTGCACCTTTCAGACCTTCTCCCATCATTTAACTGACTGAATATCGTGAAGTGGAATCAATCTCTTCTTTTCCCACTTTCCTACATACTTACTCTACTGCTGGGATAGGCTACTGTAAGCTAGCTACTAAAGCTTTTCATTTTCACCATATCTGTTTTACATCCTCAGGCCCTATGTCACTCCATTCTGTATTAGTCAGTAGGAGGTGCCAACATATTGGCAAGAAAAGTAAGTTTTTCAGGCCAAGATAGAATTAATCACCTCTATTCCTGTATCCTGCAACCCTTGTTACTCACTGCTGTTTAAGAGGTAGTCAAATTATGTTTGCAGTAAAGCTGTGTATACAAATACAGCAGTACTTCTTCCTTGTGCCCATAAGGAAAGGCCATTCCTTGTACTGCTATTTAATTCCACTAAGTTACTCCTACATCATGCTGGTAGTTTTTAAAGAAGTTTGCTGGATCTTAGTTAGAAGCAAGACCAAATGGTTGAATAGGTGATTGTTATCACTTAGATAACTCTGAAGCAATCACTATGTCATTACTAATTATTTGTGTCCAACAAAGTTTGGGTATGAACTTTGAAAATGTGTTCATCAAATATTTTTTAGCAATAATTCTTCAAATTGCAAGTTTACATGCACTGTTTTTTCAGTTCTGGAAATAACTTCTGTGACCTGCAAAAGTATTTCCCTAGGTATCTTGTAAATGTCAATTGACAACATCAGGCAAATTGCGCTTTGAAAGCTCAACCAGATAGGAAAAGAATAGTAAAAAATATTGAAAAAGCTTGTGCTCAGCTTCTTGAAGAGAGAAGTGCTGGGTGCTTAGTTTTCTTTAGGGAGCCTTTCTTTGAGCCTTTATAGGATTTACATGGCAAAATTAGCTGGAAAATTATCTTTGGTGGCTAATTATAAAATGGATATGGTTTAGTGGACCCATAAATAGAGTAGAACACCGGGTCTGTGGCCAGAGAGATTTGCTGGCAGTGCTTGGCTTTGGGTCCTTTGCTGTGCAGTAACTACAAGATAAATTGTGAAAATGAAATCAGCTTTGAAAGACAGGTGTCAAAGTGGAATTTTCTGTGCTTTCCTTTACTTCTCCCTTTAGTGAAGCCTGGTGAGTTATATAGAAAATGATACTTGGAAGACTCTTTCATACATTTCTTATTTAGATACCCTGTTCTTTTTCTGCACACTCTCTCACACGTGTAAAAGAAGCCATTAACTTTCACATTCACCCTTCTAGTGCTTTCATTATGTTCATTACCAATGACTCCACTTTCTGGACATGATGGTGTTTGTATTCCTATTCTTTAATGTTTTATTACTTCTGTTTTGTGCTTCCCATATGTTTCCGGGGAGAATTCCCTTCTTTCTTTTAATTGTCTTGTTTCTGCTTGCTCTTTCTGTGTATGCCAATTAATAATGAAGGCTATGCCTGTGCTTCCCCTCCCTATGGCACAATGTGGTTTTCTCTAGCTCTCGCTTTTTGTGAAAAGTAGGCCATCTACTGTTGCTTTCTAGTATGGATTACAGATCCCCCAGCAAATAGCCATGCCATGCATATAGCTCCAAGCTGGGCTTTCACAAGTGCCTGTTCTCTTGTTTATTGGCACTTCTTATTTTGCATTCATATTGTGATGTAGTAGTTTAAATAGCAAACTGAATTCTTATTTCTTTTTTTTCCTTCTTTTGAATAGTAACCAATATAATTAATGTTCATCTGCCATAAACCAAGTTTTTTATTTTGCAATCTAGATAGTATTCAGTGTTCTGGTTTGCTAATCTAAAACTTTTCCTCAAATGAACATTTTTCATAATTATACATCAAGCACCTTTCCCCTTTTCCATCCCCACTGAAGTTAGAGGGCAAGAGATGACCACCTATTGATTTAGGCAGCTATTAGTGACAGTTTTTGTCAGTTTAGCAACTCTTTGTAATAAAGGATTTTTTTGTTTTAGTTTGGGGTTTTTTTTCCTTTTTTTTTCTTTTTTATTTTTTTTTTCAGTGTGGTTTTGAACAGAAAAGTGACTTTAAAAATTGAATCTTGGTAGTACACATTCTCCATATGTCTTCTGAGTCATATCTGGATAGTACACTAATGAAAACAAGCTCCAGTGTTGTCAGCACGGTAAAACACAAAGAGCCTTAAAAGGGGAGCTGGCCCATCATCTGCCTGCTGTACCACCAGGACTGCAGTTAGGTTCTGATTCCTCAGCTAATTTTGGAGATGCTACAGAAACTGAGCATTGACAGTATTCAACTTCTTATCTAAGGTGAACTTGCTGTGGGGGCAATTGTTTGGACTTCATTTGATGAGAATATTATTGCTAGATTAGAATCATATGCACCCAAATACAGCTTTTCTGGTTTGTACTTTTAGGTCAAAGTTGGATATTTCTTCCTTTCCTTCCTATGAAAACTGGCTTATCATACAACATTACTTTTGTGAAAAAAAATTCCTTTATTTAGTGACCTATTAGTCTTAGTTCTGCAATAAAATATTTACTACTTGTTTCATTAAGAATAAAGCATGAGTGTAATAATTTTATTATACTCAGTTAATTTTTTTGTCCACTTGCAATTACATATTATTTCTCAGTGCCTTGTCTCTCTTTTCACATGAAACTGTCATTACATTTTTTTATTTCAGTTTTAGATTAAGTTGCAGTTTTCAGGGATGTTTCCTTTTCTCAGTTAGAAACATAAGGAATTGCAATTCCTCTGGGGAGTGATTTTTTTAAAAATACATAAGCAAAATGACACAACCATTTAATCTTCTTGAATACTTGACTCTTTAAACTGGTCACTAACAGGTCACTAATTCCACTGCATGCAATTGCTGTGCAAAAGAAAAGGAAAAATAAAGTAGGTAAAGGCACCTTTAGTAGCTCTGAGAATGATAAACTTACGTAGATCCTTAGTGCTTTGTGGGTAGAAATATAAGGCAAGTGGAGACAACTCACTTTTCTTAAATGAGACAATTAGAGAACCAGCTAAATTGCTGAGGGGCTCATATGAATAAATAAAGCATCTGCCCTTACTGATCTATCACTTGTCAGATGTTGTTTTAATTTGATGAGGAGGCCAATATCTGCTTAAGGCCCCACTCTGCTCCAATATGACTGGACAGCAGGACTCAGCTCTTAGGGTGAAGCACTCAAACTCAACAATGGCAACACACCAGCTAAGTGCCACTGTGGAGCTGCAACAAATGACATTTTGATAGATGTGTAGGAGCTACTTGATTACACTGGAAGGGGCATTAAAATTAACCTCAGATGCCCTAAATCTCAGTGTGGTAAGCTAACACATAGGCACAAATTCTCTTCCCTGGAGCCAGTGCCTTCTAGAGGTACAGAATGAAGTTGAAGGCATTTACTCTTGGTTAGAAGAAATCTAAGTCTAGAGGAGTTTGGATAGAACTGAGAAACATTTTTAATGTTTCCAATATAAATGATGAAGTATTCAATGACAATGCTTAAACAGTCAATCTCTAGTTTTCAGACTTAGTCAAATGAATATCATGAGCTTATCACAGGAGCTGCTTCTTCAGACTGCTTTAAACGGAGGCATAAATCCCATACCAGTTCAAATTAAACACATTTGACTAAAGAAAATATGTATCAAACCTATTTTTACAGTATCAGAAGTTGCTTTGATGTCAAATCATGTGATTTTTTTTAACCTCAGATACCTCTTTGCAAGAAATACAGGCAATGTTGCTGTTTCTGTTAAATAAAAATTTTCAGGTATTCCTGAGACTTCAGCATTTTTGTAGAAAAGTACTCACATGATTTTGCTGAAACAATTTGGTTTTGCTCCTCACCTAAATTCTCGTCTAAATGTTTCAGAAACAGCTGGACATTGTCAACATCGTCTGTACAGTCTCTATCTTCTGTGAATAGGTGGGTATATAGAGCTTTTTCTAGTGTCAGTCACTGAGATGGCAAGTGCTTCTCTGTGAAGTTTGTTTTATTTAGCTGACATAACAGGAGCTGATCTGTACGTAACTGTGCCAAGGAAGGATCATCTTGTCTGCACATTTCTTCCAGTCTCTGCCTTTGCTTCAGGACATTGAGGGCTGGTGATAATGCAGTAGAAATTATATCTTGCCAAAAAAGCTTTGAAACCTTGCCCTATAAACCCTGGCCCTTTTTTTTTTTTTTTCTTTCCCCAGTAATAGTTCCTCTGGAATTCCCCAGTAAGAAAACATATTCTTAACCTTCCTAGTGACATTTTAGTTGTACTTGACAATCACACAGTTCATAAGTGTTTTGGCTAATATTCTAGCCCAGCTAGCTATTTCTCTCCCTCTAGCGCACAAAGATTGATATCCACCCTTCTAGTCTCCCTCAGACAAAGCTGGTATTATCAGAAAATCACTTTTTTTTTTAAACTTCCTTACTAAAGTGTCAGAATTCAGAGATTCTCATGCTTTTTTTACATGCTGTGGGCCACTCTAGAAATAGTGACTTTTTCAGCAGTTTCTGAAGGCCTCAGGGCCATCCTGTCTTCTATTTTCAGCTTCCTCTCCAGATTTTAGGGATTACCCTAAACCTACAAAAAATATGCTTTTTTTTTGCTTGTAGCTAGCAGTTCACTACTGTTTGGAAAGGCAAGCATGACTGTTTACTCCACTCTGTAAGGTACTGGTCAGGCAAATGTAGTTCTGTTGATTTTGACTTTCTCAAAGATCAATGGCCTGTAGAGTTCCCTGACCTTCTGGTGTCTGTTCTTTCTTCTACAGCATAAATATGTTAAGACCTTTTTTTCTGTAACTGGGTGACAGGTTGGGATATCCATTGTTATTGAATCTTTCTAGAAAGAAAAAGAAAGGAAGAAAGGAAGAAAGGAAGAAAGGAAGAAAGGAAGAAAGGAAGAAAGGAAGAAAGGAAGAAAGGAAG
>VXBI01006653.1:427458-476080 GCA_013397375.1 Toxostoma redivivum | reverse complement strand
AAGAAAGAAAGAAAGAAAGAAAGAAAGAAAGAAAGAAAGAAAGAAAGAAAGAAAGAAAGAAAGGAAGGAAGGAAGAAAGGAAGAAAGGAAGAAAGAAAGAAGACTATTTTACTTTCATGTGGAATGAACCAATACCATTCTTTGTGTTACAAGAAAACATTTTCAGGCAATTTGGTACACTACACAATTTTTTAATGGGTGTTGGAAAGGCCTCATCATTCTGTATTCCTTTCCTTTCTGATACAGAGGAGCTGACTGCACAAAATGACCTCAGCGCTAGTGTAGTCAGCAGTGAAACTCACAAAAGAGTCATTTGTAGAATAAGTGTCTTGCACTGGTCTCATCTCTCAAAAAGCACAAAGCCCACCAGCTACTTCCTTTTGCCTGAGGAAAATGTTCTCCACTTGCAGTGATCTTCTCCATGTTGAGAAATGAGATATGATCACTGCACCACTGCTGCATCACTCTCCAGCTTTTCATCCTTCTTGACACTTTCAAGACATCCACATTCTTCAGATGTCTCCTTTACTTCTGTATCAGCTGCATTGGTATGACACTACAGCTTAACAGACTGCAAACCTCTGTCTGTCCTGTGCACGGGGTCTCAATCAACAGCTTCAGTGTGTTGTCTCCTCTGTAAACTGCCCTTTGCCTTCCAGTTTTCCCGCTGAGCTACTGAGGGCAACACTGGCTTATTTTAGCTTGGATTGATAATGAAGGTAATTGTATACTGGCTCTGACAGTAGAAATACCAAGCCTATTTCAAAGCTGCTGTGCTTGCCATGGAGTAGGAAACCTGCTTTCCAGGATTCATCACACTTAGTGACACAAGTAATAGAGCCTGAGAAGCATGGCTCTGCATGCTCCTTCTGGGTGCCTTATGTTTGGCACACAACTGAAAAATTACCCTTCCTCTCTCATTTCATACATTTTGCATTTCTAGCACATCTCTGGTTAATATTATTCTTGAGGGCCAATTTCCTATTTCTTAGGATCATCTCAGTGGTGTTCCTTGAGTGCCAGTGTCATGTGACTAGAAAGCTATCCACCAACCCTTTTCAGAAATAACAATTACTAGGTTAGTCTAAAATTTAATTACTTTCACAGTTGTATCTTAGCAAGCACTTTGCACTGTCCCTTTGGCTGTGTTACCATCTCATAAAGTTTTATTTAGATATTAAGCTATAGCTAAGTTTCTTGGTACTTTCAAGGCTTTCATATTTTCTTTTCTTTTTTTTATTTTCCTCCCTCCTTGATTAGGAAAGCTATGATGGGCAAACCAACATTCTCGTCCTACACAATTGCAAACTGATGGATCTCTCCCCTACATCAAACTGTCAATACAAAAACTTGGTAGTTGCCTGTGGGAAAGCCTTCTATTTTGGCTATTCTGTAACTTCATCAGTGTTGTAATGCTTCAGAGTACTAAGGCCAGACTTAGATTTTCATGTTTACCAAAGTTAAGGTTGTTTATCTTGAAATCACACTGGAAACTGAGTGAAAACAGAGTGAAATATGGCATAAAGCATATTCTTTTTGTTCAGCCTGACTCATATTAATTTAGCTCTAACTATCCATTTGGGATAAAATTTATTTGAATGACACATGTCAATTATTTGTACTTCATCAGTTTAACTGTTTTTAAACTGTATAGTTTTTCATATAGACAAAACTCACACAAATAATAGTATTTACTTTCATTTAAATTTCCTAGCTACATATACTTCTTGATGTACTGAGTTAGTAAAACCTACAATCTGAAGCTCTTGGAGAAGTTACTCGATTAGCGATAATAATATTTATTAGAGATAATACATAGCTGACCTCAGTGTTCATTGATTAGCTGCTTCATTCCTCTATTGAGGTTTGGGCATATAAACAACAGTTTTTGGCAAGCTCTCTTAGGCTTGCAAAGTTGGAAGGTGGGGGTAAGAGACAGTGAGATGAAGTAAAAGTGTACAGTAGTCTAAGGAACAGGTTGTTAGATATTGATAGAAAAAGATACATACAAATATGAGTATATACATCAATTTAGACAGAATTCAGACTTACTCAGATGCAACCCTGAATTTGGTTCTTGAACAGGCTCTTTGCACATCCTACTCCTGCTCCTGTTCATAGCAGAGTCAAAGGGATTTTTCTATTCATCTAAATGAGAAAAGGACAAAGTCTAGAACATAACACATGAAGGTCATCCCCAGATGTAATGACTGCAAGAGCAATGGCCAGCAGAAATTCACACAGGTACAACTTCCTCAGGTGCTCAAGTGTAATCTTGGAGCTGCTGAGCTCACTTGCCAGAGCTTAAGAAAAAAGGACTCCAAGCTGCAATTGATATGCTGCATGATCCAAAACATATAATCTATCTTCAGCAGGTCTATCTTAAGGACTCTTACAAGGGTTAATAACATCTCCGTTCTTTAGAGGACATTGCAAAAATTAATCCATTAAAGTTCATGACAGTCACTGAAATGATTGTGATGTAAATAAAATGGAAAATTACTGAAGCAAAAGAATTCTGACAGATATCCCTCTTTTAAAACAGTTTATTTCTGTTCCACTTCTTTCTTCTTTCCACACAGTGGAAGTCAACAGAGACATTAATTTTCTGATATCTACAGATTTTTAATTACACAGTATTTAGGCAATTTTCTAAAAGGGAAGCAGTTATTTATGTCTTTTTTTAGTCTTCCATATCTCTGGCCTGAGAAAGTTCAGCTTAGGTTCTTCTGTCAGACACTAAGGTCTGTTTCATTCTGGAACACAGTGCAACATTGAAGGGTAATGGTACTGCTGTCACTCATACAAGTGAGACCTGATTAAATATGGTGGGACTTCTTCTTTCATCTGGATCATTCCAAACTACTTTTTTCCTTTACAGCTTAATCACCACAAATACCTAAACTATTAGTGAGAAAAACTTCCTTGTTGATTTTTAATATTCTTATCTTTCTGCTGAGGCTTGAGAGATTTCAAAACATGGGGAGGACCTTTAACAAGGGCACATCTGATACATAGAAACAGCAAAGAACACAAAGCAAACAAAAATTTGCATGAAAATAATGTTCTTTTGAAACAGCAGAGACAAACATGCCATGCCATAGTTGTTTCCTACTCTTACAAAACATCAGTGCTCAGAGACTCCGTTACAAATGATAATGGCAATATTAACGTGGGTCCTTATCTGAGACCTGCTGAAGTCAGTTGAAGGCCTTCCATTGATTGCAGGGAATATTAGATCAGGCCCTTTCAGAACGTATTTTGGTCAACTCTTGCCCAACCGTTATTTCACATAGGAGAAATGGGGTTTATCTCCCTTCTGCACTCTGGGCTTCTATCAGCAGAGTGACATCCAAGTGAGGGATCCCAGCACGAGAAAAGTCCAGGCTGTCCTGGTGGTGAAGTACAGAGGGTGTGGAAGTTTTAAAGAGTCTCAACATGATGACACACAAGAGAGAAAGAGAGAGTGAAACAAAATAAATAACAGGGCAAGACTGGAAGGCAAAGAGGTAGAAAAGTATAAAAGCAGTTTTTTCTTCAGTTTTTCTACCAAAAATAGCCCAGTCATGTTAAGACGTGAACAGGTGGGAAAGTACAGCTTTGCAGCTTTAAAACTGTATATTGTTTTTCATCTGTAACACAAAAGGGAATTTGAAAAAAGTGAAAAATGTTCCAGCAGGTTTTGGAGCAGGAAGGAAATCATGCCAAATTATTGCTGATATTCAGTCTTTACAGGTGTGCTTTCTCTTTCACCTTGATGGGAAATCCCCTCATTTAATCTCATACAATGTAGCAGAATGACTGTAAGCAACTTCCTACCTGCTGTCCTTTTCTTCTGCTTTTCAAACCACAGCGAGGCAACAGGAATTAAGACCCTGCAGGTTATGGCATATGGATGAAATCATATCAGCTTCCATAGCATCTCTGGCAGTGGGGTTCTGGAGGGATGCTGACAGCCCTGTGGAAAGAAATAGCAGAGCAGGGGCCAGCTTGAGCTGTTTGCTGTGGTTTGGTCTTCCTCTGAGTACTTGCTCCCATACTTTCCAACAAAATTTGCTTTCCTCTGACATAATGTTGCATTTCAGTAGGGAAGTGTTGACTGTAGATGTGATGAGCATTTGTTTTATATTATTTCAAAATAAAGATGATTCATGGGGGAAAAGACCTTTGAAACCATATCCTATCATAGCCTGCCACCGTTGTGCAAACAGAACTAGATACTAATACCGCTGTTGCACATTTTATTGTTCAAAAATATGACAAAAAATAAAAGGACTAGCACGACCCAAATGTATAATTTCCCTGAGATTGTCAGATTCTTCTAAAATATTGAAAAATTATCAGAAGACACTGTTAAAATACAAATATTTCACAAGATTTTACTTAACTTTTAAGTAGTTTGAATCTTATGAATCTTATGACCATTATCAGCTTCCATATGTTATTTTTTCTTGTGCTATTTAATTTTTATTTGATTTTTAAGTTTTTTAAAACACTAGTGCTATGATGTCTGTATTCTGTTAAACATTAGAGAGAAGAATAACACTCTGTGCTTCTGAGTTGACATCATGTAGCAGAACCATTTCAATTTATAGTCCTTTGATACAATTGCTTTGATGTTTTTCCAGAAACCTTTTGGAATTTTTTTTTTTAGAAAGCACATTGCAATATTTTGACACTTTGCCCCAAATTTGGAAATGCAGTTTCTTCTTACCTGGCACTAAGCTGACCATCAGCACCATTCTCAGTTTCCATGGAGTGCATATGAAATCAGATATTCTTGTCCATGTACATTCCCACCCTGATTGCAGAGTCATAAAACCCACACTAGTCCTCTTCTCTGTACACTCACCCAGCCACCTGGGACTAGAGCTGAGACATTTTTCCCTTCCAGTAGGAGCACAGATTCTGGGATCCTGATAAACCTAGAGAAATGGAAAAAACCAGGGCCACATCTTATTCCACATCTTTTTAGTAAGATACTGTCTTTTTTTTTTTTTTTTGTGTGTTTTATTAGTATTTATTAGTATTTTATTAGAATGGGAGATGAATACATCTTGTATTATTTTGCAAACATACCACAAGAAAATGTACACCTCAGAATATTTGATAACAATTCACACATACATTACTACTTCTGCATGTGCAATTAAAACATAAAGAATGGCACTGTAATTTAGAAAATGTGAATTGTTGAAGAGATTATTATACATAGAGAGAAATATTCCATTAATTTTATTTTTAGTCATTATTGGTTTTCACTGTTTTTTGCACTCAATAAAGTGTTATAAATTAAATAATTGACTAGAGCAAATTAAGCAACAAGTTAGAACAAGCCTTGAGAAAAATGTTTTTTTCATTACTTCTGATCAATTTCCATATATTTAGATTTTTAGTGTGATGTGAGATATAACTAAACAATTTTCAACAAAGGCCTGATCCAAAACAAAAGGTAGTAGGTACCATCACAATTTCATTAAAATTAATTGGCAAGTTTCCTTCATTAGAAGGAGCAAGATTTTGAGCATGGTAACTAGCCTGAATTTTGAAAATTCAAGCTTTATGTTTTGAGATTAAAATTCCTGTTCATACAAGTACAGCCTATAAAAAGTAATGAATGGAAAGTAGGGTGGAAATCTAGAAGTGCTTGTTCAATTAAACAAAGAAAGAATAATGTGAATTACTGAATTTTGTAATACTTTGGCAAGAAATTACAAAAATGGTTGATCATTTCAATTTTCACATTCTATATACTAATATACTAAACTGATGTTCAGATTAAATATTAGAGAAATAATTTTTCACTGAAAGTGTGGTCTGACACTGGAATAAATAACCCAGAGAGGTGGTAGAGTCATTATCTCTGCAAGTGTTCAAGAGGTGTCTGGATGTGTCACTTGGGGATTTGTTTTAGGGGTGATTATGGTGATGCTGGGTTGATGGTTGAACTAGATGATCTTGAATATCTCTTCCAATCTTGAGCATTCTGTGATTCTGTAAACTGCCAGGGCATTCTATACTTACTATTGCAGCTTTTTCTATCTTAGAATTAGCCAAAATCTCAAGGCCTAAAATAAATCTTGTCATATACTGACAACAAAATGTATTTCAGAATATAACAGGATGTTTCAGTTTGAAAAAAAAAAATCAAACATTTAACTTGTCCTGCCGATTTGTGATGAAACAAAGTGTTGGTATCTCAAAGCTACTCAGGGAGTGACACTGACTTGCACACTGGTGGTCACTTTCTGCAGACACGTGCATGGCTTGCCAGTCCTTTGTCTTGAAGTCAGTGGAAATTTTTCCACTGGGAAGAACAGGATGGCAGCTAAGAGTTTTATTTTCTTTTGAATAAATATCTTTCACAGCATTTCTCTTTACCTCAACACCACCTTTTTCCTCTTGCATCCCCACAACTACCTCTTATTTCATATGGCTGCAGCCATTTCATCTCTGACAGACCACTGTGGGCTCAGTCCAGCTGGTTATGTGCCACATGGACTTTTTGTGATCCAAGCGTCTCCATTACAGGGAGAGCTGTCTAATTGCAATGCCTGCCACAGCCCCATCTCTCCGTGATCAAAATCTATTCGTCTCATGTGATGTCAAGCTGGTTCTGCCCAGCCGGGAGGAAGGAGAAAAGAGGAAGGATGCCGGTGCGGTTATGGTGTTAGCCAGAGCCTCTGGGGATGGAGGTGTATTTCCCTGTTCTGCCACAAATGGCTGTCGTGGCTTCAGGCAAATGACTCGAGGTAGTACACAGGTCCCTAAAATGTTGCTTAGGCAGCAGAATAGTGCTTTAAAAGGCACAGGCCTGAAAACACTGATGGCTGTACCCTAAGCTTCTGCATCTCTCTGCCTATGTCCTCAGTGAGGACACGGCTGAACAGCCCGGGGCCTGGCTCATGCCTGAGCTTGCCTGGCCAAAGAGCCTTGGTGCTTCTCTGCCTGCTCCTCCTGCTGGGACAGGGTCTGGCTGGCAGGTGTCCTGCTCCCATCCCACCTGACTGTGCCCCAGGCGAGGGGACACGAAGGGCTTTCACTGCACCTCACTGTCACATCTCCCAAGGGAATGCCCTGCCCATCCTGCCCCACTTGCCCTGTGCCTGGGGAATGCAGAGGCTGGGTGTTCTCTCAGGTGGAAGTAAGCTGGGAATGTCTGGCAGGAGCTTTCAGCTTTCACCTGGTGCCAGACTCCAGCTGCTCACAAACTGAAACCTCGTGTAACTTCCAGCGAGTGGACATTGGGTCATCAACATCAACGTGCCATGCAATGCATCCATGCCTGTTGGGCTGCCCTGCCTGCTCACCTAGATGCAAGAGTGGGAATTAAGAGCAGAGATGCTCCATGGCATCCTTTTTGTACCTTATCTCACAGGGCTCTGCAGCACGGATCCCCACCCAGATGGGAGGATTTCACACTCGCTTTAAGTTGGGTATTATCTTGCTTGAGTAAAAACTTCATTTAAAAAACATAGAAATACATTCTCTCTTGGAAAGAAAAATATTAGGCCAAATCCTGTGCTTAGTTGAATATATATAACAACCAAGATCTTGGGAATTTTCTTCCTCTATCTCTGTAGGAGAGTGAGAGAACCTCTTAATCTGCCCTGATTTTCTTTACTAAAAGCTAGAAAAATACTGTCCTTCATTATTTTAACAAAATGGATTGGGAAGGATGGGAGTTCAACAACCTGTTTTCAGTGTCTTACAGACTTTTACATTTCCCTATTTTTTCTTAAGTGAACTCTTCCCCACACCTACTTTCTCACAGGTGTGAGAAACTGATGTACATTTGACCTCCTTTCTCCCCTCTGTTTGGACTCCACCACTGTCAGGTGATTAGTCTAACTTCTGCAAAACTGTCTTTCTGTCTATATTGTTAAAATCTTCTATTTTCATATCCTGACTCTCCTGGTGGAAAAAAAATTTGAAAAAAAAATTAAAATACTTAATAGACTTTCATTAAGTGAAGGGATGCATTGCAAGCCATGCTAATTAATCTTCGATGAAATCTTGAGGAAGACAAAACAACTGAAGTTTTTAAGCCCCATTGGCCAGTGAGGAGGGGTGAATGACTTTATGAGAGCTAGAAACACACACAAAAAAAGGCGAAAATTTTGAGGTTTTAAATCTTGTGCAGTCAGTCTTTGAAGGAGATGAAAACTGAAGTAGAAGTCTAGAATACTTCAACAGCTGGTATCCAAGGGACAATGATTTTTCAGAAAGCCTGAGAAAATTAAAAAAGCAGGGTACAGTTCCCATGTACTAGTCAAAATAACTACAGTATGTTCCTCAGGCACCCATTGACTAGATGAGAAAGATTAAAGATTGGGTTTTTCCCTTGGTTTCAGCATTGTAGCACAGATCGTGAATGAAATGGATCAAAACCAGCTCTCACTTTGTTTTTCCCTTCTTCATTTTAGAGAAGACAAGGTCTGTATATGGAGCACATACCAGGTGCATACAAAAGCAATATGTAGTTTCAGTATGAAAACTATCACCTCTGTGCCTCAGAATCCTGTAACATACACATCCTACTACTTAATCTGGTCTATGTTATGATTGCCACTTTCAGGAGCATGAGAGCATAAGAGTAATACGAGCCAACTGAGTCCTCCAGTCAGTTTTGGATTGGCCCTTGGCTGTCCTTTCTGAATTGAGCATTGGCTCACTCAAAATCCTTGTACAAGCCACTTGGGGAAATATTTTCTAAAAAGTCCCCCACATTTTGAGTTCTTTTTTTTTTCTAAGATAGCCTAAATTAGACACCTGCTGGTAAGTCTTTAAAGCCAGACAACCGTAAACAGAGGCATGCAAAGTCAGTGAATACTTTTGAGCCCTTTCAGCCTTACTTCTGTATGGCTGAATAATTTCTGGTGTGATTTGGGAGGCCCAGATGAGTTATATCAGGGCTTAATTGTGAAATTTATGTTTTTATGTATAAAATTTGTTGAGTTTGTTTGTTGAGGTTTTTTGTTTGGCATTTTGTTTTGTTTTGTTTTGTTTTGTTTTTGTTTTGTTTTCTTTTCTTTTATTTTCCCCACAAAAGCTGATCAAGATCTTCATACTGTAAAGACTGAAGGTGAGACCTCAGTCTACTTGCATACCTGTCAATGCAATAGGGCCTGCTTGACAAGGTGTATCTCTTGACCACAGATGAAAGCAATGTATATTTAGATTCCATAACTTTAAGCACTTAAGACTAAGCTGAACTTCTCACTCCAGTTTTATTCCAACAAGAAGACATGATTTGTAACTTAGCTCAAAAATGCAAAGGAAGGTAGTATGAAGAGAAAACACATATGGTGGTGACCTTTTTACTGCTAAACTTATCTCTGTCACAAGGAATTAAAAGGATAATCAATAAACAAAACATTGAAAACTGAGAAATCCACAAGAAAAAAAGAATATGACTCATGAATGGTATGCTCTTACTTTCCCTTATTGGTAAAAATGAATCACAACTGTGTGTGAGAGCGAAGTGAAAAAAAGATCAACTGTAAATACTGCTTTCTTTTTCCTACCTTTTATCCTGTTCTTGTACCTATGAAAAGGGTTGCTACGAAAAAGAAATTACATTTTCTGAAGCAGTATTCAGAGGCAGAGTCTTCAAAACACTCATCCAGCTAACCTGGAAGTTAACCTAGGTTCACTTATTTTGTTCAGTTGCCCAAGCTTTGGGTCAAAGTGAACGAGGTAATTTTTTAAGGTTCAGCTCATCTGCCCTTGTACTTAAAGCCAGTATTTTTGCTTTCTTGGGAAGCTCCTGTAGTCAGCTAAGATGGAGAGGTGGTGTTTTGTCTGAGCAGTTTTAGTTTGCAATTTTAGTTTGCTATATTCGATCAAACTTTCTTGTGTCTTGGTGCCTGTGAATAAGCCTGGCCTTTTTTCTGGGCAGTCTGCGATTGAAAAATAAAGTGAAGAAGTAAGGGTGATTTGACTTTGAAGTTAATAAAAAGTATAGGTATGATTCAGTAACTAAAAGAAATCCTGCACCTAAACTTGATCTTTGTAGTTATTTGCCTTTGATATAAAATCCTGAGTATGTGACATATACCAATGTTCAGTAAAAGCAAAAGTAAACCAAATTCTATTGAATAATTGATTTATTTTTACAATAAAAGATACCATATAAACCAGAGAGGTATATATATTTTTTTTTTTAAATTCCTATAAACTGCCTTAATACTCCCATGTAATATATCCACACAACACAGATAGATATATTAACATTTGAACAGGTAGGGTGAGATCCATGATCTCAGACCAGCTTATATCAGACATATATCAGACAAACTTACTTTTCCAAGTGGTGCTGCAGCCAGTTTTCCCTCACTGAGGATCAGTACTACTGTAAATTAATGATGGAAGTGTGGAGCTACTCCTGGAAGACTACTGCCACTAAAGCAAAAACTAAAGTGCAGTTGTAAGATTATCATTCAACCTGATCTTTAAATACTTCAGTCATTCTTCTAGGGAAGTGAGTAAAGTCTTCCAGAATCTGTCCAAAAGGCTTTTGTCACCCATCTGCATACCACTACCACTTGTATTGTCTGAAGTGGTCTCTGAGTCAAATCCATAGATCCATTTATCAACTTCACAATACCATATGCCTCTTCAAAACTAGCCAGCACAAGCAATATCCTTCCACCTCTGATTTAACAGGAGAACCAGAATGGATCCCAGGCTTGGCAAGAGGGTTGAGAAGCAGAATACATCTAAAATGCAATATAGATGTGACTAGAATGCTTTTGGGGGCCCATAGTACTAGCACAGGTGGTGAAGGCACTATCAGAAATATCCCCAGCTCAGAATAAACCAGTATTTCCTTTTTTTCCCTAGCCATGTGATATGTCATCTCTCTGCTGTACTGGGCAATTTCTACTGTACTGTGCTAGTCACTATGGAAACATTAAATACAGCTGGATTCAGCAGACCCAAGGAAGAATCACATCTACTTGAGATACTGTTTTTTTTTTTGTTGGGAAGTCACTGTTAGGCAGATTTGAAACCAATTCAGCCAACCTTATCTACCTGATGGTGACCATATAAAGATTCTGCTTCCCTCCAAGAGCACCACATGGACAATGACAAACCTTTACTGCAGCAGAAATACAGCGCCTTCTGCTTCTTCCTTCTGTGCTTCTTATGTCTAATACCTGTCAAAGAAATTAATTAGTTTGGTATGAAGTGGGCTGTTCTCAACACACTCCTGTTCTTTTTTTTTTTAAATCACTTTATTGTCTTTAAGGCTGTTGAAGTGGATTTTTCAGTAATTCATTACAGTATTTTTATAGACTGATTAGTTTATGATGCTTGGCATCTTCACATCTTTCTTTCTCCCTGTGTAAAAGATTTCTGCCTTTTCTCATTTTCTAGAGCTTCCCTTGCCCTTCCCAGGTTCCTACATCAATCACTAATATTTGGGAAAATGTCTTAGTTCCAAAATCAGCTAGTTTGGCTACGTCAAACTTTTTCTCGTTTTGTCTAGGGTAAATTTCATCTACCTCTTCTGGCTAAAACATTAATTTAAACTTTTTTTTTTTAACCTGCTTTTTCTGTACTCTGTCTGGTACTCTTCTGTCCTTCTTAAAATATATTTTTTCCACATGTCTGATTGCAATGTATCTTTCATGTTTGTGTGTATGTGAAGCCATGCTTGCTTTCTTCCTACATTATGTAATGGACCTATATATTGTTTTCCTCCTCTTTCTAATACATTCATAGCTACTTTTTTCCTTGCATTTTATGCGTCATGACAATTTAAACATATTTTTCATCTGAGATTTTTCTGATTTTCCCCCACTTGATCATACTTGGAAATAATGCTTATAAAATAATATGCCTTTCAAGAGTGCTTGTTGTAGAAGTGGAAATCCTAACATAAATGCCAGGAAATGCAAGTTTAAGTACTTAGCTTGCAAAATAAAGTTCCAAAAGAACGAGAACTAAAGTGACTGGGAAACAGGCAACAGTCATTGTTTAAAAAAAAAATTACTTCTTCCTTTCACTCAAAGCTTAAAACTAGTAGCCGCATATTATATGACACTAGGAACTAACTCAAATACATTGGATAAAATATTTGTAATACCAGGAAAATATGGAAAAATGTGACTGATGTTATACGGAAAATAGTGTCAAGATTACAAGATAAAAATTTCTAATATTTTTCCTATAGAAGACTGTATTTTAGGTTTGACATACAGATGCTGTAGCTGTATCATGAGATGTGTTATGCTTATCATGTAAATGACCTAAAGTCTTTGTAAAGTATCATATGTGCTTCAGACTTCTGTGAGTACATATTGCCCCTTGTATGGTCATGCACCTTTCTCTCTTCTGTTTAGAAGCCTAGGCTTTTATAAAGAGTCTGTGTTTTCTTTTAAAAGCTGCTGTGATATGCCTTTGAGCATGTTTCATTTGCTGTTTTGACTGGCTTGACTTTTCACTTCAACAATGCAGCTGAATTACAAGTCTTGCATTAATTTTAATTCATCCTTTTGATAACATTAATAACAAAGAAGTCAGTCTTATCAGGGATAAGAATCAAGAAGGATTATGAAGTTGAAGCATGTGGGACAGAATAGAGCATGAATCAGGTCTGGAAGATGGAAAATGAAATGATAAAGAGAGAAGAGTAGGGGTAGCTCATGGAAAAGAGAAGAATGAAATTGGTGAATTTTGTGGGAATGCACAAATTATCAGACTTGCCTTCAGACATCTCAGCCTTTTCTGAGAGGCACTGTGAGTACAGGCACTGCAGTTCTGGTACGGATGACACAGAGAAAGGTGGCTGTCTGTGTTCCTGTACTGCATGAAACTGGGAGCAGATCACACGTGGTTGCTATGGCAAGATCACATGTGATGGGATGAGCCTGTGAATGCCTATGTGTTCAGGGATGCCTGGCGTGGAAGGGGAAGAGGTTCCAAACCCTTTCTCACCCCTTCCATGGGACAGTGGTGCTACAGATGAAGGAAAAGATGCTTCACCTCCCTCCTGTCACCACATCCTCCCTAGGATCTCTTTGCTTGTTCTCTGGACATACATGCTGACCTTCTTGGCCTTGGCCATAAAGAAATTTTTTAAGTGGCCTGGAAGAAATAGAAGAATTGGCTGAAGTAGATGGGTATCATACAGCCGAGGGCAAAGACTAGCTATGAATTTCTGGGTGCTGTTCTGGCCACATTACCTTGAAATGGAGACTGAATTTTTAGCATGATAATATTCATAATGGAACATCAGTGAGGACTAGACATTCAACTCTCAGCTGCACCTCCCTTCTGCATCACTTACAGGGCTGACAGAAAGCTAAATCAGGGAAGAGGTAGACTAAGGAGTTTTGCTGGGGTGAGTAGGAATAAGAAAGGGAGAACAGCAACAGCAGAACATAACCTTATCTTTGGGTTAAAGGACTACTTCATTGACAGGGATTGGCAATCAGCCATGGGAAGTGTAGGTGCAGAAAAACACTTCTGTGTGGTTCTGTGGATAGAAGTAATTTTTTAAACAAAAATTTTTAAACAAAACTTGCAAGTTGCATGTGTTAAAATCAGTTCTTGCTTCATTAGAGTGTTTGCAGTGTGGCTGGTCAATTTGCAGATATATAGATATATAGGTAAATACATATACACACATATCTGTATCTATCTATATCTATCTATCTATCTATCTATCTATCTATCTATCTATCTATCTATCTATATTTATATATCTTCTTGGGAATCCAAGCAGCTTTTCTCTGACTTCTAGTGTCATGTTTAAAATAGCACGATGGCTGTTACTATAATGCAGCTTTATCATGTGCATTATTTAAGTCTGCCAAAATAAATGGGGATGTAAAGGAAAAAGAGGGATGGTGGCTGACTGAGTAATGTTCAAACTGTCAAATTTCTCATGAACAAATTAGCTGATCCTAATCTAGTTGACATTGGGAAACCATCCAGGATTTTTTTTTTATTATTTGGGGGTTTTGATATAAGATGACTTTTTATTGGAACTGAAACAACTGCTTCCTTGGCTCTGATTACATCCTTCCTCACCACAGAGTGCTTGGTAGGGCAAGCAGAGAGAAGTCTTATTCTTATGCATCCTGCCTGTGCATCAAGACAAACGGTTTGAGGAATAGGATAAGAAAAAACTCTTTCTGAAGGCAGCCTGGAGAAGAAAGCCTATGGTAGGCTGATGCAGACGTGAGAATGCTAAAGCTTTGCAAGAAGGTTAGGCTAGAGCTGGGTCATTCCATCATATAAAAACAGTCAAAATTTTGTCATGATCCTTCTGAAACTTGGCCTTTCCTTTCCCATCTAGTTGGAATAATTATGTGCTCTTATTTTGTCCTTGAACATCTTGGAATCAAAACCCTGACAACAAATGCATAGAAGATAAGTCCTGATGTAAAAGACTTCTGTTGTTATGTAGGTGAGCTGTGCCAGTTTTAAATTGTCATGGGAAATCTCTGGATGTGCATATGATATGCTTAAATGTAGTGCTTGGGAGAGCTCTTCAGAAGTCTGCTCTTCAAGTTTTGTTCCTGTTCCAGTTCCAGCAGGCTGATCCACCAGCTCAGCTTTCTGGTTGAAGAGTGAACAATTTGTTACTTAAATACCTTTGGGTTACAGATTAAAAAGGAGGTTTGGCTAAGTATCACTGGGTGGTTGCTGGGTGCTGGGGAACTAAAAGACGACAACCAGAGGGAAAAGAAAGAATCTCATGTCTTCTGTTCAGAAACAAAGACAGAGAAAAAAGAAAACCCTTAAAGGGGGAAAATTAAGAGTTACAGCAACCACATATTAGAGCTAATTGCCCGGACACTTTACGAAATTTGATTTCAGTGTGGGGGAACTTAATTTGCTCTTGGCAACAGGGTAGAATGCTTAATTCAACTTAACAAAAATACGTTTTTTGAAAGAGGAAACAAGACTGACAGAATTTTGGCATGTCAACAAAAGGCAAGAATACAAAAAGAAAGGGATTAGTGAAAAGAAGATCAAAAAAGGATCAAAAATATATTGGCTAGAGTCCAGGAAACATTTGTTACATTTTATAAGCAAAGCTATTCTTCCAAAGTGTGTAGAACAGAGGAACTAGCTGATCTTTACCTAAAGCGATATTGGCCACCCTGTGTGCTAATGAACAGATGTCCCCATAGGAATCAGAAAAGCGTTGATCTCCGTACGGTAACCGAAATGGCATAAACTGCCAGGTCTACGTGCATTTTCTTAAATGGAAAATTCAGTAGGGACTTGGACATCCAGACTGATTTATAAGTAAACAACACTGCCCATATATTTTATATAATACAATGAAATGATTTTACATTTAGTAATAGCTTTCTTGGTTTTTACTTCTGTTTCTTGCAACATAAGCACCTGAGCCACTCCATAGAATGGTCAGGCCTAATAGAAGGAGAATATTTTTTCCATGTGATGTCCAAGTGTACTGTGGCAAAACCAGTGCCACAGGACAGCAAGGAAGTCAAAATGTAGATTAATTAAAAGACATCAATCAAATCAATAGGATGGATTTATCAGAAGGTTTCAAATTGAGAGACCCCTCATTTGCTAGTGGCCAATGCAGATGTTGAATACTGAGCAAGATCAGTCTTCGGTTTTACCCAGAAAAAATATTTTTACAGTCTACTCTTGCACTCCTAACATCTGATTTTGTATCTAACAAACAACTTGGGAAAAATTTACTCGTAGCTGCTATTCCCAGGTGAGGCTTGGTAACTAAATAAAAAAGCATTCTGTTATGAAATAGATTAGATCAAGACCAGCTAAGATTGGTTCAGTAAGTAGTTAGCATCTTCAATATTGCATGAAAGTGACTAGGAGTGTTCACAGGGACAGCAGTAATACAAGCAACAAATAATCCCAAACCTGATGGATTTTTTTCAATCACTAATGTATGCCTTGAAGTAGAATTCAGAGCAGAATTACTAAAGGAATTATCTGACTGTTGGTGCTGCCCACCCAAAATTTTCCTGTTACCTGTTTGTAATAAGATATAGAATGAACAGAGTAAAAAAACAATCTTCCTGAGGTATAAACTAGGAAGCGTATAATTTATTTTATTCAAATAATTTCTCTGCAAAGCAGATTAAATTGAATGACTTTCCAAACCAAAACTATTCAAAGCTATTAGAAAACTGCATCATGTCCATTTTCAAAAACGTTGCCTGCAAAATTTGTCTAACTACCTTGATACTGCTAGGATACATTTTTACCTTGCCTAAATTCAGATTAGCTGGGGAAAAAACATTTAGACTGTGGGAACTGTCAAGAGGACTAGTAATTGTAGGCCAGAGTCTTTCACTGCAAAACATGCACATTGATAAATACATCAAATTACTTTGATTTAGTTAAACTCAAACGACCCACAACTGTCTCTTTCTGATATGAAACAACTTTTTTTTTTTTGTTTTCAGTTTGTATTACCTCATTTGGAAAGGGATTCATGGTTGACTGGGAAGAACCTTCTCATACCTGATAGAAAGTTCAAGCTATTTTTATCTGAGCAATGATACTGGTGTAAGTGAGCAACTCAACCTTCCTGTGTAAGTAAGGCAGAAATAACAACTCAAAGGCCATGGAAGTAACCAAGAGTCATAATCTGGTGGCATTACAGTGGTCTGCTAGCATGGATTCTGTTCCCTTGGTCCAGTTCCTGGGAGATGACATCACCACCAGAATTCCAAGTAATTTACAGTCTGAGACAGAGCAGTCAAGATCGATTCTCTGCACTAGAAATGGCCTTCCATGATACAAGGAGCAAGTAATGTAAGCAATCTTACCCACTAGAGCCCACTGGTATTGCTGTTTAGAGGCTTAAAAAGAAGAAAACTAAATCACAAGTTTTTAATATTAAAAGTTACTCAAACTATTTATGCACAAGGAAAAAAAAAAGTTTTTGAAACAACTAGAGATTGTTATGATTGTTATCAGAGTTTTAAAAATGGCAGTGAATCATCAGAAGTCACTTGCAGTGACTCATACTGTGGTCAGCTTTTATATGTCAAACAGGTATTTTTCTCAAAGAATACCTTCTCATGTTTCTTTGTTTATATTCAGTTATTCAGGATATGTCTTTGTCTTTAGTCTTCTCCACGAGTCCAAATTATGAACACATTCACTTCATTCTGTCACACTAGCAAACTGTGCAACACTATGTTCTCTACCTCTTCTTGTTCAGCTACTGTAAGCTTTGGATAGTCGAAGACAGCTCGACTTGCCTTTGGATTATAGTGTGTAGGTACACAAGAAGAACTCTCTTGCTGATTGCCATGGGATGGGTTGTGTTGGCTTCTGCCCAAGCACTGAGAACAGATTCTCTGACTCCTGCAATCTGACCCTAAATCCAGTGCCCACTGAAGCTCACTCACGTTTGACTTCACTGAGCTTTGGACCTGGATACTCCTTTAGAGTGTAGCAGCCATACTGTTATTTGACAGTGCCCTCAATAACATCATCAGGATGATTTTAGTTGTCTGGAACAATGCTAAGATACTTTTAAGAAGGATGCAGTTGTGCTCCAGACTTCCTTGTTAGCTCCTGCCTTTACTAACCACCTGTGCAATGGCAGTTCTTAGAGGTTCAAAAGCAACTAGGTGGGTAGGATTTCACTTTCTTATAATGCACTATTTATGCTACTTCCTTCAGGATATACTCCTGAAACTACTTCACCCCATTTTCAATAACACCTGTTAATTATTCAGTGGAATTTTTTATTTTTATGACTTTCCATTTGGCTTGAGTTTTAGTATTCTTTTCTGTATTGTATATAACATGCCTATCTTCAGAATTTTTCATTATTTTTACTATTAGTGAAGAACTGCACTGAATAAATGTGATATATTAATGTTATTCCTTACAGACATGTTTGGAAGATGTGATAATATATAATGAAAGGACCAGAGTTTCTCTGAATACTTCCTTAGAAATTAAAACCTTTTAAAAAAACATTTTTAAAGCTGCTGGAGAAATTTTTAAAGAAATTAAATTTTGGTTAATTTCAATGGTGTTCATAGCATGGAGAAGACTAAAGACAAAGAAATATCCTGAATAACTGAATATAAACAAAGAAACATGAAAAGGTATTCTTTGAGAAAAAAAAACTGTTTGACATATGAAAATTCTGACCACAGGTAATGACTTCTTTTTAGAGGAATTTATTGCTGGTTTGGTGATTTGGGGAAGAATATTCTTTACCAGTACAATATAGTCTTTTACATAAGAGGCCTGATCCTTTATGAAGGTTCAACTTAAAATCAAAAACTTTAAAGCTGTAATGTAGTTTTGCCAGTAGTTGCCCCCACGCTTCTCCCTCCTGGCATTTTTTGAGAGATTGAGGGTTTGCCACAGGTGGAATAGGTGTGTCTTGGAAACACCAGTGTCTTGGGGCACCACAGTGTTTCAGCTGGGCAGAGGAGTCAGGAGCACTGGCTAATGTGCAGCAGTGACCAGGCTGACTCCCACGGCCCCTGCCAATGCTAGTATCATTTACAGTTTAGTCCTTTGTTCAACTCCCCAAAGCTGAGTACATAGAGTAGCACTTGAAGAAGTGGCTGGATTTGAGGAAGCAGTCATTTTGAGACTCCTCTTCTGGTATGTTAGAATAAAAATATGGAGACTTGTAACCATGTGGTCTATGGATGTATTATCTCTGTTCTGTTGTTTGACAGGCTTTTGATGCTGTGATGACTCATTAAAAAAAAACGAGTTGGCAGAGAAGCCACGATGGGCCATGTGCCCCACTGGTGATAGCAATGAAAAAACAATGTCTTGGACTAAAAGTTTGTCTCAGCCTTTGTTTCAAAAGATACCTTTTGTTATCACTCTTTGCTTTGAATCATATATTCATACAATTAATTATGCTCAATTTTGGTGTTGTACTAATATAATAAAATGCTTCAGTGACAGTTACTCTTTTTTAATTGGACTTGGGATTTTTGTCAGTAGTCTAGAGAAAATCGATGATGCTAATCAAACTGAAATGATAATAAAATGTTTTGTGTGCCTAAATTGCAAGTGCTGTAATTGTACATTATATTTGTTTATGCAAGTAAACATTTGAATGTTTAGAACTGATGCATATACATATCAATATATCCTTAGCTATTTTGTACACATACCTAATTGCATTTAAAGATGCATTTGGGATATTTATTCATGCTTATGCTTATTGAATAGCTTACTGCATGCTGAATATTTCTGATTTCAGGAAGGTTTTGTATTTGTAATTAATACGTGGTTCCATAAACAAGGAATGATGGTTTCCTACAGATTTGAATCTTTTGTGCCTTAGCCATTTTGACCTGTCTCAACAATATTTTTTTCAGGGATGACCTGTCAAGACTGATGTGCTTATCAGCCAGTATGTGTAGGTTCATTGCACAACAAGGCAAATATTTGTTGGAACTGCTGAGTTCTTCTTCCTTTTGCTCTTCTGCAGTATTAATGTACAATAGTATTCCACTAAGGAGTTCAATTCCAAGAAGCACTTAGGATCATAATTATCTTTGAGATACTTGCCACATTTTGAAATGTCTAGAAACTGGCTAGTAAAATCAGAAGGTATGGGGCAGGAGACATGCAAAGGAAGAGATAGACCTCTGGACACAATCGAATGCACAATCAAATGCTCATTACCTCAGGAATTCAAGTTGAAAAAAAGAGGAAAATTTATGATATTTGACTTACACTATCTCCTGTAACTTTTCAAGAGCTCTAGGACAGAGGTTGCCTGAGATCTATGGTTACCCTGGAATCCATGTCCTGAAACTAAGTTCAACTGAAAAAGCAACAACTAAAACAACAAAGTCTTGTACAGCATTACTGTTGCAAACAAAACCTTCCAAATAAAGAGCAGTAAATCAAGAGTTTTTTTCTACTTGGTCCTAGAGAAAGCCTGATGTAAGAGTAGGGAAATCTTACAATCACATGATATGGGCTATAAACACATTACTCTCACACAGTAGTTCCTCTCATCTAGCCAGAATGACCTGTAATTCTCTTTACTTGGGTTGTTTCTACCTTGAAAAAATTTTCAAAATTTCTGGTGCTTTTGTATCTCCTTGGCCTAACTTTAGTCTTTTTTCACTTTTTTCTTGTTTCTAGTATTCAAGGTCTCTTAGCACCTGTTGACTGTCTCATTTCCCACAGTTTGTGTCATCATGTGATAACACCAGCTGAAGGGCTGCTTCTAAAACAACAACCACAAAGGCAGACTGTGGTTTTGAGAAAGGCACATTTTGCAGAGGGTGACATCCAACATTATCATGATGCCACCTGCATCTATATTTGAAGTAGTCTCAAAAGTAATATGAATCATGTCTGACTTTGTATAAGTGTCAGAGATCCACTGCAGAAATTTGAAAAGAAAATTAGCTGCTTTTATAAAGAAGTTAGTTACTAGCAAGCAAAAAGAACACATTTTAAGCATTGAAGTAAATTACCTCCACTAGGATAATTTGAGGCCCTAACCATATCATCACATACCATGACTCCTACATCTTAGCTCTTTCCCAAATACAATAGCCCCAAAGTCTGTACCACATTCCCATCCTACCTTATGATCCCAGTAGCAGCTGTATACACAGAAGATCTTTTTGCTTGGACTTGCTCCTTAATCAAGTACTGTGAACATCTTCTTTCCTAAGACCTCATTCCCTGACTTCAGACATATTGAGTGAAGAAGGAAGTGACACCTGCTGCCTACCTGAGAAGAAAATTCACCACCCTCATGGAAGACTTATGATTGGGCAGCAGCAGTTATAAACTCCCTCTTTCCTCCCCAAAGAGCCAGACAAAACTAGGATGGTATCAGTAGCTGTCTTTCAATGTTCAAATACTACAGGTAGAAGGGCTGGGTCTTTCACATCACTGCTTTCTCCTAGAGCATATGATACCTTTTGAAAGAAAAATACTGCCAAAAATGCCCCCAAGCCATGAGAAATACTGAAAAAACAAACTAAACCAAAAGATGTATGGATGACTATTTAAAAAATTACTTTTTATTATCCCTTCACATGAATGGGAACAATGAGTGGCCTCCTCTTCCCACCTGAACCTGTGAAGAAAATTCAATGTCATAAAAATTAACACTAATCTTAAATTCATATTGAACAGGCACCTACATAGTAGGTCTTGATATGTCACCCCCCCACCTCACAGTTCAGGAATAAGTTTGCTTCTAAGACAGCTTCAGAAGACAACTGTATAGAGTTGTGACCAGAATAATTCAGATCAGAATAATTCATTCTCCTGTAAATGCTCAGGATTTTCAATTCTCAAAATGCTACTTTGTAATATTATTACAATCACAGTGATCCCACAATCAATTGCACCAGTTGTGAATGTTTCCTCAGATGTTACTTTCCCTGGGATGGACAACACCTGTCCATTTCCTCAGCAAGGACAGTCAGCCCAGTAAGCTGTTAGCCTGCTTTAAGGTTAACTACCACACCACATATTTACTTGGGAGAATAAACAGGAAACAAAATATGCGAGGACTGGGATGCAGGTTGAAAATGTAAGAATACACATCTTGGGGATCCTGAGGCTATGGTATATGAGCTATGTTTATTAGAGACTCAGGAGTCAAGATAAATACATGGGAAGAGTGGAGTATGTGGAGAGGGAGTGTTGCATAAATGACAGAGAAGTAAACTGTAGATGAAGAAACCTAAGAGAGTGGCTGCATGCTTAGATAAAGGTCACGGAGTTTTTCTTACACATGCAAGTAAACAGGGTCAGAGCTCACACTCGAGCACCATTTTGCAGTTTCTGGTACTTCTACAGCTTTAGCACACTTTGATCCTTGACAACTAGAACCACTACCCCAGAAAATGTGTAGGTATCAGTAAGTGGACAGCATGTTACACAAACCTTTCCCATTAGTTCTGCATAAAATAAATCTGGTTGGGATGGGGTGGTGGGGATTTTTGGATCTGGATTCAAGCCATGTCATGTGTTTTCTGGGTCAATGCACAGTTTCCAGTCTGGTTTACCTATAAATGTAGTCCAAAAGACCTGTTGTAGAAAGGGAGTCAGAACAGAGTGGTCAGGGGTTGTTGGCTGCAGGTCTCGACCTTTTTTTTCTGTCTTTCAAGCATTTACTCAAGACTGCAAGTTAAAATACTACATTAAAAGCCATTAATCAATTCAAATAAGAACTTCTTCAGATAGTTTATGTAGGAAGCCAGGTTATGTGATAACATCAGACTCTTCTTCATTTATAATCTTTAAAATTGTCTGTATTGCTGGACAAGACAGAAAAGAATGTTTGTCAGAAAGGAACAATAAGCTTGCACAGAAACCAGGTAAGTAATTCGTGTGAAGATGAAACTTGTCTCAAGGTTAAAGATAGTTCCTTTATTACTGAATGCTGGAGCTAAGTTGTAAATCAGCAGGAACTTGTGTGTGGGTTATAAATGAACATAAAGTATTGTCTTCCAGCTCTCACTGCTGATACCAGGAAAAGCCTTACAGTCTTCACTGGCTGTTGAAAGAAGCATAAAGAAGTGCAGTATTTCTAGTTAAACAAATCACACATTATCCTTGGTAATTACTCATTGTCTTTTGCACACAGGCCGGAGGTTTCATTCACCTTTTTTGTAAACGTTTTCTTGTTTCTGCAGAGATCAATGTTTCATTTTGTGATTTTTTAAGGAGAGACATTTCTATTTTTCAGAATCAGGTGGGGTTTTGAGAGCAGAGATGGAAATACTGAAATCAACTCATTTTTGTTTCTTAGTGGGAAGCTCACAGGAAAGAGCAAAAAACAAGTTTCCTCAGCCCAGACAAGTTTAGCAAGATAGTGTGAGCTGAGAGCTCAGACATATACACTGATCATCTGCAGGCCATGTATTTGATAGGCACAGAGCCCTTATTGTTGATGGTGTACAAATCCCCCAGGAATTGCCACACTAATATTGCATAACCAACCACTTTGTGCTCAGTAGAAAAAATATACCCTAATGAATGAAGGCACTCTTTGAGAAATATTGTTATGTGAATTGTCATATCCACGAATCAGAAAGGAAAAAAAATACTGCGTATGGCTTAATTTTTTTTTAAATTTACTGATGATGGCTCAGCTATACTCCTTTATGAGAAGGGACTGTCCTAAGTCCCAATTGCACCTTTAAGGTGATGGTGTTATATACAGCTGCCTCAGATCACCCACATTTGTGTGTGTGTGTCCCTGACAAACAGATACCTGAAGGCCACACTTGCTTCTTCCCATGATCCCATCTGCCTCTCCTGTCACTGAGTCATGTCAACATTGATCCACCTACAACCACTTTGCCACTTGAAAGGCTAAGTGTGGGCTTCACTTCTTGCTTTTCCGGGCTAAATTTAGTTCATGAGAGGCCGCCGAAATACAAACAGGTATCATGGAGCTGGAGCTCACTGAAGTTGTTACGGGTGAAGCCAAGGTCACTGACAAACAGCAGGGAAGCTGAAGTCACAAACATCCTTAATACAAGGGCTTGGCAACATATGGGAATGTACTGTAGCTGGTTATACTTGCAGAGGATGGATGGATGGATATACAACATGATCCCCAGAATAAGCATGGCATTACAGCTTCCCTTGCTGCTCATGCCTTCCCTAACTCCTACCATCAGAAGGCCTAATAAAGAGTAGTTATTACAATCTAGTGTTTGCACACTCTGACAACTGAGATCTACATTTTTAAGCACAAGCTTACTTTTCTTCACTCATGACCTGTGGTTATACAAGTTCATTTAATTAGACATTTATCCCTCAAGTAAAGAAAGGAAACAGAGTAAATAGTAAACATCTATGTCTGTGCTGCATAGAACTGGTAGAAATGATTGATTTTTTAAGTAATGATTTAATCAAATTGCTTTTAAAAGGTTTTTAAAGATTTGGATTCTTTATTATTACAATTGCCCCTTTTTCTTGAAGATCTGGTTGTGGGGAAAATGTGTATAGAAGAATCCATTATTCCCTTCTTGCCTGGGGCTGCAATTATAATGTTAGGCCAGATAGTACCTATTACCTGCCTGCTTCCTGTTATTTTTGGAATGATCTTAAACAAGGTGAAAGTGCTTATTCAGGGTGTGGGAATAGGAAGGTTTTATTTCACTTATCTAAATATAAACTCTGTATTTAGCCAGTATTTTACATGACAAGCAAAGGACCAAAATCAATTCATCTTTATGTGACTCTTACAATAATGTCAAATAAATTGGATGAGACCCTGAAATAACAAGAATTATACATCCTGTGGGAATCTGCAGATGTTGCTTTGTTGTTCTCAGCAAACACTATACACTATGTGGCAGTGCCTGCAAGCAGCTCTTTTTTCACTTTCTAACCCTCACAAAGTATTTACTGTTCACAGAGTCAAGTGTATGATGTCTGTATTAGGCTCAGACTATAAACAGTCACATAGTTTATAACTGGAACAGATTGTTTGTTTGAGCATTCTTATGAAATAAAACTTTTTACATCAAAGCAACACATTCACCCTTTCACCAGCTAAAACTTTCTCCTCAATACTGCTGAAGCAGAGATCACATTTAAACTATACTGAAAGTCTGTCTGTGTTTTGCTTTTTGTTGCTGACGTAAAGTACTGTAAGAGACAAATTTAGCTTCCAGAGAGACAGGATAACATAAAAATTAGCAATCTGTTTGGGTAAAACTGAATGTAGACCTATTTTACAGATTTTGCCCTTGCTTAACAAAATATTTGCAATCATTTTGACTCTCCTTAATTATTATTTTCCTTTCTTCATATGTATATCTTTATTGTAGTTATATTTTTGTCCTCCATTCTCGATTGATTGATTTCTCCCTGGTTATTTACAATAGAAAAACATCTCAACAAGATTTCAATAGCCTATTTTGTGCCTTGGAAGCTCAGAACCAGTGTGACTAACCATGGGTTCTTTAATTTACATTGGTAAGTAATAGTTTTCTACTATTTCACACTTAGCTTAGGATTCTTTTCAGAATGGTATCATGACATAAAAGAGAAAAATCAGCTCCTCTGGGTTTATATCTGAACAGATTGGCTTTTTTTTAGAAAGATATGGTACTTGCATACATTTATAAAGTGAAAGCTTTAAATCCTGTAAACTTGATGTGTCATTACATTAAAGGCATCTGCAGAGTCAAGCAATGATGCTCATTTGGACAACATTAATTTATTTCAGGAGCCTACAGAATTCATGTCATATGTACAAATGCAACTCTGCTGTAAGACTTACAAGTGGCCTTCTAATACATTGACAGTGTTTTGACTGGTCATAAATATGTGTGCTTATTTTCATCTTTGAGATACCAATGTTTTACTGCTATTGCTCTTGTGTGTCATTTCTGGAGAAGAATCATGCTGTTCTCAGTAGGGTAAAAATACAGGGAAAAAGTACAGATAATCTTTTTTCCAAACAGCTTGCAGCCTGAGACAAACTTTTTTTTTCTGGCTGAGGAATAGTGACTTTTCAACAAGCAAGAAGTTTTCTTAAAAATTTCATATCAATTGATCAAAAAATACCTCTTTTTTCCTCTTTGTTTTGAAAGGTGATTTTTTTTTTCTGGATATGCACTCAAATATAACATGTCAAGTCTGCTTTAAAATACTGGAAATGGTCATGTCTTTATTGCAAGGTGAAGTGCTCATACATGCACACAGTGCTTGCTAAGTCCCTGTATTTTTGTAAACTGGAAGGATTCCTCACCTGCCGAGGAAAAAAACCCCAGTACCACACCCAGGCCTCTTTAGGGCCTTCTCTCAGGCACAGTTCATTACCTGAAATGCAAACCCTACCAAGCAGCAAAACACAAGCTATTTCCCCTGACTAAGGCACCTACAATCAGGAGTCCATGGACCCAGTTGAGTTTCTTGGTCTTAGAAGAATTCACTTGATGCCTTTCCCTTTGGTCAAATAAAGGCTAAGGACTGGCAGGTTCCAGTGCTACTCTCTCACCTCCTCAGGCTCAAAGGGGTCCTTGGTTATTTGCCTCCTCTTTGCTATATTTCACTTTTTTTTAATACGATCTTGTGTTTCCACAGATAAAATCCATTTACATTTTCTCGCTGCCTGAGAACATAGATAAGAAATTTGCTATACCTATTATTATCTTTTGTTGCTCAGCTCATGGTTTCTCTAGCAGTAATAGTGTGTCTAACACAAATTACTCCAGTGGAATTCAGTGCAAAATTTTGTGCTTTTGTTCTACCAAAATCCTCTTATTTATATATTTTCTTGGTCTGGTTAGTGTCAAATTGATTTGAGAAAGCAAATGTAGTTATCTTGATTGACTTCCTGAAGGATTGGACCAAGCCCCACATGAATTTTTATAAAAAGATGACCAGTATCTTGTAGTTCGACAGTATTAGTAGCATTCTGCTGTAGCTTTTATTGGGAATGAAACGTGGATTTCCTCATGACCACAGATAAACTAAAGTGAAGTAGGAATATTTTTGTTACTATTGCAAAGGATGCCCTTACTCATCCTGATGGTAACATTTCCAATCATTCTAAACTTTCCTTTAATAGAATTATGTGACCAATACACAGGACTAGCAGGACTAACTAAATTATATCCTCAAATTTTTGAAATCCAGCAAATTACTGATGAATCTATCTAATGCTTCACCAGAATAAGGGTTTTGAGTGGCAAGTAAACATTGTATTATTAAATATATTGCTACAGGATTAAAATGTATTCTTGGTTAAATTTCACTTAATACGCTTGCAAAGCAGATGATAGTGACTTAATTCATTCACTCTAAAATCTGTAGAGTGTCAATTATTAAACACTGAATAGAAGTAATTTCAGTAAGTCCTGTATTCATCCTACTATCAATTGAAGTAATGTGGATAGTTTTTGACGATTTCTATTAAATACTTCAGACTACAGGAATAGTTTATGTCAAAAAAAGAGCCATTTCACAAGCAGTGAAGGGATGAAACACTAATTCTTTTGCACTGTATCTGTTGTCCCCTAACTAATCTTCACAGCTGTAACCAGAATTGTCTCTATATCTTTGTGAACCATCACTGGGCCCACACTATGACTAATGTGAAACTCTGCATATACACAGAGCACGTAACACTCTGTGAGAGTGAACATGCGTCAACATTCACTTTTTTACATGTTTTTCCATCTGAGGGAGCACTAATTTGAGTCCCCCTCTTGCATCTTGCCACTGAATTAATGATGATTAAATATACAAAAATTGTTATTTTCATAAACTTTGCTTCTACAAAAGTTTACACCACCCCTCTCTCCCCCACCCCCTGCAAAACCCCCCATAAAAATTACCAACATAGAATGAAAATTAAGTTCATTCTTTATTTCCATAAGTGCAGACCAAAGAGAGACTTCATTGCTGCAGGGATCTCCTCCATTCAAAAATGATGTAGTTGATATTGCAAGTCAGAGATGTTTGCCTCTGGTGTTAGACAGGCATTGTCTGCAGGAATGATTGGTGCAAAATTACCAGTATGAAGTATTGTGGGAAAATATTTTATCCATAGCAGAGAGACAGAAAGAACCATTGTGTCCATGCATGGTTTGGGGAAAAAAAATACTTTAATGCTAACTGAATTTGGCTTACACTGCAATGCTGTTGTCTGTCAGGGAATTCATTCCATGAATACAAACATAAAACACGTGGACTTCAATACAAAGATAAAAGCTAACCACATCTGCAATCAGCAACAAAATCACATTATATAAAACAATTGAATTAACTATTATAAAACAATTATAATTTTAAGCAAACATTTATATATTTCAGCTGCCTGTCCTCAGAGATAGCTTAGAAAGTGAGACAATACGCTTTAATGATGGATGTTTTTGAAGGTAGCATGATGCTTAATTAGAACAGCCATATCAGTTCAGCTTTGGACACCAGTATTAAAATATTGATCCATAAGGCCTAATCCATGTTTGCTTTTATAAAGCACAGATATGAAAATTGGGCAGATGAGTAAGATATCTCCAGTTAAACTGAAATCATGCTCTCACCCATGAGGTAGCTGCTGCAGCACCCTAAGACCAAAAGCTTACATGCTGCTGTTCATAATATATTATGTACAAACTTGGAAACTTTGGACTGGTAATTTTATTTTTTAATTGGTGTTTCTCCTTTACACTTTGTGGCTAATGTTTTCCTATTATCGAGGTCTTGCATATTTTAAGCACCCACCCAATTCTGTGGTATTATGTATTTTTTTTAAGGTCTGAGTGACAAGTACATTGATATAAGTGAATCATCATTTTGCAGGCATAAATTTTTATCAGATTGGTTTTCTAATAGATTTATACATTTAAGACAGTGCATCTGCCATAAAAGATTAGCTCATGGAAGATAGGACATTGTTCTAATACCAAGTGATAGAATTTTATACTTTGAACATGTGAAACAAACTAGATAGTAAATGAGCATCTTGTTAAGTAGTTTCTGGTTATCAGATAAAAATAAAAAAATAGAACTAAAAGGATATTACTGTGCAAGATTTCCATTCCCCGCTAGAGTCACTGCTTTGTGCTGCCAGACTGCATTTGACTCTAGGATACACCAAATATAACCAGATGACAAAGCAAAAAATGCAAAATAAAAGAGCATCTGAAGTGCATTATATCCTCTGATTGCAGGATGAATTAGCAATACCTGCTATGGGATTATTCAGTGTGCAGTACATGAAAATTGTTTGAGAGATAAAGCAGGACTTGATAATTTCTTGAAGAATCACTCCTTGAAAGTGAAATTTTTGGGCAGAGAGGAAACAAAGACTTTAGTCAAAGACTGACAAATAGTATCAGTCTGAATAAAGCCATATTTCTTATTCATCAAATGATGCTCCCTGACACACTCAATGACATCATATAAATATTTTCACCCTGATGTATCCCAGTTTTACAGATTCAGTTCTGAGTCTCATGTGTGAAGAAATGTGACTCAGAATAACCACGGAGGTAGTGGATTTCTGAGAGAGGCAAGTACAGGGAGTTTCCCTGACTCAGTGGCCCAAAATATATACTTGGGTTTGCCAAAGGCAGGTCCCAAAAATGTAAAAGTGCAGAACACAGAAAATCAGAGTAATTCTAACATAATTCTTAGACTTTAACAAGCTGTCTCCCCACCAAGCTAAGGATTATTGTGTCTCCTGGAAGCATACATGTGTCAGCATTTGTTTTTTATTTAAAGTCTATAAGAAGAGATCAATAGTGGAATGTGCCAGTCAGATATGTGTCATTAATTACTCTATACAGAAAAGTGATGGATTTCTCAAACTATATTTATCCTGCTTTGATTTGCAGCTATGGATACTTATGTAATGTCTCTCAAAAGACATTTTCCTGGATATCTGTTCCATTTGTTTTTTTTTCCCTACAGATGCAGTAGAAAAAGGTCTCACTGCTGTTACTAAAAGCTTGATTGCATCTCTATGTCCAATTATTACAGACAAATTGATGAAGTCACAGTTTATGGTAGTAGCCAAGATCCATGACAAACTTTTAAAAGTGCTTGATAAATTGATGTGTATAATCACATATAACAGAATGCTGCCTATATTCACCATAAATATATATATATATGTCATTATAAATTGCTTTTGGACACGTGTATCATATTCAATCAAGTCATAGTGACAGCCTTCTGTTTTGCCTCTTCCCTAGGTCTGCAGCTCCCTTAATTTATCCTGTCAGTTACCTGTAACAAGAAAAGTAGATGGAATCTCTAAAATGAAAATTTTAATACCTTGCAGAATTTTATATAAACTTTAAATATTTGCTGTGATCATGTTTAAGTATTCTTGTAATCTACATGAGGATCTAAACTGTTTGAATCTTGCTAATTTTTTTAGCCATAATTTATTTTGCTCATGAACTGTGTAGTCTAATTCTGTGCTGAGTGAAAATTGTCTACTTTTATTAGTTTAAAATTTGCCTTCTTTCAGTTTCAAGGAAATTGAGAAAAGCTGTTACTATGAGAAAAAGAAACCAACTCAATGGTTATTTCTGAGCCATTTCTAGTATAAACTTTGGTCATGTTTAATTTTATACATCTTCTCTGTAAGACAAACTCTTAATCCTTTTCATCTTTCTTCAGATAAGAAATTTCCCATACCTCTTATAATTTTCATCATGTATCTCTCTCTGTACCAATAAACTTCATAGACCAACTAGAAGTGAATGCCACTCTGTTGTAATAAAATACTGTTTTTATTCAGGGGTGAAGCCAACAGATAATAGGTTTTCACTGTGCTTCACAGTGGCTTTAGCTACCATGCTCTTGGCAACCATGCTTGAATTTGAACTTCTTTTCTCCCAGCTGTGCAGTCCAAGGTAGTTTCCCTCCTTGAAGAGACTGAACTTCCCTTTCTGGGCCAGTATTTGGGTCACTGCAGATGAGAAGCAGTCTGAGAGCCAGCAGGGAGGCAGCAGAGTGACAGAGGAATTTGGGATTGAAATCAAAGTGTTTCAGAAAGTATAGCTGTACCTAAACACACTGAAATATTTTATTCCTTATTTTAACGGGAAGTTTACATACTTGTGAGGAACACAAATGTGGTCGACTTGGCAGTTAGGTTTATGGTTGGATTGGACTCAATAATCCTAAAGGTCTTTTCTAGTCTTAATGATTCTATGTTAAACTACACAAATAGGTCACTTTTCCAGATAGAATTGCCATTAAATTACTATTTGCCATCAGCTGGCATCTAACGTAGCTGTTAACAGATCCTGTTGAAATTGTGTAAGGTCTTGACTTAACATAAATCACTCATATGTGAAACTTGCTCTGCACTGATCCATTCCCAAAGAAATAATAAATATATTTAACAAGCTCATTCATACTGTGGAAAATTAGAGACAGCTGCTATTTACCATATGTACAAAATGATAATTTATTAATACCCTTTGTTTTCTAACTTTTAAACCAGCTTCTTGGCACAATTTTAGACAAAAACAGACATGTATTTACTGGATGCTGTTCTTTTGAGCTAGTCAGATAATTTAGCAATTGGAAATGTGTTTAGTGACATTGATAATATCTATATTTTAGAGCTTAACACCCACACCTGGTAGTGTGGTAAAATATCTGGAATTATGCTGTTTTTTTTTCCCAGACCAGGCCTTGCTTGACTCTGGTTTAAAAGGACAATACGATATTGAAGTAGACTGAATATTGTATAACTAAGACTATTAAACTACTAAAAAGCTTGGCAGTTTTACTTTAAGAAGAAGTAACATCATATGAAAGACTTCCCACTTAATGGAATGGAATTACTGAATATTTTATTAACTGATTCTTATAGTTAGAAAAAAAAATTTCATAGTGCTGTGCCTGGGAGTGCCCAGCAGATTGCTGAAAAAAAGAGGATGATCAGAAATACTGCCACCTGGATTGAGACCAGTGATGTTAGTTCACTTCTTAAGGCACACACCTTAAAGGAATATATAATCTCAGTGGGCAGGAAGGAAATGAATGCCAGAAGTGACCTGGTTAGCCATTCTTCAGCCAGTGCTGCTGGAGCCAGACTGACGAGGCTCTCTGCTTTAATTGCTGCTGAAGAAATAATGTTTAGTTATAGACTGCTTTGCTATGAGATGAATACTTTTCATGAACCTTACATTCACGTACAAGTAACACTATCTGAGGTACAGCTAGGGCTTGAGGAATAAAGCTTATTATTTCTTGAACATCTTTCCCTAAAATATCTACATAGGTCTCAGAATTAAGAGAAGGCAAGGAATAATCACAGTTTGACTATTTATGACTCTTTGAGATACTAGTATAATATTAAGTGATTGTGCTTCTGTAAGTTGTTGTCTTTGGGTTCTTTTTCCTTAGGTCTTGTATGATATAACCTATTACACTTTAAATGAAGAAAAAAGCAACCTTTCAAGTTCAATGTTAATGCCATGGAAAGACTACATAGTGTATCATCTCCATTTGGCCTACCCTTATATTCACCTTTATATTTTTACAACTTATTTACTTTCCTGTTTTGAACTAATTTTGAAATCTTGAAAACAATGTTACATTTGACTATCAAGCAAATAAGATGAGCATTATATCCGTGGAGGTCACAGACACTGAAAATCAAGAGAGGTAATAAAAAAATTCAAACATGAAAAATTATTATTTGATAAGCAGCTGGTGATGTATGTAAAAAGCATCAATAAGAAGGATAAAAGAAGTATCTTTGCAACATAATGGTCAGGTGTGAGAAATGAGAACTGTCACAACCTGAAAAAAAAACCAACTAAATTTACATTATTAATATTTACTGGAGTTTTTAATATTTGAAGACTGGGATGGAAATAATTTCGGAGGCTGGAAAGTGTCTTTTCCAAATAAAGCTGTTGGATGGACTGGCAGGATGCTCTATAGTTGTTGCGATACAGTGTCTCAAGTTACTTCACTGAGGGCTCAGAAAGCAGATGCTGGAATCAGGTTTTGAATTTAGAAGTGTGCTACTCTGGCTGTAGTAATAATGGATGACAGCAAGTCTTCACTTTTGTATCTTTGACTCGTGTCAAGGGATTGGGATAGATAAGGATTAGCAAAACTACTGTCAAACCTCTGCTGCAGAGAACATCTAGGACACTAATGGTCAACAGGACACCAATATTAATCAGAAATCTTTGTTTCCAATTCTGCTTTAATCCTAGCACAGTATGAAAGTCATTATATAGAACCTAAGCCTGTTCAGCTGCATGTGCTTCTCAGTAGGAATTAGTTATAAATATGCAAATAACATAAGGAAGCAATCTGCACCTTTGCATACTACTTGTATATGAACACAAACTTCTAGCTTATGGTTCATACTCCCTACCTCTGGTGGTGACCAGGAAGGATGTGGAGTGGTAGATAGTGACATGTGGGCATGTGGGCAAGGACAAGACAATAGTTAGGTGGCAGGTACAGAAGCAGGGCATGTGTGTTCGTAGAGATGTGTGGCTGTATGCTGGGATATTGGAGGACACCTGGAGCATGCAGGTGCCTGGAGGGGGGCTTGATTTTTGGTATTGTCAAGACTGGATGAAAAGATGGTAAATAAATTATTGAAGGTCTCAAAAGATGAAGACACCTGACTTCAGAAATATTAATGGCATCATCTGACTAGCAGGTACCAAGCCCACAGACAAATGCAGGTATCTGGGGAACAACTGGGCTGGCAGATACAGAAACAGATTCTGTCAGGGCTGGAGCTCGTGAACTGGGATCGCTGTCTCAACTCCCTTTCTCACCAGAGCTTAAGGTCTTGTCTGTTTGTCCTTCCTTGTTTGTCCCAGCAAGTAGCTGTAGGGACATTCCTCGACTATCTGAATCCTTGGCAGCACAACTGCTAACGCAGACTGAAACTTGGCATTAGAAAGTGTGACAGTAACGTGCCAATGTAGTCAGATCAAGGTTCCTTGGAGCCTAATGCTTTGACATTTTGCTTCTTAACACTGCCATGCTAACAGCAATGCTAATTATTATAGGTTGCATTTACCTACAGCAGCTCATTTAAGCCTGGGCACTAGTCAGTCCCTGGATTGTAAGGAATGAGTAATGGCTACTTGTCACCAAAAAAGCCAGGTCAACCGGAGCTGTTTCAGATCCAGAATTGAGAAAGGCCTTGTACTTAATTTCAAAGCCTTTCAAACCCTGTTCCTCTGGTGATACACATTTCACAGACACTTCAAGTATGTTTAAATAAGCATACCCTTAGTCAAATATAGCCTATCCAGAATGCTCTTTTCATCAACGATGCAACTGTTTTTGAACAAGCTTTAAAACACTTGCTTACATGTGTGCATGTAAAACTTCCCATTTTTGGCTTTAATCGAACTCATCATTGACAGAAAATGGGCATCTCATAACTAGCTTTTCCTTTTAACTCACTTACAGACAGCTACTGCAGATGACTCTGTGCTACTAGACCCTGCAGAATCACAGCAACGTTTATTCNCCCTCCGGCCCGAGCGAGCGCGCGAGCCAGGGCGGGACGGGCCGTGCGCATGCCCAGCAGCGCGTGAGCGCGGAAGCGGCGCCTCGCGCGCCTGCGCAGGAGGGGATTCCGCCAGGCGCTGCCGGACTTCAACATGGCGACCTAGGCCGGCCGTGCCAGCGCCACCGCGGGCGGGCGAGTGAGGCCGCCGCCGCTGCCGTCGCCGTCATCATGTCCCGGCACAGGAACGTCCGAGGATATAACTACGACGAAGGTAGCGGTTATGGCGAGCAGGTGCTGGTGGACAGCTGCGGGGCCCGCCGTAGCTGCCGGTCTCTCCGCGCTCCCCCCGGCCCGTGCCCCTGCCACCGGCACGGCCTCCCATCCCGATGGCCGCGGGCAGGAGGATGTGGCGAGGCCGCACGGCGGTAGGGGAGGGCCCGGGGGGCTGTCAGGAGCGGTGGGAGGGGAAAAGCCACCCCTCACCTCCCCTCGGCGGGGGTTGGACGGGGCTCCGGACAAGGCCTCTCCCCGCCCCGTTCCCGACCCGTTTCCCGCCCGGGTGGGGAGGGTCCGGCGCACGTGGCTGCTCTGCCATCCAGGACCTCTTGCTGCTGCCGGGGCTTCCCGGGAGCTTCTGAACGGGGAGAGTGTGGCCTTGGTGCGTGGCCCAAGCCACAGCTGGTTTCTGCGTTGCCTTGAGCTGCCCAAATTGATGTTGCTTTTTAGTAGCGGCACTGACTTGATAAAAGCCTCAGTGCGGTTGAACCCATCCATATTTAGTCTTTAAAAGCTTAAAAATTTGTATTCACGGCCAAACTCTAGCAAAGTGTTGCTGATGTTAATAGATATGAGTCAACAGCTGTTACTTGAGGAAGAAATGTAATTCTTAAAGATGAAGCTGTGCATTTAGGGAATAATCTCTTTTCCAGGCACCTGTCTCATTTTGCTTAAGCTTTTTGCATGGAACTAAGGAGTTCTTCCATAAGAACTTGGCTTGTACCTACAGTACTGCAGCTTTCTTTGTGCCCTGGCCCATTCACTTAGGCAAACTGTAAATCAGAGTCTTTCTTTCCCCCTCAAAGTCTTTATTTTTGTTGGCTTGGGCTGCGGAGAAATGGACACACTTCAAGTCATACCAGTATTTTAAAGAACCCTTTGGTAAGAGAGCAGTAATTTTATTGCTTCACTTTGTCAGATTATTTAAAAAATGCAAGAAGTGCTTCAGCCTGCTTCTGGTCTCCTGTTGAGTGAACAGACGACGTGGTGTTAATGCATTATAGTAGTGCAAATTGGGTTTTGCCCTGTGATCTTGGAATTTCTTGGAAGTTGTGAATTCATGTGAGTTGTGATGGCTGTGTGTTCCCACCTTGCAGTTTATGCCAATGTAAATTTACATAATATAAGGAAAATCTTGAACTAGATTGGGAATTTTACTGCTTGATTTTTCATCCTCTAGAGACCATTTTTCATCACATCTTGGTTGAAGTGTTGATTTCAGCTGAGTCTCTGGCTTTTGAGAAGTTGAGTGCGTAATCCATAGAGTTAATTTCAGTGTTCATACACTCATCAGTCACTTCTAATGAGTTTGCTGAGGTACACAGTAAGTTGCTGTAGTCATTAAGTTGCTATTGCTCTTGGAAACATGTCTGTGAGATTACATGTCAGGTCTTTGCCCTTGTACCATATGTTTCTTCTGTAGTCACACAGAATCATTTATGGCCCAAATGAAATGGACATGGTGTATTCTTCTCTAGTAAATGCAATATGTTCTTTTTATGCTCTATGTGATTCTTTAATGCCCAAATATGAGTCACATTTCTAAATAAATATTTGCAGTATTTTTTGGTTTCCTTTCATAGGAAGACTTATGAGGCCTTAGAGCTTCTGGTCTTTATTTGACTATGTTCCATTTTTTTCCTCTCTCCTTTCTGAGATGTTATGATCATAACCAAATGTTATATTCCATCTGCAGATATCTTGACAATACAGCTGGAATGCTTCAGTAGCTTCTACTCCATTCTTTGTAACCTGTGCAATTTTTAAATACTAATTTTTATGGTCAGTGCATTCTGTGGTTTGTCCTTCAGAACAATAAAGAATAGATGTTACTTGTGAAACTGCCAAGTGTAATAGTGTCTTTAATAATAGTTTGTTACTTTTTTTGTGTATTTCATTATTATTTAGTGAAAATTACACTGTTTTTTAATTTTGACATAATACTAGTTTTTGGAGGGAAAGGTGCATAACTTACTCTTTGTATTTCTTGGTGCCTTTTTTTTTTCATGAGGAAAGAATATTTTCATCTTCAAATAACTGTCTAAGATACTTGCTTTTTACCTGAAGCAATTTTGCATATTCAGAGGGAATTGTGAATTGGTTTTTTTTGCCTTGCTGAACTTCATTTGAAAGGTGGATGGATGTGAGCATAAAATCGAGAAGAAACGTGAGAGGTGCGTAGGAATGGAGTAGAAATGCTGGTCGTTGAGTAGTTGGAGTAGAAATTGTAATTGAACTGTCTGTCTGGGGTAAAGACTGAGAGGTCACGAAAAAATATCAAGGGAAGTGCCATGTGTAATGATTTGTGGAACTGTAGAAAGGTGGATTAGGTCTCTGAGGCAAAGGAGATGCTGAAGGAGGAGGCGTGAAGTATGGCAGCTCTTAAAAATTTTCAGCCTAATGAATAGAGTATTAAATGTTAAATTATATTCCTGTAATGAAATTCTGTTACTGGAACTTAGAAGGTTACTTCTTACCTAGGTAAATAAACAGAACCTAACTGTACTTCTGGAATATAGGAAGTGCATTATTTCATAAAACCTTGTGCAAAACCTATGCTTTGAATTGTAATGTTATTTAGAAATTGTGCAGATTAATCTTGCTGTTTTTGCTTCATAGACTTTGAAGATGATGATGTGTATGGCCAATCAGTAGAAGATGATTATTGCATTTCTCCTTCGACAGGTTAGTTCAAATAATTACCAAGTATTGTTCATTGATACCTGTTCTGATATTTATTTCTAAATTAAAACAACTTTTAAAAGCCAGTGACACTTTTGGAAAGTGCCTAGTTGCCATAATCCTGTTACAGTCAGTTATGTAGTGTTAGGCATTGGACTTTTGAAAGTCCCATTAGATAACTGGCCACATTTTGAATCCTACATGTGTTTTATCCTAGAAGGTTGGAATGTACTTGATAATGTAAAAATCTGCTCTGTGGGAATGTGTTATAATCTTGAAACATTTGGTCTCTTCATATGGTTAGTAGGATCTACCTAGCCTTAACAGTTGCTACTGTGCACTTGGTAGTTGATGTCTTTTACGAAACTTAAGTAAATGTGGGGCAGGGAGTCTCATTGTGGGTTGTAGTGCTGGTCCTCATGCAAGATCACATGAGCTAATCAGCCTTCCAGCATCTGGAATGTTGCAAAGTAGGTTTAAAAATAGTGATGGCTGTGTGCTCAGGTGAGGCATAATTGGAGTGGCTCAGCCCAGCTGACTTCAGCCTGGCTGTCGAACCATTAGGTTGTGTTGTTCAGTCAAGTCTCTGGCAAGATTAAGTTTAGGATTTCCCTAGATTTGGTGGCAGTGTTTCTAGAGCTGAGTAGGCCCTGGAAATAGCACAGCTGGTATTGACATGAAGCTGTGCTACTGCAGGTAACTGGTTTGGAACTAATCCACTGTGACTGTGATGTAGCGTGTGACCTTTGGCCACAGGGGCTTGAGATAATTAGGTCTTTAAAACTCTGGTCCTCTCCCATGCTGTTGATTTTGATGAGGAAAATATGCAGTGTGTACTTTTTGCTCAAGTATAGACTGATAAATGGCGAAATTAATTCCTGCCTGTGCACAGTAATTTTCCTAAGAATTCTTTCTGTGGAAGCATCAATTGTAAAATAATCTGATCAAGATTGTATAACAATCTTAACAGTTGCTTCAGTTACGGTGATTGAATATAAAATGGTATGTATGTATTTGGGAAACTGTTGCTAGAAGTTGCTACTTCTGCATATACAACTGCTTTCACTATGGATTTCAGAGCTGGGGAGACTATTACATCACCTAAGGCAATTTGTTTACATTATGCTTTGCACATTTCTGAGAGAGTATAAAACTGGGTCTCTTGTTCAGCATGGAGTTTTATCTATATATGCCTTAATGTTGCTAAACCAGTGTGAAACCACGCACTTGTTTAAAGTTTTGGTGAATATGCATTTTTACTCATGGGTCTTTCTAATGAAATTCGAAGAAAGAAAGCATGTGTTGAACTCCATTAAATTCTTATCAGTAATTTAACATACTATAAAAGCAATGTTAATTTCATGCTAACTTTTTAAAATTCAAACTGAGTTTAAAAATGGTTGTGTAAGGTTCTGAAGACATTAGGCCATAGATTTATATAGAAAATACTATTTTTCAAACCTGGAGTATAATCTCTTTTGTAATGATGAACTTTGCAGAATTATTGCATTCCATGAATACAAAGATAGTGCCTAGCCTGTAGTCTTGCTGTAATGGCAAGTTATTTATATTCTGGCATGAGCTGTTGTATGCTCTGTGGAGTTCTCAGGTAGTAATTACACAGTAGTGTCTCACCACCACATTGAAACCATTGCAACAATTCAGCATTTATACTTACTTTACCTTTAGTTGTGTTTTGCTTTTAAAGGAGGAAAAAACATTTTACTTTTTTTTTAATACTTTTTTTTAACACTTTGTTTTTTACCTAATGCAGCAGCCCAATTTATTTACTCCAGACGAGACAAACCAGCCACGTTTGCTGAGCCATTAGAAGAAGAATGTGGCTATGAAGTTACTGATTCTGCTGCTGATTGTTTTATACCCACTCATCAGTTGACTGAAGTTGATAGAGGTAATTATAGAAAACAACTATCGGAATAATCTCTTACATGAATTAAAGATTTACTAGAACAGTCTTAAACTAATGTTTATTATTTTACTGACATTGCTGACAATTTTGGAACCTTGTTATAAAACAATACCCTTCAGGGTGCTACCTTCAGTGGCCATTCCTCAAGTTCGTAACAACCTTTTGCATAATTCTTGTAACTTGATTGCATACATTGAAATGTGTTCTTAGTTTCTTATTAGAAATAATGAGATTTTATGTGGAGACATTAGAACAGCTGTACCGACAGCTCAGATCTTGACTCTGAATATTAATAACTGAGTATTAGTATTAGAATGATTTCTTTTCGTTTTGCATTCCAAATTACAGCAACTAGCAGTATTTAAGAGGTTTTCAAAGTCTCGCATTTCCTTGAAAGAGTAGCCAGTATTCTGTACAGTCTGTTCTTACACTGTTTTGAGTACATAAGACTTTTGTTTCCATTCAGTCTTGCTGAGTTCTGAACTGAATGGTTGGGGGAAAATACTTGCTTTTGTTTTTTAAACTTGCTGCCTAATCATTTAATTACTTGCTTTGTGAAAAAAATTCACAAGTCTCTTTCCTAAGTATGAATAGTTAATATAGTTTTTAATGTTTTGAAAATAATCAGGGTTATTTTTAAAATGTTGAAAAGATCAGACTAAAGTGTGTTGAAATTTGGTACTTTAAAAAGTTGCAGAAAATTCAGAAAAGTGAATTAGGAAGAATTTTGATTCCATGTCAAGTAAGTTGGTAGATGTTAAGCTAATGCTTAAAGAGATGGTCAAATATGATACATTGGGGCATAATATACATGTTTTTACAGCAGGAAGTAAAGCTGTGGAGGGCAATTTGAAAGAATGTGCCAGTATAATGGTACAGGTGATCTACACAAGTCCTCTGCTTTGCAGAAAACTTTTGACAGACTCAATCAGGTAACAACTGGTACTGCAGCAGGAAGGAAAGTAGCACTTTGGACTAAAAAAAGAGGGAAAAGAAACCTCAAAATATCCACTTCCACTGTGAAAACAGCAGTGGTCTCACAAGACCTATTGTGTTTGATGCATTATGTAGCATTGGCCATTAGTACAAAATTATTGATGTAGCCAGGATGGCTGCAAAGAGTTTCACAGGGTTGTTCTGGTTTAGTATTAGATAGTAAAATGGTAACCAGCACATTGTGCAAGGCTCTGCACTAGTTTTGCAGGGCAAATGTCTAGGGAAGATTCACTTGTTATTTGACTTACAGGTAAAGGGTGCTAGTATAAGTTACCTCGTGGAGGCTGGAATTCTGTAGTGTTGAATTCCTTTGAGCAAGCTTCTTTAAACATCTTCCAGGAAGTGTTCAATAAAAGTATGTAGCTATCTTCCTGTTCTTCAGTTCCTATTTTCTAAAATCAGAATCAGAATCTGGGATTTCTGGAAGATTTCCTTCTGCTCTTTAGTGTTTGTATGGCTTCCAGTGAGTGGCAGCCTGGTGAATTTTCAGTCTCTTGTTGTGCAGCAAGTATCTTAGTAAAGACTTATGGAGTAGTTGCAGAAATATGCTGCAAAGAAAATTGATTTTATCAGCTAAAAATACATTACAGTTTTAGAAAAGATAGAGATTACAGGTAGTTTGAAACCTGCCATGTTGATCCAGGTTTTCAGTTGTTAAGGCCTGAGGACCCTGAAAATGCTGTTCTGCTTTGGGTGTTAATTGTAGCATCTGTAAACACTTAAAATGTGCTGTTCAATGGGATTCTACATTGACTTACTATAAGACTTTGGTTAATTGTAAGGTGATTATTTGTATTTCTTCTCTGCAGTGAAGATAGTTATTTTACAATATCAAAATATTTCAGTACTGAGACTTTTTAGATTAATAAATAGTAATGTGTTCTTTATTGCAATATCTGAAATAGGTCAAATATTCTGCAGGATGTGGGAACAAAGTCTATCAGGGCAGTAAATGAGATTGAAATTAATTTCTAAAGGTTTTAACCCTTATTGTAATATTTTTCCATTCTGTTCGCTAATCAGAAGTGTGGTGCTAATGGTTAGGCCATTGAAGACGTATTTTTGGGCAGCTTGTAACAGTAATGTGTTTCTTTCAGCCCGTCTTAATTCATGCCTTGATCAAATGAGAGAAGTTTTGGCAGAGTCCGTACCAGAACAAGCAATGGTGCAAGCAGTACTGGATACTAAATTTGATGTACAAAAGGCTTTGGATCTTGTGCTTTCAAAAGGCAGTAAGCAAAATGTGAAGACCAAGAATAAGGATGATGTGATTTTAGCAAAGACTACAAAAGGTATATTATGTTTAATTGTTTACGTTCAAGGTGATTCATTTCTATCTGCGGTTCAATTTGGGCTTCACAAACTGTGAAGACACTTATCATTGCAATAGTCATTTCTTGGAAAATGAAAGAAGACTGACTTTTTATATGTATGTTCTAAAACATTTAAAGGAAAGAGCTTCTCTTGAGCTAGCAGTCAAAATAACACCTCAGTGTCAGTTTAAATTCAAGCTGCGACCATTTGCAGTTCATGATAGATTTTTGATTTGTAATATATAACTTAACTGAACTAATTAATGTCCTTAAATTTGGAAAGCATCTTTACATTTTTAATGCTTCTTTTGTTTATTTGGTAAACTGACATCTCTCGTCCCTAGTATCTCCCTTTTTGGGTAGTGTCTATACAGTAGCTTTCTTATTTTGATTTGTACTTAAATATTTGTAGTCTTTACTGGCATTCTCTGCTGATTCTTAAAATTGTTTTTGTATTTCAGTAGATACCTGTAATTTCATTGTAGAACGTTCTTTACCTTTGGATGACACTTAGTAATTAAATGCCTTTTCATGTTTCTTTGTTTTTGTTTTTTTTTTTGTTGCTGCTGTCAACTTTTAAAAATGGGATATTTCATTGTGATGGACTTCCATCTGAAAATTATTGGCTATTGTAAGGTAAGGAGCCTTGCATTGTTGTCCAGAAATGTGTTTTGATACAGACAATTTCTCTTGTGCAGTAGACAATTTTGCTGACAACACCAACAAAAATGATTCAGCTCTTTATTCTTTAACTACAAATTTTGAAAAATCCTATATACCTACATGTGAAAGGAAAGGATTGAAATGCTCTTCACTTGTTCTGTCATCTGGGTTCGGTGACGATTTGTGTAAAGGATCATTTTGTGAACCTGTGAACAAACAGGCAGAGAAGCAACTACCAGAAAGTGCTAATGCAGTAAGTTTGGTTCCTGCTGGTCAAGATGTTTACTCTAGCATAGGAAGTAACCCATTGAAATGCAAGAAAACACAGGACTTGAAATCCTTGCTGATGCAGGATGTGGTTTGTGATTCTCTGAGTCCTGAACACAAGATTCCTCTTGTATCCTCAGCAACTTCTGATTGTAATAGTAATGCAAATTTTTATAGTCCTCCATGTTTAGCAAGTGCTTTAGGAAACTTGGCTCTTGATAATGAAATCAGTCATACTGTAAATAAAAAGAATGAACTTTTTGAAAATTTTTCTTTACTCGCACTAAGTAGAAAGCAAGAAAACCCCTCTTCAGACATGGCTGCTTTGCCAGTGTTAAGATCTGGAAGTACATCATTGGCTGACTTGCTTCAGGAGCACCAGGAAAGCAGTGCTAGCTACTGTTACTCTTTGGCTGATCTTTACACCCAGTCAACAGCAAGTCTCACTGATAGGCAGTTGGGAACCTCATCATTATCACAACCAGTAAGTCAACCCCAAACTTCAGGTGGGATGCCAGAGCTAACAGGATCTTTGTCTTCTCTAGCCCTTTCTAAAGTTTCTCCAGTAAAGGAGGTTGAGAATTTATCACTCTTGGATTTAATAGCAGAGACTATTGAAATAGATAAAACTCAGCAAAGGAAGGACTTGCCTTTGTGTGATGTAATTGAATTGAGGCCCTCCCAAGGTACCAACATTGATTTAAGTGTCCTTGTAAAAAATACAGATGTATCTACAGACAAAAGTGTGGTAGGGCAGTCAAATATCTTAAGTCCTGAAACAAAACTTGTGAAAGAAAAACAAGGAAAATGTTCTGGTTTTGCCAAAACAAACAGAAAACCCAAAAAAGGGCTTGGTCTTAAGAGGCAGGATTTGTCCCTTTCATGGATAAAGGCGCTGCGTGCAAGACCTTCAGCTTTTGCTTTAACCTTGTGCCTCCGTTATCCTCCGAAAGGGTATAAGCGGCACACAGTTGGGATACATAAAACTTTCCTATACAGTAGACAAGTACAAGATGTAAAACCCAAGGAAACTGGTCCTACAATAGCCATAACACCGTTTGACTTCAAATCAGCATCTCCTGATGATATTGTGAAAGCTAACCAAAGAAAAGCTTTTACAAGACAGTAATGGAAAAAAAAAAGCACCAGCATTTATATTGCATTACATTAAAAGAAAATTATATAGGACCTATTTATGATCCAGAATTGATTTCTTTTTTTTTATTTTTTAAATGGACATATTTCAGTTCTTGCTGATAGGTAGAAATTTGTATGTGAAATTTTAAAGTGTTGCACTGAATATCTTAATTTTTGCATAATTTTCACTGACAGTTTAACATTTTTAACTTTTGGAAAGTTTTGAACTTTACTATACAGATACTGCATGTACAAAATTCTGTAAACACCATTAGACTTCTTGAACTATTGCTTTAAGTGTTGAAGATACAGTTCATTGGGAAGAACAGTGAATTATTATTTTGTAAAGTAATTTACTTTTGCTATATGGTGTATAGTTTGGGGAGCAGGAACCTCAGTTTATATTACAACTGTTTCATTAAATGTTCTTAAGGTTAGATTTTCTGATAAAGGTGTGTTATTAAACTGCCAGTCTTGTAATTGATGTTTCCAGTCAATGTCATTATTCTATCTGTATACTGATCGCACTATTACAGCAGAAATGCCTTTAGTTTTTAAAAGCCTCAAGGACCTCAGGTTTGACAGTTCTGGTTGTGGTAGTGCATATTGTAGTTTTTGATAGGACCAAATTTGTAGGGGAGCAAGCAATTAAATTCTTGTTGTGCCCCCCTGACTCGAATTAACTATCAAAATGTGATATCCAGCATTTAAACCAGCAGTTTTATAGGTATGTACATGCTGCATGTATTTCATAAGAAGTTTCCCTAGGATTCTATTCTCAAGTCTTTCAGAGAAGTAATGAAGTATCGGTTCTTTCAACTGTAGCATGAGAGTCTTTGCTCAATGGAAAAAAAAAATTCAGGCAAAGCTTAAGTGCTATTTGTGTCTCTGCCTCTTGTCTTTTTTGAAGAAAACTTCCTTTACAAATGGAAATGCATTCTCTTCTACTCTTTGCACCCATTGCTGTTGCTTTGAATCTTTAGATGAAAGACCCAAATCAGAACATTCTGGACTTACTATGGTGCCCTGTTATTCAAATTACTAGCTGCATGTATGTTTTAACTTCTCTTTTAGTAAACATTTTGACCTCTAATATGTTTCCAGTGTCATTGTCAGTATTTTACATTCAGAACAGCAATAAATTCACTAGAGATACTGCTGCAACTAGAAAAATGTGTTTTCATACACTTATGTTGAACTTGGCAGCTAGTATGAAACAGTAGATATGACTTTCATCTAGTTTTAATCTAATTTTTATTGAGGATGTTACATCAAAAAGACAAAACCTTTAAGTTTATTCCTGACTTCAGGTTGCACTACGATTTTGTTTCTAAATAAAATAAAACAAAACATGTTCCAGTTTTCTCAGGTACAAATTTAATGATATATATTGCTTGTTTGTCTAGTTGATGCATTTGTCATTCAGGACTAAGAACAGTGTGATCTTTAACCTTGTGAATGAAATTAATGTTTCTTACTCTTATTAATAAAAGTTTTATATAATGACAGTGCTGCAGTGTTTATGTTCCAGTTGATGTGTTAATCTGTCCTAACCTATTTGGAGTTCCTGTAAAGGATTAAATAATGCAATCCACTGTACATACCATGATCTGATAAGTTCATTAGCAGGAGCATAATTGATTTCCTGAGAAGACTTTCTATAGAAATAGCAAATTCTACTGTCAAGAGTATGAAATGCTTTTCAGTGATCTGTATCTCTGCAGTTAGTCCAAGCTTTAACTTCCCTCTGCTTAAAAATCCAAGTCTGTTTTTCCTAGTGACCAAAGGGTCCTATTAGCAGAGTTTGTAATTAAAGCTCACTTTTCCCAAAATTGTGTGTATTTTTCTAGTAGAGAAATTCTAATTTTTCAACATTAAATATGAGTGCAAAGTTTGGCATTGTCATGCCTGTTATATTTGTAGGTGGTTTTCCTTTCCCATGTTTCAGATACTCCAGACTACTTAATTATTATCAGTATAGATTTCTAATATATGTGAGTCTGTTAAAATTTAATAGCTTTGCTTTCCCATTTAAATATTTTCTTATTTTCTGTCTAGCTTCTCTTTGGTTTTGGTCTGTTTTCTCATTCCCCTGGCTGCCCTTATTTGTGTAAAACTTCCTAGCATTTGTAATAATTTTAGAGCATAAACTGGACACACAACTAAATATAGGTCCTGTGGATACCATTGGAACAGGTAGTAGGGGGCAATGTGTAGTACTTCAAGCTCAGTTTTGGCATAGTTTTCATGCAGATTAAAGCTTGAACAAGTGACTGAAGCCAAAGAGCATCAGCATTGTATGTTTATCATGGATCTTACTGTGGGATTGTTACCTTAGTAAACAACTTTGGATCTTGTTAGGTAGCTAGATTTTCATATATAATTACTTTTTCATTGGCATTTGACTCTGGTGTTAGTGGTCATGAAGGAGAAGTATATGCTGTTTATTGTGTAAACAGTAGGTGAGGGATTTTTCCTCAGTTTGCAATCCTGAATCCTGAAGTGAGCCTTGAATTAATACAGACCTGCAGGCTGAACATTGGAGAAGGTACCTAAGTGGTGGATAAACCTGAATTCCAATTAATTTTCAGCAGATATTTATTTTCGTGCCTAAACAATTTTATAGTTTTGTTTTTCTAAACAAAAAGTATTGTGTCACTATATTTGCTTTTTAAATTAAACAGATATTTTAATAATTTCCTTAAATATTCCTTTAATTCTTTACTGAGAATGAGCATTATGGTATCAAGGACATGAGTAATTGTGTTAGAATATTGCATGATATGGTATGTGGCATTTTTGTGTAATAACTGTGTTTGGCCTTTGCACTGAAGGGTTTGTGCCTAATGAATGTTAGAATTCTAGTAAACTAAACCTGTCTGTTTGGCATAGTGAGCTTATTTTCTTAATTTATGTATATATTTCCTCCCCTTCATTTTGCAGCTACTGTCTATCTTTGGCTAATATGGGTTAATTGTGTTACTTGTTTTGGAATTCACATATTAACATTGCAAAATACTTGTCTGTGTTTGCATATAAACAGAAAATGATAATATTAAACTGCATAGACATACTACTACTGTATACTTCTAAGGCATTTAGTACATCAAATTTATTTTATGCATAATTTTTAAATGGCTGCTAACTATTTTTAATACAAAATTGACTTCTGGATGTTGCTTTATGTATATAAATAAAATGCATATTATTAAAGGACCGAGTTAATTTCTTGTTAATTTACCTCATAGAAATAGAGTTGAATGTTCTGTAATATTTGTATCTGTTGTGGAAACAAACTCTTGTCTAGGTTTGCATGGGCATTCTTTGCACGGAAGATTCCTTTGGAGAAAGTAAGGCAAAATCTATTTGGACAATTTTCAAGATTTTAAGTTTCACATGCTGCAAGCTGCTTGAATTTCTAGAGCTGTTGCACAATAGTATTTCAAAATGTTATTTCTAGGAGACTAATTGGTGCAGGGAGGTAGTCTTTATAGTCCCATGTTTTGCCCTCTTTCCTTACTGTGCCATTCAAAAACATTTTTCTGTAATCAACCATTTCTGAAAATCTGCACTTATGCAAAAAGTTAAACGGCAACAACTACTACTGCAAAAAGGAATGTCTGGACAGAAGATTTGTATGAAGGTAGGATATGGCTTGACTTTTCATGAAGCATATGTAGTTTATTACAATGCCATTATACAAGGGCACTAGTTTACCTTTATATAGGAGCTCTAGGCTAGGGTTGTACAAACAGTCACATCTTTTTCAAATCTAAAGTACTCAACTGCTGAAATTTTTAAAATATTTCTGTATGAGGTTTGATTATGGATCAATATTTCAGGCAAATACTTCATCACATTGTAATTCATGTAGTAAAGGAAAACTTTCTAATGTGCTGAAAGGGGGTGTTTCTGTTTTTTGGGTAGTTAGGTTTTCTTTTTTATGGATATCTTACATGTTTGGTTTTGTTTTGGTGGGTTTTTTTTTTTGTTTGTTTGTTTTTGTTTGTTTAGTTGGGTTTTTTTTTGTTTGTTTGATTTTGTTGAAATGTAGACAGCTGATAAACTTAGACTTTATGTTCCATTTCCTGCATCCAGACTTCTAATTAGATGATAAGGAAATGTCATTAGTCTAAGTTACCTATCTGCACTGGAGAACAATGTCAGGAAACAAAAAGCCAGTGGTGATTTGTTTATTTATTTAAGCACACTCTTCCGAAATTTCTATCTCAATGCAGTTCAATGGGAATGGGTCTCTATTTCAGTATTGCTGTATTATGCAGCAGTTGCTCCTTTGTGCGGTCTATTCAAGTACACCATTTTACCAAAAAGTAAAAGCTGATTGCAATTTGTGATTTTAGGTGATTCTTGAGATGAACAATCTGTATGAAGTTGCTCATCAGCTCCTAGCATCATCATGGAAGTGTTCTTATTCTGGTTTGTGGATTCGTTACATTGCATGCTTAAAAATGGCCCATTAGAAACAATTGTCAGTGACTTCTGAGGTATGTCAGTAGTTTGTTGCTCAAATAATTGATTATAATGCTTAGTGTTGGTAGGATTCCTTTAGAAAATAACCCATTGCTCTATAATAAGACCAGAAGGTGACTAGAACCTGTAAAATGGTTGTAGTCTGTAGAGATTAAAATGATATTTGAAAGAAAATCCTTGAACCATTTCTTAAGAATTAGGCTTATGAAAGCATAGGGAAAAATGTTTTACTCTTTTTATAATGAGAGAGAGATTTTAGAGAAGAGTTGCTCTTGAAGTAATTACTCATCATCATTGAGGTCCTAGCTGACTAGAAACTGGTGAGCATTGTCCCGATTTTCAAGATGGGCATTAAGGAGGACCCCAGAAGCTACAGGCCTGTCAGTCTCACTTCAGTGTCTGATAGTTATGGAGGAGATTATTCTGGGAGGTATTGAAAAACATCTGAAAGACAACATGGTCAGCTGTCGCAGCCAGTGTGGCTTCACGGAAGTCGTGTCTGATTTTGTTTTATGACAAGGTAACATGCCTGGTTGACCAAGGGAATCCAGTTGATGTAATCTTTTTGGATTTCAGTAGAGCTTTCAATACTGTCTCTCACAGGACCCTTCCAGACAAAATGTCCAGCACACAACTGGATAAACACATTGTGAGATGGGTGAACAACTGGCTCATGGATCGGGCACAAAGGTTTATAGTGAGTGAGATGACATCAGACATTCTCTAGTGGGGCTCCATCCTTGACCCTGTGCTCTTCAACATCTTCATAAATGACTTGGATGCAGGACTGAAAGGAGTACTGAGCAAGTTGACAGATGATGGAAAACTGGGAGGAGCTGCTGACTCCCTTGAGGGCAGGGAGGCCCTGCAGAGAGACCTCAATAAATTGGAAAGTTGAGCAGTCACCAAGTCAACCAAGTGAAGGTC